>JACDOX010000553.1:3000-24058 GCA_014549065.1 Cardinalis cardinalis
CCCAACACCCCACATCCATCCCCACACCCTGAAGCACCCCCGACCCCTGAAATCCCTCCACTACCAAAATTATCCATCCCCATCTATGTATCTCTACATTCTCTCAATCCCCCCAAAATCATCCATCCCCATCTATGTATCTCTCCATTCTCACTCCCCCAAACAGACCCCATGCACCCCAAATCCCACACTCACCCCACTTCCCTCTGTGAACCCCTAAATACCCCCCTAAGATTACAGCCTGAGCCCCAGCCCCACCTCCTGCAGCCCCCCGTGCCCCTGCAGGTGTTGCCCCCCCTGGCATGGGGATGCTGGTGGGAGCCAGGGCAGCTGGGGGGGTCAGGGTGGGAGCCTGGGGGTCTGGTGCTGTGTGCCCAGTTAGGGGATCTGGTGCTGGTCACCCCATACTGGGAWGTACTGGGGAACTGCACAGGTAGGGGATCCCTGCACCCAGCACACTGAGCCCTGCCCAGCCCAGTGCCCAAATGAGTCCTGCAGGCTTGGCCACAGCCTCGCTGGCCAGTCTGGATTGAATCATCAGTGAGGGGGGACAGAAGTCGGGAGGGGTCCCTTTACCCCCTTCTGAAGGCCCTGTGACATCCTGGTGGGGAYGGGGTAGCACTGGTGTGTCTTGGGGTCAGAGGATGGAGGTGGCAGAGTGACAGCTGGGACAAGGTAGCATGTCTGGGATTCCCCCACCCCAGGTGAAATCTGGAGGAAATGGGGCTCTCCTGGTGCTACCTGAATTCATCCGGATGGGGGCTGCGCCCCCTTCCACCCCCTGACGTGTCCTTGTCCCTGAGGTGCTGTCACAGCCCCCTCTCTGGTGACAGTGCCACAGCTGGCGTGCCCCTGTGTGCCYCCCCAGCCAGCCCCAGATTCGGGGACTCTCCTCTGGCAGGGGAGTGCCTCTTTACTGCCACTTAAAGGACTGTCACATGCGGTGACACCCTCGGTGGCGCTGGGGGTGGCTGCTGAGAAGCAGCTCCGAGTGGGCTGGGGCTTCCCCCAGTGCCCCGTCACCACTCGCTGCTCACGCTTCCCGTGCTATTTTGGGGGTCCCGGGGGCGGGGGTGCCACCCCAGAGCCTCCCCCCGCCTTTCCCTGCCCCTCCCGGGGGGCTTCGTGCCAGGGGGTGTCCCTGTGTGACAGGCACTGGAGTGACCCGGGAGTGTGGGGTGAGTGGGGACAGGAGGGGGTGTCTGGAGTGGCGGGAGGCAGACGGACAGATGGACAGGCGGGAGGACGGGCAGCTGGAGAGACAGATGGAGAGACGGAGGGACAGATGGATGAAGGGGATGGGAGACGTGATCACGGAGGCTGAGGGGTGGGTGGGTGGAGGGACAGAGGGAGAGGAAGGACAGAGGGGTGGATGGAAGGACAGAAGGGTGGGTGGACGGATGGAGGGTCGGACAGAGGGCTGGATGAAGGACATAGGGATGGACAGACAGACGTATGGGGAGATAGACATGGGGATGGATGTGTGGAGAGACCAGTGAGTGGACAGAGAGTGGGGTGGACAGGCAGAGGCATGGGTGGGTGAACAGAGAGGGGAGGGGACAGAGAGACAGGTAAATGGATGGACAGAGGGATGGACACACAGGAGATGGACAAATGGTGGATGGTGGGAGTGGGTGGACAGACATGCAAATGGATGGATAGGCAGAAGGATGGGTGAGTGGAGAGACAGGAAAATGGACAGAGGGGTGGGTGGATGGACAGAAGGATGGGTGAGTGGAGAGACAGGAAGGACAGAGGGGTGTGTGGATGGACAGAAGGATGGGTGAGTGGAGAGACAGGAAGGACAGAGGCGTGGGTGGATGGATAGAGGGGTGGGAGGATGGATGGACAGCAAGATGGATGGCAGATGGGTGGGTGGATGGCTGGAGGGATGGGTGGGTGGAGAGACTGGTAAATGGACAGGCAGCAGGAGGGATGTGTGGACAGGCAGAGGGGTGGACAGACAGACAGGCCTGTTGGGGCATGCCAACAGCCCAGCCCAGTTTTAATGCCATTCCCAGTCCAATCTCTGCCAGCCGCCTCCTGCCTCAATTTCCCCAACTGTTCAACACCCCCTGAGAGGAGCGAGATCACCCCAGCCTGGGAAGATCCCAGCTTGTKGATGTCACATGAGTGTCACACTGTCCTCAGCTCCTTGCCTGGGGACTCAGGTTGAATTTACTCCCAGGGTGGCAGCCCAGGACTCGCCACCCCTGTGCCAGCTTTGGGGACCCTTTGATAGGTGGGAGGGCAGCACATCCTGCAGATGGTGACAGCAGGACTTCTCCCTGGCAGGAGATGACAGCCAGGAAAGCCACGTGTTCCCTGGGTAATTGTTTGTTCCTGTCAGCTCGGGTATTTTTGGAGCTTTTCCTTCCTCTGCTCTCCCGTTCCTTTTTGGAAGCAGCAGCTGGTGAAGAATAGTGGGTACCCCTGGGCACGGGGGAAGGGGGATCCCTGTCAGCCACAGGCAGGTTCTGCCTCCAAATGCTCTGTTAGAATAGAGTAATATAAATTTATAATATGTATAAKATAATGTATAAATACATTCTATTTCATTTACATAATCATTACACCCAGTGGTGCCAGCCATCCCCAGCCAGCCCCCAGGCTCCCAGCCTGGTGTCACTCGAGGATCTTTGGGATCGCGGAGCTTTGTGCCAATCCCCCAAGTGTGAATTCCCCATCTCTGGAGCCCTGTGATTCCCTGCGAACATGGCTGCCAGTGACGTCTCTGGTGACCTTYCCTGGGGCAGAAAGCCACCCAGGGCGTCACCCTTTCGTTGGCAGCCGAGTTAGAGGGTCCCCAGTTGTTTTCCGAGGTGATGCTTTCCCTTGCCTCAGTTTCCCCGAGGTGTCTGCTGCCTCCTGCCAGCCCTGCCAGGCACGTGGCGCTGGCGGCAGCCCCGCGTCCCCTCCGGCGCTGGTGGCGGGTGATAAGCGGCTGGCGAGCGGCACGTCTCCGAAATCAAATTACCTTTGATGTCGCCAGGGCTATTTCCATCCCTGCTCGGTCACGTTGGTCCTGCACCCGCTGGCACCCGCGTCATTTACGCGTTCTCCGGGTGCTGTGTCATTCCCGCCCCGCCCGGTCCCCTCCCGACAGCCCCGAGGACACCCCCGGGCCCCGCCGCCCCCCCGGCACTGGCGGCGTCGGTACCGGCTGTGCCCGGCTCCCTTTGCCCCCCCACTGCAGCCACCGGCTGGGGACCGAGCCCCGCCCAACGGATAAAGCTGGGGGGTGTCAGCCAGAACTGGGGGGGTTCCCGTGGAGCTGAGCAGGATCGGAGGGCTCCCTGCAGCCCCCAATGGACACGATGGGAACCAGCCCCACAGTGCCCCACGGGGGAGACACAGCTGGCATGCAGTGGGGGTGTTTTGGGGCTGTATAGGATTTTGGGGCGCATGTCCTCCACCCCTGGGGCTGTTTTGGGTCAGGGAGGGTTACAAGCCTCCAWCCCACTCGGTTTCCTGTGGGAAATGTGGGTCAATGGTTTGGGAGAGCCTAAACCCTGGTCCTGCTGGGCTAGTGCCACCCAGATGGGACTCAAGTGGGGAACAGCGTCCCCCAGACCACAGGTTTTCCTCTGGATATGGATGGTAACATCATCTGTTTCTCCAAATAAATCCCAAGTCAGAAGTGTGGGGTGAGGGGGGGGTAACACCCCCTCAACAGAGGAAGGCTGGTCATTTGGGGTTGCAAGCTGTCCCAGAGTAGCAGGTTTTTTGGGGGAGCATTTTCTCCCCTCTGATGCCCACCTCCATCTCATATCTGATCCCTCACCCTCACTTGGCATGGGGGATCCCAGCACTTTTCCCACCTGGCAGCTGGGGGGGCGTGRGGGACAACCAGGACTGGGGTCCTCCTACCCTGTTGGGGATCCCCAGCCTTTCTCCAGGGTCTCAGCCTGATTTTCTTCCCTCCCTTTGTCCCCACAGTTAAAAAGGCCAAGTATGATGGGCCCCAAGGTAAGTGAGACCCCACCTGAGGGGAGGGGGTGGGGGSCTCTTGGGCTGGTTGGGTGTGGCAGGATCAGAGGAAGGGCTGGGGAAGGGGGTCGAGGGTCCCTTAGCTCTGGAGGCATCATTTGGCAAGCTGGGGACACACACACAAATGGGGGTGCCCTGGACGGAGCAGGGGGCTCACATCCTACCAGCCCTGGCAGATGTAGGATCCCTCGTGGGACTGGGGTGCTGAGGGAAGTGTTTGTGGGGGTGGCAGGGGGCAGTGTCGGGGAGTGGGGACACACTGGGGGTCACTTCACCCTCTGCTTGTTCCCACAGAGAAGTTTAACACCTACGTGACCCTGAAGGTGCAAAATGTCAAGAGCACGACCATCGCAGTGCGGGGCAACTTGCCCTCCTGGGAGCAGGACTTCATGTTGTGAGTGTCCAGGGGTGTGCAGGACTTCATGTTGTGAGTGTCCAGGGGTGTGCAGGACTTCATGTTGTGAGTGTCCAGGGGTGTGCAGGACTTCATGTTGTGAGCGTCCAGGGGTCCCCCGAGCTCCCCCATCCCTGCTGCTCCCCCCACTGCCCTGAGCCCCGATCTGAGTGGCTCACCTGAGTCCTGGGGAGGGGACAGGGTAGAAGCTGGGGTGGTCCCAGGAGGCTGCTGAGACCTCGGGGGGGGGGATAAATTCATGGGGGTAACCTGATACCTTTCCTGTCCCCAGTGAGATCAATCGGCTGGACTTGGGCCTGACTGTCGAGGTGTGGAACAAGGGGCTCATCTGGGACACCATGGTGGGCACGGTGTGGATCCCCCTCCGGACCATCAGGCAGTCCAATGAGGTAGGAGGCAGGCACAGGCATCTCCCTGCTGAGCCCCAAGGGACATGTGCCACTCCCAGCTGTCCTTTGGGCCAGGCAGAGCCTTCCCCACCCTGCCTGGGGCCACATCCTGTGTGCTGGGGTTGTGGTGAGATGAAAGGGGCTCTGGGAGCTCTCCTAACCCCATTTCTACCTGACAGGAGGGCCCTGGGGAATGGCTCACACTCGACTCCCAGGTCATCATGACTGACAACGAGATTTCAGGCACCAAGGATCCGACCTTCCACCGCATCCTCCTCGACACGCGCTTTGAGCTGCCGCTGGGTGGGTGCCCCATCCCCAGGCTGTCTTTCCTTGCCCTCAGCCCCAGGGGTGCTCATGAGCTTTGGAGCTGAGGCTGAGGGTCTGATCCTGTGGCCCCAAAAGCTTGAGGGCTTTTTTGGGAGGTCTGTGCACCAACTGGGCTCTTTGCCCTCGCAGATATCCCTGAGGAGGAGGCCAGGTACTGGGCCAAGAAGCTGGAGCAGCTCAACGCGATGCGGGACCAGGATGATGTGAGTGCTGCCAGGCCTGGGGTGAGGGGCAGGGGCAGTGCTGCCAGCAGGAGCCCTCACCAGCCCCTCTCTCCCCAGTATGCCTTCCAGGAGGAGCAGGAAAAGCCTCTGCCTGTGCATGGCTCACAGTGCTGTAAGTGCTGCCCTGTCCCTGCCCCGCTGTGGGACACCCACACCCTCCTTTCTCCCCACTCCCACACCGAGGAGTTTTAAGAGGTGGGCTCCACATCTGCTTTGGGGCATTGGATCCCAACCCAAGTGGGGTTTAACTTCACCCCATACCCAGTCCCCATCCCCATTCCTGTTGTCCTTCCTGTGTTTGCCAGTGTTTCTCTGCTCTCTCCCAGCTGCACAGTGGCTGAGCCTTCCTGTGGGTGGAGGGGATGCAATAGGGAGCAATGGGGCTGATGAGGACAGTTCCACTGGGGCAAGGGGCAGCAGGCTGGTGTTGGGGGCTGCTGGATGGGGGCCCTGCAGAGGCATTTGGGGTGGCAGCTCAGTTTGTCCCAACACATGCCTCAGTTCCCCCTTCTATAACCACCCCAGGGGCATGGATTCAGTGCCCTTGTGCCCAGCCCCGGGCCCCATCCCTTGTCAGTGCCACCATGCCTAGCCGTAGCATTGTCCCCAGTCTGGGTCAGTGGCACCATGCCCACACAGGCACTGTCTCCAGTCCAGTTTGGTGTTGTCATGTTCAGGCCCAGGCAGTGTCCCAATGCCAGTGTGCCCCATGCTGGATGCTGTCCCCAGGGCAGTGTCCCCAACCCAGTGTGCCCTCTGGGGCAATGCTGGTTCCTCCCAACCAGCTGCCTCCATCTTTATTGTCTCTGCCCCTTTCTTTGTAGGCAACTGGAATTATTTTGGCTGGGGAGAACAGCAGAGTAAGTATCCTGCCCACTCCTCTCTTCCCAGCCTGGGGGTCCCCAGCACATCCCTCTTTGCCTGGCCCAGGGCTYAGAGGACCTGGAGCTTGGGTGTAGCCTGTGGCCTTGTGCCATGACTCTGTACTGGGTGAGGACAGTGTCACCAAGTGCCCTGTCCTGGGCAGGGCTGTCCCCATGGGCTGGTGGGGATATGGCACCATGGGGCTCTGTGCCCTTGGGGTGTCCCAGTGGCAATGAGCAGCTCGGGCTTTGTCTCTGTGGCGGAACATTGGTGGGGCAGAGGGAGGGTCCCTGCTCCCATCCTCTTCCCCCTTCTGTATGTCCCAAATTCCCCCACCACCTTCCCCTCATCCCCCCAAACCCTTCCTGTGCTGATAACATGTCAGCTCGCCGCTCATCCTGCCCCGGGCCCACCTCCCCAGCACGGTCCCACAGCGGTGGGGACACAGTGGTGGCACTGAAGGGTCTGTGCAGGGTGGGGGGCAGATTTGGGCCATCCCCTGCCCCACTCACTGTGGCCCCTTGCAGATGATGACCCTGACAGTACCGTGGATGACCGGGACAGTGACTACCGCAGCGAGACCAGCAACAGCATCCCCCCACCCTACTACACCACGTCCCAGCCCAACGCCTCCGTGCACCAGTACCCCATGAGGCACCAGCAGCAGAGCTCCCGTGACTCCTACACCGACTCCATGCAGAGCTATGAGATGGACTACTCGGACCAGGCTCCCATCAGGTACAGTGGCCACAGCCAACTCACCCMGGGACCAGCTCTCTCAACCTCCCCTGCAGGTGACAGAGGCCAGCGGGTCCCCRGGGTGACGCCAGGGATGGCGCTCCCAGTGCGGTGGGTGACAGAGGGAAGGATGAGGTGAGGAAGAGCGGGGTGGCGCTGGCCCCATCCAAGCCTTTCCTTCTCACTGGGAAGTTTTCAAACTCTTTTGGGTCACTGCCCTCCTCTGTCCTCACTGGGCTTGGGGCCCCCCACCCCTGCCTGTCCCTGCTGGGAGCTGGGCAGTGGAGCGTGGGGTGGCTGGGGACGCAGACGTGGCAGAGCCCAACCCAAAGTGCCAGCCCCGTCCAGATGGACAGAGCCTCCCTGCCAGTGTCCCCACGGCAGCAGGGGGTGGCGGGTGGCGGCGGGACCTCGCTGACCATGTTCCTCTCCTCCCCTGGCAGACGCTATGGTAGCGTAGACTCTGCCGCAATCGGACGCAGCGACGCTGAGTCCGGTTCTGAGTCGAGCAGGCGGACCAGCCGCCAGCCTTCCCTTGAGAGCAGGCGGTCCCTAGACCTATCGGATAGGTGGGTCCCTACCTGTGCGTGTGCCGTGTGCCGTCGCAGAGTGCTGTGCTCGGTCCTTGCAGCCATGGTGAGGCCAACACCAGTCCTGGCAAGGGCGGCCTTGTGCCACCCTCCCYGCCCCGGATCAGCCTCCTACTGGGACAGCTTTGGTGTGCTCCGGGTGTCCCCCCAGCCCCTCTTGCTGCTGCACCCCAGTTCATGGGGTGACATCCCGGCATCCTGGTCCTGCTTGCTGGCACTGCGACTGTCTGGCASCACTGCTGCCTGTTCCTTGTCGTGTCAGCGGGTGTGGGACTGGGCCCTTGGGGACTCAAATGCCACTCCCTGTTCCTGGTCACCTGCCAGGGTGTGCCTGTCTGGGCAAAGGCTTCATGCAGTGATTTGGGATCCTGCRATGTGCCAAGAGCGCCCCTCCCAGCTCTGGCCAGGATCAGGATGGGGAGGTGTGGGATTTCCAGGCGTGAGCTGTGTCTTCTGCATCCCTGTGCCCCAAGTGCTCCTTCCCAAGGTACCTGGATGATGCCAGTACCCCTCCCACCTGGGACCAGCCTGAGCCATCCCCCAGCACTCTCTTCCCTGCGGTGTCCCCTGGCTTCCCACAGCCTGGCTCAGCCACTCTGGGCTCTGCCCAGCYCAGCCCCTCACCTCTGTCCCCTCACACACCCCCTGAGCCCTGGCTGCCAGTGCTGGAGACGTGGTGTCGGCCTCTTCCTCGGCATGTCCCTGTCCTGTCTGCATGTCTGCTTCTGTCAGCCTGTCCCCACGGAGCCACGGGGCTGTCCTGTCCTGGCAGCCTCCCGGGCCACAGGGCCCCTGTGGGCCTCCCAGCGCAGGCAGCTGTGAGAGGAGGGGGCTGGGGGGGCAGATGGGGTGAGGGAAGGAGTCTGGCCTGGCAGCAAGAGCAGAGAGGGGCCCCCCAGGTAGGGATGGTGTCAAGAGGAGTGAGGGGGTTGAGGGGGTGTCCTGGGGTGGGGGTGCCTGGGAGGGCTGTGCAGAGCACGGGTGACAGATCTGTGTGTCAGGGGCAGGACAGAGTGAATGGCAGCAGCAGGAGGCAGGATCTGGCACCCCTGGCTGGGGTGAGCCCAGGAGACAGACACTGTCAGCCCATCCCCACTGTCAGCCCAGGCACAGGCAGGCAGCTCAGAGTGCCCCTCTGGGGGGCTGGTTCCAGCCGATGGAGTTTCCTGGTTCTGTGCCTTCGGCTCCCGATGGGAGCTGCACATCCTCCCGCCCCTGGTGCAGGGCCTGGGGCTCTGCCTGGGGTGCCACGGACCCACGGGAGCCCCGTCCTTGTGTCCCCTCACCCCTCAGCCCCACAGGGAGCAGCCGCTACGCCTCGTCGGCCGAGCTGAGCCAGGGCAGCTCCCAGCTGAGCGAGGACTTCGAGAACGAGAGCCTGAGGGACTCGGAGCTGGACGAGAGGGACGGCGACTCCTACCACTCCTGCCACAGCTCCGTCAGCTACCGCAAGGACTCCCCCCGCTGGGAGGAGGAGGATGATGATGATGATCTCTACCTGGAGGAGGAGGAGGAGGAGTTCATTGAGGACTACAGTGAGACTGAGGAAGGCTACGCCAAAGAAGAGGAGTTGGAAGAGGAGGAGGAGGAGGAGCTGCGGGAGCAGGACACCTATGAACCCCCTGAGCATGAAGCGTACCCACCACCACAGAAACCTCTGCCACAGCAGCCACAGCAGCAACAGCAGCAGCAACAGGTCCTGCAGCAGCAGCAACAGCAGCAGCAGCAGCAACCCCAGCTGGTCCCACAGCAGAAGCCTCAGCAGCAGGAAAGGAAAGAGGAGAGGAAAGAGGAGAGAAAAGAGGAAAAGAAGGAGGAGAAGGACACATCTGCTCCCCAGGAAGCCCCTGAGGCCCTCCAGGCCCAGCGGGCAGAGGAGGAAGTTCCCCTGCAAGAGGCAGCCCAGGAGACTGAGCCCCCAAAAGCGGCTGAGAGGTAGGAGGGGAAGCTGACCTGAGGTGTTCCTGGGATGGCCCTGTGCCTGCAGGCACTGAGGATGCTCTGCAGGTGGCTCAGGGATGGTGCTGGTGCTTGGCACAGGACCAGGGACCTYCTGCTGTGTCCGGAGCTTTTCCAGGTGCCTGAGCCCCCGAGGTGGGGGAAGCCCACCTTGTGCCACCCAGGCAAGAGCCAGCACCCTGGGCACGCTGCCCAGGCCCAGCAAGCCCCTGTGCTAAGCATGGCTCAAGGTGTTCAGGAACCTGCTGGGGCTGCAGGGCTGCAGGTTTATAACTTGGGACAAACATGGGGCTGGGGGAATGGGATCTCAGGGCTCTGATTCCTCTTCTCTGGCACAGGCTCTTGGCACCCTGGGTGGAGCTTGGTCAGAGGAGGAGATTTCCTTTACAGAAGTCAGTCCTCTCCCTAGGCCTGGTAGAAGCTCATCCATGGCCTCCTGTGCTGTACAAGTGAATTAATTGGTGGTCAGGTTCCTGGTGCAGCGTGTGAATAATTCATGTCTTGGGGACAGATTATTCAAATATCATTATTGATCATTTCCATTTTCAGTGAGTGTCACTGCTCTGTGCAGAGGTGAACTGCTGTGATGGGCTTTTTCAGCCTTTTATTTAGTTTAAATTACACACCAGGAATGGKGAATCTCAAATTTAAACCAATGTGTGATGAGCTGTTTTTAAAGAACCTGGATATTTATGCCCAAGACCTAGCAGGAACCTGAGGGCCTCAGGTCATGTCTGCCTGCAGTACCCACTGGGCAGGGGACTTAGGGGTCCTGTGCTAGGATTTGGGGACTGTGGATTAGTGCTGGGGACCATGGATTGTGCTGAGAACCCCAGATTGTGTTGGGACCCCAGATTAGTGCTGAGGGCCTCAAATTAGCACTGATGACCCCAAATTAGCTTTTGGGACCCCAGAGTAGCACTGGGGACTGTGGATTACTGCTGGGAACCACAGGTTAATGCTGAGGATCCCAAGTTTGCTCTGAGGATTCCAGATTAGCACAGACAGAGCCCCCAGGTCTGAGCAGGTTCATCTCCTGAGTGCCCCATGGCCTCTTCCCAGAACCCCAGATTGTGTTGGGACCCCAGATTAGTGCTGAGGGCCTCAAATTAGCACTGATGACCCCAAATTAGCTTTTGGAACCCCAGAGTAGCACTGGGGACTGTGGATTACTGCTGGGAACCACAGGTTAATGCTGAGGATCCCAAGTTTGCTCTGAGGATTCCAGATTAGCACAGACAGARCCCCCAGGTCTGAGCAGGTTCATCTCCTGAGTGCCCCATGGCCTCTTCCCAGAGCAGTTCTGGGTTCCTYCCTCTGTGTTGCATCACACCAGGCTCTCCAGGAGACTGGTATGTTTGGAACATTTCTTTGCTTTTCCTCCATTGTCTTGACTTTGTAGGAGAGGAGAACAAACCCCACAACACCCAGCATGTCCAGGCAGACACTTTTCCCTGGGCTTGGAACCACGGGATGTTGGGTGCTCTGGAAGCTGTGGTGGGAAGTGGCCAGAGGACATTGTGCTGGGGAGATGGGGGGCAAAGGATGTTTAATTCACCTGCTGGTGTCACCAGCTGTCCCCTCTGTGTCACCTGGGTGCCCAGGACAGGGTCTTCTGAGGATGGGGAAGCTTCTGGCTTCTCCCCAGTGCTCTGCCCTGGTTGTGGCTCCCTTTGCAGWGGGACCTGCTGCCTTTTCAGTCCTTCCTGGTGCCAAGAGGCAGTTTTGCCATGGCCACACTGTCTCAAGGCACATCAGGATCTCCAAATTGCAGCCTCAGACCTGCTGGGGGTGTGGGGTCTGCTCCCCCCTCCCTGGTGCTGTGCTGGGAGGTGACAGGGGGTGTGTGTGCTTGCAGGGAGCCGGCAGAAGAGGAGGTGCAGGACCCCAAAGCACGAGCCAAAGCCAACTGGCTGAGAGCCTTCAACAAGGTCTGCATGCAGCTGCAGGAGGTGAGGAGCCCCTGGCCACTGCCACGGCTCAGGGCTGGGGGCACAGCCCCTTTCCACCCCTGGGCAGCTTCCAGGGACACCCACAGACTCGGTGGTGCCAACAGTGGTGCCCAGAAGCCCACTGGCACTGGGACGGCCCAGAGGGGCCGGGAGTGCTGAGGATCCCCCGTGTGTGCTGCATGCGTGTGCTGGTGCGACACCCCCGCCCTCTCCCCTCTGTTGAGTTGACAATATTTTGTTTTGTTTTTAGACTCCATCCTCCATCTTTTCTTTTTGTTTTGGCTCTGGATTCGCTCCCCGGGGTCTCGGTCCCCCTCCCCACCGCTTCTCTTTTCAGTTGTCCACCACCATGGCCCTTGCACCCGCGTCTCCCCTTCCTGCAGGGAAGGGGTGTAGCCTGCCTGCAGGTAAGCATGTTCACCTGGAACCCCCAGCCACGTGTGTGCCTTCCCTGTGTGTGTGTGTGTGCTCAGGGATTGCCCATGAAGGAGGGGTACTGGTCTCTCTCTGCCCTTCTCCTCCAGAATAATCCCCTATCTGCAGGGGTAGCTGGCACTGCTGGATGATCCCTGCACGCACACCCTCTTCCATATGCTCTGGCTTTTCCCTGCTCTTCTTTCCAACTGCTGTGGGTCCCTGAGGACCTGCTGAGCTTTTGTGATGCTTCTTCACTCCCCCAAGCCCTGAATTTTCACACAGTGTAGCCATGCCCCCTGCTTTGCCAGCCTCATCCCCTTTGCTGAGCCCACCCACTTGCTCACCCAGCTCAGCCTCCTGAAGAGATTTATTCCCAGTGCTGGCTCTTTGCTGGGAAGAGCCCCCTTGGTTTTGGAGCACACCTTTCTCTGCCCACCCTGCTCATCCTTCCRTGCTCCCCCAGTGCTGCGAGCATTCAGTGCCCTGGGGGGGCTGTCCCCACGCTGGTGGCTCTTGCTGTGCCCTCACACTGTCCCTTGTTTTCCAGGCCCGCGGGGAAGGTGATGGAGAAAAATCCCTGTGGTTCAAAGGCGGGTGAGTACAGGGGAAAGCTGGGCACACTCTGCCCCCTGGGATCTCAGCCCCCCTCCTTATTGGGATGTGGTTAATGAGCTCAGCATCCATGGGCTTGTGTGGGGAAGGGTTGCCAGGCTGTGGGCATTCAGAGAGGCCAGTCTTTTGGAGCTGAGTTTTGGGGCTGATCAGTGCTTTTGGAGCAGCCAGCAGATATGGCATTGCTCTGTGACCCCAAGAGCTGCTGCTGAGGGGGAAAGCAAGGAGGTGAGTTGAGATGGGGATGAGGAGGGGTGGCAACTCCTGCTTCCCCCATGGAGTGGTATCATGAGGAATCCAGAGCCTCTCACCTGAATGGGCTGGAGGTCTCAGTCCTGTCTTGCCCTCGCAGACAGCCCTGCCATGGACGTGGGCAGAACCTGGTAGGTTGCCTGAGAACTCTCAGATCACTCCAGGGATTTCTTTCCAGCAGGACTGTGAAGTTCCATTCATGCTTTGGGTTCCCTTGCAGCAAAACTTGAGGCTCAGCTGCTCAGTGCTCCCCTTTGGGGTCCCAGAGGGAGCCCCAGCTCTCCAGCCTCACACTGCAAAGCCAAAGCTGACTAAGCCAAATGGGCAGTTTTTCTCCTGRGTTTCACTTCATGGTTAAGCTCCATGTGGGGAAAAATCACATTTTTTTATCAAAATCCCTTTCCCCTTCGTTTTTAGTTCAGTGATCCCTACCCTGGCTGGGGTGGTGGTGGGGATGGGGATCCCATGGGTGGGTCCCTGGCCACACCGGRGTTGCTTTGCTGTCATATTCACCAAGTCCTAGATATTGAGAAGAAATCCTTTCCTGTGAGGGTGGTGAAGCCCTGGCACAGGTTGTTCAGAGCAGCTGGGACTGCCCCATCCCTGGAAGTACCAAGGCCAGGTTGGCAACCTGATCAAGTGGAAGGTGTCCCTGCCCTTAGCAGGGCATGGAGCGAGATGGGCTTCAAGGTCCCTTCCAGCCCAAACCATTCCGTGGTTCTCTGGAGTGCTGRGTGACCGTGGGGCAGCAGCCGGGGGCCCCGTCCTGCCTCGGTTTCCCCTTGCCCGCTGACTCTCCTCTCTCTTGCAGGCCTGGTGGTGGGCTGATCATTATAGACAGCATGCCGGACATTCGCAAGCGAAAACCCATCCCCCTAGTTAGCGATTTGGTGAGGTTCCTCCCGAGGCACGCCCCCACAGCTGCCAGCTTTGCTCCTGCTGCCCCACCGGACTGCGCGCCCGTGCCCCGCTCCCCAGCTGCCTCTAACATGGCTTGTGTTCTCTGTTTTCTTTCCTGTGGCCTGGCTGGGCCTTCCCTGCGGCAGGGGGGCGGCTGTAAGGTTTCTGCGCTGCATTAACAGCATGCCCGACATTAAGCCTGGACGCAAATCTCTCCCTCTAGTCAGCGATCTGGTGAGCGCGGTGCGAGGGGTTAAAGAGACAGCGCCCTGGGGCTGCCGGCCAGCCCCTGCCCCCAGCCCTGCCAAAGGGGGGCGTCCCACACTGCCCGGGGGGCTCCTGGCCCTCCCTGCAGTGGGCAGCTGGGCTCTCCCTACCCGAGGGTGCTTCTCTTTAACGGAGCTCTGGTCCCTACCCCAAGCATCAGCCTAAGGTTTCCCAGGGCTGTATCTGGTTTCCCATTTTTTACTGCTGCTGTATCTCTGGTCCCTTCGTGTCCCARCTGCCGTGCCAAGCTGTCCCTGCAGCTTGGACCACACTGGTGCTGGACAGACAGACCCCCATACCAGGGGAGGGCTGGCAAGGGCTTTYCCAAGTTGCCCAGACCCTGTGCTCCTGTCCCTACTGTCCCATGTACGGGGCTGGAGACCCCCCTGGGGCCCCCCATGATGGGGTCCCCTCCAGTCCCTGGGCTCTACTGCACAGGGTCACTCTGCTGGTCCCCTCCCACTCCTGATGACAAGAGACAGCAATTTTGGAAACAAAGACACCCTTGTCTCCCAGAATTAGGTGCCCTTCCCCTCCTTCCCTCTCTCTTTACACCTTGTCATCTCCACTGTGTGCCCTGCCTGGGGTGCCACCCTCCTGTTCCCAACCTGTCTCCCCACATTCCCCCATCCCCTTGCTGTCCCCAACTTGGTGCCCCACCCCAGCCCTCCTGGGCAGCTGCTGATGCTTCTGCACTGTGCTGTGTTGGTGTTTTGGGGGTGGGGGGTGATGGGGTGGGCAGTGTGTGGGGTCTGGGGGTCTGCTGCCTTTCCCTGCTGGGATTTGCAGGCTGCAACCAGTGCTGTGATTTGGGGACACAGTGCCCCCACCACAGACTGCTCAGTGCTGGATGAGGGGTGTTCCCCCAATTCCCACTGGTTCTGGCAGGGAAGGGGCTCCCCTGGGAAGTGTTTGCACTAATGGCTTTTTATTCCCCCCTCGCTGGCCCTGGCTGCCCACAGGCCATGGTAAGTGCCCCCCACCCCATCTCCCCAGGAGTCTCAGGCACGTGGTGGGAGGCTCTGCCCCACTGGAGCTGAACTGGGAATGTCATAGGCTACTGAACTGGGAATGTCATAGGCTGCTGCCCTGGTTCCAGTCCCACTGCACTGGGCTGTCCCCATTGCCCCCCATGCAGCCAGGACCCTTCCCTGTCTGGGATCGGGGTCTGTCCTTGGTGTTTCACAGGCTCTGGGGGTGTAGGAGGGAGCTCTCATGGTCTGCTGGATCTGGGAACTTTCTTTCTTTCCCACAGTCCCTGGTCCAGTCCAGGAAAGCGGGAATCACATCCGCGCTGGCCTCGAGCACCTTGAACAATGAGGAGCTGGTAGGTGCTGGGGTGGGGTGGGCTGGGGGTGGTGAGGAGGGGGAAACTGAGCCTGGGGGCCAGGCCAGCAGTGGAGGTGCAGAGTCTCTGCCCCACAAGCATCCTCTGGTGATGCCTGAGCATCTGGGACGCTCATGGCAGCACCTGGGGATAGAATCRTGGGATCTTTGGGGTTGGAAAGGACCTATAAGATCATCAAGTCTGACTGTGAACCCAGCGCCACCACCATTAAATCAATGTCCCCAAGTGCATCCTCTGCCCTGCTTCAGCGTTTCTCCCCCTCTCTCCCCTGTCCCTGCACAGAAAAACCATGTTTACAAGAAGACCCTGCAAGCCTTAGTGTACCCCATCTCCTGCACAACGCCCCACAACTTTGAGGTGTGGACGGCCACCACGCCCACRTACTGCTACGAGTGCGAGGGGCTGCTCTGGGGCATTGCCCGCCAGGGCATGCGCTGCGCCGAGTGCGGCGTCAAGTGCCACGAGAAGTGCCAGGACCTGCTCAACGCTGACTGCCTGCAGAGTAAGGACCTGGGGCCCACAGCCTTGTCCCTTCTCACCTTGCAGAGGGAGGAGGGAGCAGCCCCAGAGAGCTCCGCTCCTGACCTGGGCATGGGAGAAGCGGGGGGCAGAGCAAACTCATCCTGGGCAGGGGGTAGATCCCTCCAGGTTTGGATTAATTCATGCATGGAATCTTAGAATCGTGGAATTGTTAAGGCTGGAAAAGGCCTTTAAGATTATCAGGTGCAACCATCAGCTCAGCACCCTTGTGGTCACCACTATACAGTGTCCTCAATGCCACAGCCACATGTGTTTTGCACACTTCCAGGGGTGATTCCACCACTCCCTGGGCAGCCTGGCCCAGGGCTGGACAACACTTTGGGGGAAGAAGTTTCCTTTGATTCCCAACATAAACCTTCCCTGGTGCAACTTGAGGCCATTTCCTCCTGTCCCTGTCCCCAAGCCCACCATGCCAACCTGTGAGATCTCTTGTCTCTCTCCTGGGCACCAGCAGCCCCCCAGCCCATCTCACCCATGCCTGTCCTCTCCCAGGAGCAGCAGAGAAGAGCTCCAAGCATGGAGCAGAGGACCGGACCCAGAACATCATCATGGTGCTCAAGGACCGCATGAAGATCCGGGAGCGCAACAAACCGGAGATATTTGAGCTGATCCAGGAGGTGTTTGGGGTCAACAAGACCACGCACACGCAGCAGATGAAGGCGGTCAAGCAGAGTGTCCTGGATGGCACCTCCAAATGGTCAGCCAAGATCAGCATCACAGGTAGGCAGGTTGTTAGCCTTGGGGACCGTGGGAATGTCCCCATTGCCCAACTCCTCATTCTGCCAGGCAGCTTCAGCCCCTGGGGGGACACAGGTGCYTGTTTCGGGGATCTTCGTGTGGCCGTGGCACTGACTTCTCTCTGTCTGTTCTCTCTGCCATGCTATGCTGTGCTGTGCTGCAGTGGTCTGTGCCCAGGGCCTGCAAGCAAAGGATAAGACAGGTTCCAGTGACCCCTATGTCACTGTCCAGGTTGGAAAGACCAAAAAAAGGACTAAAACTATCTACGGCAATCTCAACCCAGTCTGGGAGGAGAATTTCCATTTGTAAGTTCACCCCCAGTCTCCCCATTCCCCTCCCTGACCACTCGTGGTTGTGCCAGGCTGTGCTGGCTCTTGCCATGTCCCAGTAGGGTGGGGGGAGCCAGCTGGGCCTCATCCTGCCCCCATTGAGGTGCTGGGGTCCCTTGGGGTTCTGTTTTATGCCATGAGGGTGTGACTCCAGGGGCTGATCCAGGCTGTGCTGGGGCTGCCTGGCAATGGCACAGAACCCGCTGGGAGGGGATTGGTGCCCCCACATCTGCTCTCTTCCCCAGTTCCTGCTTTGTGCTAGTCCCTTTTGTTTAGGGAAGCAGTGATGGAGAGTAGCTGGAAAGGTTTCACTGCTCATGCTGGGGCTTGTCCTTTGTCACCTCTCCAGTGAGTGCCACAACTCCTCTGACCGCATCAAGGTCCGTGTGTGGGACGAGGATGATGACATCAAGTCCCGCGTCAAGCAGCGTTTCAAGAGGGAATCCGACGACTTCCTGGGCCAGACCATCATCGAGGTCCGGACCCTGAGCGGGGAGATGGACGTCTGGTACAACCTCGGTGAGCAGCACAGCCTGGGACCCTGGGCCTGGGCACAGGGGTGCCACATCCTGCTCGGCCTGGGACCYCCTGCCCTGGACTCCAAGGGAGAAGTGCTGTCAGTCATAGGCTGAAGGTTATTGCAGCAGGGTTTGCTCTTAGAAACATTTAATATCAAAATCTGTCAGGGTAAAGTGTTCTCCCAGAGTCATTTTCAGAACCCTTTACCCAGGAGGTTCTAGAACACCAGCTTCCTGCAGAAGGGAAACCGAGGCACAGAAAGGCCATGTCTCTAGCAGCTGGAAATGTGGCCAAATCCCACCCCAGAATGGCTGCACACCCTGCTGGGTGTCCCCTCAGCCCTGGCCCTGTGCCAGAGCACTGTGCCCCTCTTTGGGGCTGGCAGTGAGCAGGGTTGCCCCAGGGAAGCCTCACACCTTGTCCCCTCTGTGCACCCACAGACAAGCGCACAGACAAGTCAGCAGTGTCGGGAGCCATCCGGCTGCACATCAGCGTGGAGATCAAGGGCGAGGAGAAGGTGGCTCCCTACCACGTTCAGTACACCTGCCTGCATGAGGTGAGCAGCCCAGACAGGCACAGGGGGCACGGTCCCCTCCCCAGCAGTGCCACCCTGCTGCCACCTGCCCTGGGGAACTGACGGGACCCGTTTGTACCTCCAGAACCTGTTCCACTTTGTGACGGATTTGCAAAACAACGGGGTGGTGAAGATCCCCGACGCCAAGGGGGACGATGCGTGGAAGGTTTACTTTGATGAGACAGCACAGGAGATCGTGGATGAGTTTGCCATGCGCTATGGGGTGGAGTCCATCTACCAGGCCATGACGTGAGTCCTGTGTCCCCATCTGGTTCAGAGGGGCTGCACCAACCCCCCAGGTGGAGGGTTACTGTCCCCATCTTCCTCTCCTGCTGCCATCAGCACTCACCTCCCTGCCTTGGGTGCAGACTGGCCCCAAACCTGTGTACACATCCTTTGCCTTCCCAACCCACTCTAGCTCAGCCTCATCTCAAGTCCTGTGTCCAGTTTGGGCACCACAAGATCAGAAGGATCCAAAGCTGTTGGAGAGTGCCCAAAGGAGGGACACGGAGCTGGGGAAGGGGCTGAGGAGCAGCTGAGGGCACTTGGCCGGTTCAGCTGCAGCACAGGAGACTGAGGGGAGGCTCCTYGGGGGCTGCAGCTCCTCCCCAGGGCAGGCCCAGGGCCAGGGGCTGAGCTCTGCTCTGGGCCAGGGACAGGAGCCCAGCAAGGGCTGGAGCTGGGCCAGGCCTTGGCATGGAGCTCAGGGCAAGGTTCTTGCCCCCGAGGCTGCTGGGCACTGCCCAGGCTCCCCAGGGAATGGTGCCAAGGCTGCCAGAGCTCCAGGAGCTCCCAGGGCTGCTCAGGGTGGGGGTTCTTGGGGTGGCTGTGCAGGGACAGGGGCTGGGCTGATGATCCCTGTGGGTCCCTTCCAATTTGGGATGCTCTGGGATTCAATGACTTATGCACCCCAAATCCTGCATCCSCTCCCATGATCACCTCTCTCCGTAGGCATTTTGCGTGCCTCTCCTCCAAGTACATGTGCCCCGGGGTGCCGGCGGTGATGAGCACCCTGCTGGCCAACATCAACGCCTACTATG
This sequence comes from Cardinalis cardinalis, assembly GCA_014549065.1. Taxonomy (NCBI): domain Eukaryota; kingdom Metazoa; phylum Chordata; class Aves; order Passeriformes; family Cardinalidae; genus Cardinalis; species Cardinalis cardinalis. The sequence continues at coordinate 21,988 of JACDOX010000553.1, forward strand.
CTCACACCACGGCCTCCAGCAATGCCAACGCCTCCGACCGCTTCGCCGCCTCCAATTTCGGGGTAAGTCCCATGGTACGTAAACGCTCTTTTCTTCTTCTCTCCTTTCTTTGGGAGGGGGTGGGGGGCTCAGGAAGCAAAACGAGCTGTGCAAAACACCCCGCTCCAAACTGCAGCCAGGCAGCAGTGGGGTCAGCCCCTGCTTGCACCAAAAGTCATCCTGCTCCTGTACTTCAGGAAGGAAAAGAGCCACCACCTTCCCAGCAGGAGGGGCTGAATTCGCTCCCCTATTTATTATGGGAGCCTGAGCAAACTGGGTGGCAGCATGCCAAGACAGGGGGCCACCTTGGTGGCAAAATCAGAAGCATGTGGCCATGACCCACCCCTGCACTTCCTGGGGTGTCTTGCACAGCCTCGTGTGCTTTGGGGGACCCCAGCCCGCAGCAAACTCAGCCGGTTGTGCCAGCACCACTGGGTGCCAAGTGGGGCGAGTTTGTGGCAGGGCTGGGTGCCCCTCGGGGACGTGGGCAGGAGGGGCTGAGCCCTCACCTGGGCTCCCCCAGTGCCATCCCAGAAGCAGGAAATGGTCGCTCTGGGTGTGCATGGGGCGAGCCAGGGTCAGTGCCCAGCCCCGGGTGCAGCAAGGTGCTGGGTAGCCAGGGACACAGCCAGGGCCGAGCACAGCTCCGGATCACGCAGCTTTGGCTCCCCTCGCCGTTCCTGGAGCAGGGGGCAGTGAGCTGTGCCTCCGGATCACGCAGCAGGAGGAAACCAAAMACCAGCCTTTTCTCTAACATGGAGGATGTTAAAAACTTGTCTCTTTCTCTTTTTTAGAGAGCCTAAGGTTGGGTCCTAAAGTGCCTGGCCGTGTCGCTTTAGCCCTGAGTAGCCGCCGTGTCCAGTGTTAGAGTGCTGCAGCTGCTCCTGGGGTGTTGGGGACGCACGGCCCGGCCCGGGGCCCGGCTGGGCCAGCCCCGCCAGCGCCGGAGGTTTGGGGTGCCAGCACAGAATGTGGCCATGGCCGAGCCGTGGACTCACTGCCCCTCCCGCCCCTGTGCCCTTGTCCAGGACTCAGATCCTGCTCCGGACTCTCCAGAGCCCTGCGGGTCAGCCCTGACCCGTGCAGCCAGTGCTGAGGGGGGAGCCCAGGGCTCTCATGGCAGGCACACATGGCTGTCCAAAGCCTCTCCACCAGCAGGAATGCAAAGGGAAGTGCTCCCCAACAATGTTTTGGGGCCAATATTGGGAAGAAATTCTTCCCTGTGAGGGAGTGAGGACTGAGGTTGACCTGAGAGCATCTGTGGCTGTCTCTGTGGCTGGAGATGTTCAAGACTAGATTGGACAGGGCTTGGAGCAACCTGGGATAGTGAAAGGTGTCCTTGCCCATGGCAGGGAGTGGAACAAGGTGGTCCTTAAGGTCCCTTCCAACCCAAACCAGTCTGGGACTCTATGATGAGTTGCTTTGCCATCAGCTGTGACCCCTGCTCCAATCCACAACCCAAGATGGGATTTGCATCCTTCTGCCCTGTGCTCCCTGGGTGGAAGCTGAGCTGAACTACAGCCCCTCAGCGCCAGTGGACACCCCCACATGGGATGTTCCCTGCCCATGTCCCTTGATGCAGCCCAGTGGGGTGAGTGAGGAGTCATGGAAATGTCCAATTCCTGGGGCCACCCTCAAGATGGACAACCACTGCACATCCTTTCCTCTTGGAAAGCCCTAGTYGAGGGGCTGCAGATCCTGCAGCCCCTCTCCCAACTCTTGTCCTGAGCCCAGGCTCAGAAGTGTTCCAGTGGGCAAGGCAGACAGAGCAGCCTGTCAGCCTCCCAGCAATGACAGGGGACACGTGGTGTCACCTCTCCATCCTGAACTGCACCTGGCATGGCCACATGTGCCCCGGGAGCTGCGGAGGGCTTTGAGTGAGCCCCAGCCACCAGCAAGGAGATGCTCTTCTCTGCAGGCATGTCCTGCCCATTCAGGGCTCAGAAAGAAGGCAGGGAGGAAGGAAAGGAAAGGAAAGGAAAGGAAAGGAAAGGAAAGGAAAGGAAAGGAAAGGAAAGGAAAGGAAAGGAAA
>JACDOX010000553.1:30784-45839 GCA_014549065.1 Cardinalis cardinalis
TCCCCATCCCAGTCCCAGTCTCTTTCCAGCCGGGCTGTGCAGACAGTGGGGTCCGTGCTAGGGCAGGGGAGGGGCAGGGACATGTGGCTGTGTTGGGTGATTTTCCTGAGGGCACACAGTTGCTGCAGAAAGCTGTGCTGGGACTGGTCCCTCAGGCAGGGGACATCCTGCCCAGGTGTCCCTGGTGCCAGCCCACAGGGTGGCCGGACAGGTGGTGGTTTGGGGGTCCATGTCAGAGCCAAGTGTGGACTGGGGTCCCTGGAACTGAGCCCCYGCTGGGGCAAAGCTCGCCCCCAGAGTCAGGAGGGGCTGGGCAGCTGAGGCTGGGGCTCCTCGGGGGCTGTGGAGGCCTGGGGAGCAGTGGCAGGGCAGTGACACTCGGTGCTGTGGCCCTGCCGGGGGTGGGGGGCAGCAGGGCTGGCGCTGGGGAGGATGAGGAGGCGGGGGCCGGCACTCACGTCACGGTTGTTCTCTCCAATTGCTCCTCTCGCCTCTCAATGGCAGATGATTGTAAGTACGGCAGCTCCCTGTCTGTCTGTCTGTCTGTCCGCTCTRTGTCGGTCCTGGCCTCGCCGGTTCTTGTCTTGTGTGGCTGCCCGTGCCCTGCCCACACCCTCCTTCGGCTCCCGGTCCAGCTCCTGGTCCCCGCCCCCGCCTGGCCCTGGCTCCCGGCCGGCACATGCCAGCCCCTCCGGGACGGGGTGGGTGGAGAGGCCTTGGGCAGGTTGGCGGTGCCGGGATGTGGGGAGGGACAAGGGGGAGCGATGGGATGGGAGGGGACGGCGATGGCTGTGCCAGTGTCATCGGGGACTGCCGCACCCGCGCTCCGTGCTGAGGGGAGCAATACCGCGGCAGGCACGAGCCTGCAATCGGGGCTGCTCGTCCTTCCCCCGTGCCTCAGTTTCCCCTCGAGGCCCTGGCTGGGTCTGGCTGTGGTGGGGGTGAGGGCAGAGGTTTTCCCAGCCAGGAGGAGGAGGAGGAGGAGTCTCTCGGGGACGGGCGGTCCCTGGCCCGGTGCTCGGTGTTGGGCAGGCTGCCGGCACGAGTCTCCTCCTGGTCGGGGTGTGACCCTGGGAACCCGGACTGCTGGTTCCCTTCTCGGCATCGCTGCTGGGTCCTTGCATGGCTTTGACTGAGCAGTTTCCTTCTGTCCTCTTCTGACCAGTCTGTGGCTGTGGGTTTATGCCCCTGGGGGCAAGGGAAGGGCAATTCCCCCCCCAGTCCTGTCTCCACCCCTGTTGTGCCCCAGGCACCGGTGCAGGAAGAGCAGTGGGAGCCGGCTGCTGRGTGCTGGTGCCAATCCCTGCAGGACAAACAACCCTCTGCTGTCCCCCAACACATTTTGTGTCCAACAGCAGCATTTGGGGAAGCCTTGGGGGCAGCCTGGGGCTGAGTGTCCCCTCAGATCCCATGGGGACCTCATGAGGACCTCATGGGCACCTCGTGGGAGCCCCATGTCCCAGCTTTGCTGAGGCTCTGGGGGACAGAGCAGTGTCAGCTCTGTGTGGTACAAGCTCCTCTTGTTCACCCATCCCCCTGTGCCAGGCCCAGAACCCCTCCTGGCAGCCCTATTTGGCTGTTCCTGTGCTGCTTGTTCCTTCTGAGGCTTCCCAGCCAGCTGACTCCGTGCTCCCCTCTCCTGACCCCAACAGTTCCTCATCCCCCCCATGGCACTGTGGCTCATTTCACACAGTTCCTCTTGCCTGGGCCAGTGTGGGGCTGGCACTGGGCCAGTGGGGGACTGAAACTGGGTCGGTGTGGGGCTGGCACTGGGTCATTGAGGGGATGGCACTGGGCCAGTGTGGGACTGAAACTGGGCCAGTGTGGGGCTGACACTGGGCCAGTGTGGGGCTGACACTTGGCCCTGCCCTGCACAAACCAGAGCTCTGTGTGCCAAAGGCAAATCCCAGCTCCCTCCCCAGTGCTGGGAGCACCTGGCAGAGCTGAAGCAGGATGTGTGGGGGCACCAGAGCCTGCCCACACACAGCTGGATCCTGTATCCCAGCAAGGATCATCCCGCACGGATTCAGCGTCCCTGCATCCCAGCAAGGATCATCCTCATAGATTCAGCATCCCTGCATCCCAGCAGTGTCCCAGGGTGAGGACAAGTTCTCCAGCAGTGCAACATCCTGCTTTCCAGTGGGGACCCAGCACCCTGATGACACCAGGCCCTCACTGAGTATCCCGGTGGGGACCAGTCCCCCACTGGCTGTCCTTCAGGAGCTCGTCATGTCTCTGCCACCTGTGCCCCTGTGTCCTGTCCCATGCTGTCCCCCCACCCCACACTCAACCTCTGACATTGCTTCTACAGGGCACGCTCTTGAGAAAACATGGCAAGGGGACAGAGAAGGTAAATAGCTGTGGGCTCCRTGTGTGTCACACCCCGGGGCCACACTCGTGGTCTCACACCCGCCTGCTCTGCAGGTCCAGGCTTGTCCGTGCTTCCTCTGTCGTGCTGTCTGGATGTGCTGTTGCCGCGTGGTGTTGTGGTGAGGTGTGCTGTGCTGTGTGCTGGGGACAGCCCCAGTTCTGTGTGTCCCTGGGGTAGGGAGTGGGGGCTCTGTGGTGTTCGGTCCCCGTGGGGCAGATGTGGGGTGTCACCCATCCCCGTGGGGAACACTGCCCCACAGCCCTCAGCTGCCTGGTGGGACAGCAAGGGGTGAGACCCCGTGCATGGGAGACCCTCSCCACACCCCCACCCCACTGTGGGGGGCTCAGGAAGAGGGGACCCCCCTGTGCTGGGCCTTTGGGGCTGCTGGGATCCCCTGGATCTCTGAGCCTGCTCCCCCTTCCTTGCTGAGCCCCAGCCCTGCTCCAAGGGCTTTCTCCAGCACATGGGCTCTTGTCCTGCCTGGGGGCTCCTCACCACAGGGTGGGGCCCAGCAGTGACCCCAGCCTGCTCCCCAGATCCTGGTTCTTGGGAAGAGCYGTGCCAGCATCCATCTGGGCAATGCCTGCGGCTCCCCCTCCTCTCCTGRGGGACACTGCCTCCTGCCCAGTTTGCTGAGTGTGCTGGGGGAGCTGATTCGCTCTGGCCTCCCAGCCCCAAATGGGGTGGGGAGCAAACCTCAGAGAGACCTGGCACACTCATCTCAGCTCCACCAGCACAGGCAGGGGCTGAGCCTTTGCAGCTGTGACCTGGTGCCCATCCAGTGGCACCAGCAGAGAGCCAGAGGRGAGCAAAGGGCCAGAGCCCTCCTGGCCAGGGGATGGGGGGCCTGGAGCCGTGGCTGAATGCTGCTGGGGCCACCAGTAACTGTCCCTTGCTGTTCTCTTCCAGAGCAGGGTGAAGCTGCCCAGTCACACTGAAGTAAGGACATGGCTCTTCTGCTCCCCACTTGCACTGCTCTCTCCCCTTCCCTCCCCGCTGTCCCTTGTCCCTTGAGCTCTGGATTGGGGACTCCCAGCTCAGTACAGTGTCCTGTGCTCTGTTTTGGGGACACCAGTGTCCCCTGCTCCCAGCCTGTCCACTGACTGGGGGCCATGGGAACAGTGAGGGTGGAATTAATGGGACAGGACTGGGTGGGCAGAGGGGTGGGAGCAAGGGGTTAATGGGGGCATATCAAATGTGGGCACGGAGGGGGCAGACCCCTGTAGAAGGTACTGGTTAATGGGAGAGGTGCTGAGGTTCCTGTGTTGGGAGGGACTGGAACTACTGGTGCTGGGAGAGGGAAGGTAGTGGGGGTCTCTGGGCCCCAGTTTATCCATTGCATTTGCACACTGGAGGAGCTGAGGAGGAGAGCTTGTGCTCAGCCCAGTCAGAGGTGCCAGCCCGGGGCAGTGAGCAGGGTGTCCAGGGCAGTGGGCAGTGGTGCCCATCCAGGGGGCTGCTGTGCCACCGAATGGCCCCATGGCCCCTGCCACGGTGGGGGCACAGGTCAGGCAGAGTCTCCCACCTGGGGGAAGGGGCTGGGAGCCTCCCTGGGGCTGCTGGGGCTGGGCAGGGCTCTGTGTGGCYGGGGGCTGTGTGGTGGCTGTGGGGTCCAGGCCACGTCCCCCCGTGCCCGCTGTCCCTCGCTCCCGCGCTCTGCTCCCACCGTGCCCGAGCGGTCCCTGCTGTGCCCGGCCCTGCTGGGTGCAGGAGCAGGTGCTTGGAGCACAGGAAGCAGGATGGGACTCCTGGGCCGAGCTGCTTGTGCTGAGCAGAGCCAAGGGTGGCGCCAGGGTGGCGTCCTGCCCTGGGGTCCCCAAGCCTGCAGCCTCTCGCCGTGCTGAGAACCTGGGGCTGCCAGCCTGGTACCTGTGTCGCCTTCCTGGCTGCTGTCCCCTGGAGGAACCCCTGGATCTGCAGGAAGCTTCTGGCATGATGTGTCCAGCCTGGCCATGCCACCCCCAGCCCGGCTGCTCACCGGGGCTGTCCCTGTTTCTTTGCTCTCTGCAGGGCACACAGATGATTTTCAACGCGGCCAAGGAGCTGGGGCAGCTTTCCAAGCTGAAGGTGAGGGCTGGGGGGCTGCGCTGGGGGGCACTGAGCTGAAGGTCAGGGCTGGGCTGGGGGGCACTGAGCTGAAGGTGAGAGCTGGGGGTGCTGGGGTGCTCTCTGTTCCAGGGTGAGTGCCAGTGCCACTGCTGCCAGGACCCCACCACTGCCCCCTTGCTGGCTGGGCTGGGCTGGGGGCAGCGGGGTCCTGGTGCTGTGCTGAGAGCAGGATCTGTGTCCCCCAGGACCACATGGTGCGTGAGGAAGCCAAGAGCCTGACCCCGAAGCAGTGTGCCGTGGTGGAGCTGGCCCTGGACACCATCAAGGTGAGGGCACTCTGGGGCATTTGGGGTGCCCCCGGGGCTCTGAGCCTGAGGCCCAGGCACGGGGAGGACCAGGGAAGCCCTCACAGAAGTGCTGAGCATCCTGAGGCCTTTCCCCCTCCAGCAATACTTCCATGCTGGCGGCGTGGGGCTGAAGAAAACGTTCCTGGAGAAGAGCCCTGACCTGCAGTCGCTGCGCTACGCCCTGTCCCTCTACACCCAGGCCACAGATCTGCTCATCAAAACCTTCGTGCAGACCCAGTCATCACAGGGTAGGGCACGCTGCCCTCGTCCTCCCCAGGCTGCCCCGTGGCCAGCACCCACCTTGGCTCTGTCCCAGTGGGCTGGGGGTCCCAGCCAGGCTCATGGTGGGGAAGAGAGGGTGGGGAAGGAAAGGGCTTTTTCCTCCCGTGCCTTGCAGGTGAAGAGGGGCCGTGGTGCCCAGCAGCAGCAGCCTGGCACTCCCCAGTTCCCCACCAGCAAGAACAGGGGGTCCCCAGTGCCAGGGCATTGCTGGACTGGAAATGGGAATGGGGCCTGTGGGTGGGGGGAAGGTCACCCTCTGGCCAGTTGTCACAGTGTTTGTCCCCTCTGGATGGCTCCRGGCAGCCAGCACAGACCAGTCACAGGGTCCATGGGGTCTGGATGCTGTGCCAGGGCCTGTCCTGGGCGTGCTGGGTGCCCAAGCCCCTGCGCTGGGCTCAGGTGTGCTGGGGTGCAGTGCAGGATGCTGGGCACCTTCCAGGGCAGGATCAGCCCTCAGCTCTAAATGCTGCCCTTGATTCTGTCCCTTGGCTGCTGGAGGAGGGCCCTGAGATGCTCGGTGGTGGTCACGGCCACCGCAGGCCAGGCTTGTCTGCGTCCTGGGGAGTGGGACGTGCGTTYGCTGTCCGTGAGTCTCCTGCAAGGGACGTCTGTCCTGTCTGTGCCTCCTGTGCCAGCCATGTCGGGGGCGTGGGGTTGGGTGTGGGGGTGCCAGCACCCCTGGGTGTACCCTGTCCCCAGGAGCCCACACTCGGAGCTGGGGGTGCCTGGCACTCCTGTGTCGCTGCAGTGTTGTCCGGGTGCTTGGCCGTCAGTCTGTCTGCGAGATCTGATCTCTCTTTCTCTTTGTTTCCCCCCCTCCCTCACTGTTCCTGTTCCCCACACATGTCATCTCCTTCCTCCTCTCTTTCTCGTCTCCTCTCCTTCATCTCTTCCCTCCTCCCTTTTTTTTCATCTCCTCCCTCTTCTCTTCGTTGTCATCTCCTTCCTCCTTCATCTCCTTCCTCCTCTCTTTGTGTACTCTGTGCCGTGTCTCTGTCTCTTTCTCTCTCCTTCCCACTAGTTCATGGTGGGAAAGGGATTAGGTTTACCCTTAGTGAAGAGGTTTATCCTGAGAAGGGTACGTGTGCTACACCTGCCCCTGCCCCTGCCTGCCGCCGGCCTGGGCTAGTAACAGTCCCAGCACGGGGCTGGGCTGGSCTGGGGACCCCAGAATGGGCAAAGTGCCCCCCCCTCCCAGGGCTGCTGTGGGGGGACTGTGGAGGAACTGTGCTCAGCCATATTGACCCCCCCAGAGCGGGTCGGGTGCTGTCCCCGTGGGAATGGGGGTGTCTGCCCGCACGCTCTGGGAACCCCACACTGTCCCCAGCACTGCTGCACCCACCCTGACCTCCCCCTGGGACATGTGGCCGTGCCACGTCCTGTGCCCTTCGTGCCCGCCCTGCTGCCCTGAGGACCATTACTAGCCCTGCTCCGGCGCGCTCTGCCTGGCCTGGGGCGCAGGAATGAGCCCCCGCGGGCCCTGCTTGGCCTCCACCGCACCCTGCCGGGGCCGGGGCTGCACCCCCGCTTGGCCTTCCATGCCCAGCCCCTTCCGCACCCACCATCGCCTCCATCCCGGCTCGGCATGCGGGGCGGGGCCGGGGATGGAGGGGAATGTGCCAGCCCCGGCGCCCTCGGTGACGCGTGGGGACGTGTCCSCCTCCCACTGCCATTCCCACCCTCAGAGCTGCCCACTGAGCCCTGTTGGATCTCCCATCAGACCCGCAGAGCCTGTCCCTCTGTCCTGCACCCTGTCCTTCRCCCCCGGGTGCATGCACAGCTCTGGGTGCTCTGGGGTGGGCTCACCTGTTGGTGCCCAGGCTCGGGGAGCCCTGGGCTTGGTGTGGTCCCCGGGATGGAGGGGTGCGAGGGGGTGGGTCAGCCTCGAGACACTGGTAGGGCTGTGGCTGCCCTGGCTGGGTCCCTCCTGCCCATGGCCCTGTCACCCCTCTGTGGCCAGAGCACGGGGAGCTGGGCCACTGTCCTGTGCCCCATCCTGGACAGGCCCCTCAGCCCTGCCTGGGCAAGGGGGGGTTCACAGGGGTGGGATGGCAGCGTGCTGCTGGGGGTGTCCTGCCATGCCCATCACAGCTGCTGCACCCACACTGCTGTGCCCACAGCCCTTTGGGACACCCCTGATGCCCACCCCTTTCCACCCAACGGTGGGTGACCTGCCTCCTCGGAGGGGTTGGTGTTGGGCAGGGCATGTCAGGAGCATTGGGAAAACAGCACTTCCATCTCATCCCTCTGTGTGTCCCAGGCTCCGGCGTGGATGACCCCGTTGGGGAGGTGTCCATCCACGTGGAGCTCCTGACCCACCCCAGCAGTGGCGAGCACAAAGTCACCGTCAAAGGTGGGTCCTGCTGGCCAGGGGCCGGGCTCTGGCAGGTGACAGTGTCCCCTGAGCCTCACCTGTCCCCTCCTTGCAGTGGTGGCTGCCAATGACCTCAAGTGGCAGACCTCGGGCATCTTCCGGCCCTTCATCGAGGTCAACATCATTGGGCCCCACCTCAGTGACAAGAAGAGGAAATTTGCCACCAAATCCAAGAACAACAGCTGGGCCCCCAAGTACAACGAGAGCTTCCAGTTGTGAGTGGCACCGTGGGCTGGGGATGTGGGGACAGGCTGGGGGAAGTGACCCCAGCCCGTGGGGACCTCCTGGGGCCTGCCAGGGGGTTTGTTCATCCCTGATGGGCTGGCTTAGGCATTTTCTCATTGGTAAAAGCAGGGAGAGGGGAGCAGGAGTAAAAAGGAAGAGGCTTTTCTAGGGGTAGGGGTGGGGACAGCAGCCTGTGGGGCTGTTGGATGGCCAGGCTAGGGGTGGAGTGTGACCCCATCTGCCAACACTGCCCGTCCCTTGCCCCCCTCAGCACGCTGGGCACAGAGACGGGCCCCGAGTGCTACGAGCTGCAGGTGTGTGTGAAGGATTACTGCTTCGCCCGGGAGGACCGCACCGTGGGCATCGCCGTGCTGCAGCTGCGGGACATCCTGCAGCGCCCCGGCTGCGCCTGCTGGCTGCCCCTGGGCCGCCGCATCCACATGGACGACACCGGGCTCACCGTGCTGCGCATCCTCTCGCAGCGCAACAACGACGAGGTGGCCAAGGAGTTCGTCAAGCTCAAGTCGGACACGCGCTCGGCCGAGGAGGGCAGCAGTTAAAGTCCTTTGTCCCCCCAGCCCTCGCCCCCGCTCCCGGCCCCTGACAGGATCCTCCAGCCGTGTATAAGCCATAGGAGTGGCCACAGCGGTGGCACTGGGGAGGGGTGCTGTGGCTGCAGGGACAGAGCCTCCCTCCCTCCCTCCCTCCCCGGCCAGCACGGCTGGCTGACAGCGAGCGCAGCCGGGCCCGGCACACCTGCGGGAAGGTGCAGGGAGGGGCTGGAGCCCAGCCTGGCTCAGGGAAGCAGCCTGCCCTTCCCCAGCCCGCCTGAGATGGAGGAGCCCCAGTGGCTCACCTGAACCTCCAGTGTCCCAGCCAGCCCCAGCCCTCGCCGAGCGACACAAGGAAAGGGCTGTGGGGGTGTGTGTGTCTTGTGCCATATGTGGGTGTTGGTGAGTGGCTGGCACAGCGGGATGGCCCCTTGTCCCCATCCCTGAGCGTGCTGGTGTGTCCTGAGGGCAGGGCAGCTGCCAGCCCTGAGCACATGCGTGTACATATGTAAATACCTGTACATACAGGGCAGCTGGACAGGCTGTGTCCTGCCCCTGGAAGGGCTATTGGGGCTGTTGGCTTGGTGGGTGCAGCCCCCAGGGGCCCTGCACAGGGTCCCCTCCCTGGCTGGCAGCAGCATCACCAGGGTCGGGAGCAGCAGGGAGCAGCCCCCGGCCCATATCCTGTCTTCCCTGCCTTGCTGCCACCGTGGGCTCCCCCAGTGCCCCCCACCAGGTGCCAGGGCTCGGGGAGGCAGGGGCTGAGGGGCCTCGTCCCTCTTTGCTCTGGCCATGGGGAGCAGCATCCCTGAGCAGTGCAGCCCACGGGATCTCCYTGGCGCAAGCAAAACCCTTCCCACCCCAGCCCAGAGAAGCCCCCCCCAGTCCCCCAGTAAGCACCAGTTCTGTGCCCCCGGTTCCCCAGTGAGCACCATTTCTGTGTGCTGTGGTGTGCATGTCTCGTGCGAGTGCCTGGGGGGCCTGGGTGGGTGGTGTTGGGGTGGCCCCCCCCAGCTGAGTCTGGGGCACACAGAGGCCTCACGACCCCACAGATCAGTGCAGCTCCCTCAGCCCCCTCCCGTCCCAAAACAGGGTACCCCAAGCGCTCCTTTGTCTCGAGGGTTTGCCGGGACCAGAGGGTTTCACTTTGCTCTCTCGTTTCTGTTCAATGTTTACACCCTTTTCTAGCGGCTGCTCCTGCACGGCCGGGCTGGGGCTCGGCCCCGCAGCCCCTCCGTGGTGCCCTGGCCCTGAGCCCCCTCCCCAGAGCGTCCTGTTCGGCATGTGATTGAACTGACCGATCCTGCTCCCGTAGCACAGTGTCACCGACGCCCGTGTGTCTGTCCCGCCCGCCGCGGCGGCTCCCATGGATGCATGACAGTGAGATGTTTTGCACTATTTTGAATTTTTTGGGCTCTGTAAAAATATTTTATTATAACTGAYATTAAAAAGCACACCCTTCACTGTGGCTCCTGTGGGGAGTTGGGAGGGGATGGGCGCCTGGGGCATTCCCACCTCATGCAGCACTTCCACCTTTAAAGGGAAAACCAGGAATATCCACCATCAAGGTTAACCAGCTCCAAGGATAACCAGCTCCAAGGATAACCAGCTCCAAGGTTAACCAGCTCCAAGGTTAACCAGCTCCAAGGATAACCAGCTCCAAGGATAACCAGCTCCAAGGTTAACCGTTCCAAGGATCAATAGTCCAGGGATGATCCCCGTTGCCACTCAGCCTCCCTGAGGGCACCTTTGCCAAACCAAGGATAGGTGTTAAATGGAATTGCAGGAGCACAGATTCCTGGAATATCCTGAGCTGGAAGGGACCCTCAGGGATCACTGAGTTTAACCCCTGTCCCTGCACAGGCACCCCAAACCCCACCCTGAGCAGCCCTGGGAGCTCCTGGAGCTCTGGCAGCCTTGGCACCATTCCCTGGGGAGCCTGGGCAGTGCCCAGCAGCCTCGGGGGGAAGAACCTTGCCCTGAGCTCCATGCCAAGGCCTGGCCCAGCTCCAGCCCTTGCTGGGCTCCTGTCCCTGGCCCAGAGCAGAGCTCAGCCCCTGGCCCTGGGCCTGCCCTGGGGAGGAGCTGCAGAGCTGGGACAGATGAGTCCTGGCAGGTTGCACGATGCTGATAATTCCCAGGCATGGGAGGGATCAGGGACAGCCAGCACAGCCTCATGGAGGGCAAAGCCATCCCTGGCTGGTCTCGTGGCCTTCCCTGATGGGGTGACTCCCTCAGCAGATAAAGGGTGAGCTGTTGATGGCACCTGCCCGGACTTTGGTGAGGCTTTTGACACAGTCCATGGAAACACTTTCCCCAGTAAATTGGGTTGATGTGGATTTGGTGAATGCAGGTYCCTGGTGACCTGCAGAGAGAGCTGGGGCTGTTCCTGGGCTCTGGCAGAGTCCAGCTTCACCCTTGAGAGCTGTGGGGCAGCCACCAGGCTTTGCTAGAATCACGGAATGGCTTAGGCTGAATAGGACTTTAAAGCTCAAATCCAGCCCCATCCTTGTTCTTGGGCTCTTGTCTTTTTCCAGTGATCTTTAATGGATACACCCTTTCTTGAGGTTTTTTAGATTAATTACCTTTAATCATCACAGTTTCACATGGGGCTCCTGTGCCTGGGTGAAAGGAGAGCAGAGGTTCCCTGGGGGCCAGGGTAACACAGCCCAGGGAGGTGCAGGGGGAGCAGAGATGGAGGAGCAGGAGCCTGGGCAGAGCAGAGCAGGGGATGTGCCCTGAGGGAGCTCTGAGCTGTGCTGGGGCTGGAGCAGCTCCTGCAGAACCTCAGGGATCCATCCATGGTGGAGGCTCCTGGAGGGCTGGGCCATGGCAGGAACCCCAGGCAAGAGCAGGGGAAGAGGAGGAGGAGGAGGAGGAGGAGGAAGGAGCAGCACAGACAAGGGGTGATGGACTGAGCACAGCCCTCATTGCCCATCCCCCTGCACAGCTGTGGGGGAGGAGGTGGAGAATTTGGGATGGAAGCTGAGCCTGAGGAGAAGGGAGAGCTGGGGGGAAGATGTTTTATGATTTATTCCCATGATCTCAGAGGAGTTGATATACAGCAAATTCAGCAGTATAATAATTTATGCAGCAGCTGCCCACTGTAAGCAGGACAATAAATAAAGTCCACGAGGGAGCTGCCCTCAAACCCTGCTCTGAAGCTCTGAGTGAGGCTGGTGGCCTCTTGGTCTGTGAGCTCTGGGATGCAATGCTGGAAAACCCAAACCCACCCCAAGGCGGAAAATGGAATCCCTCCCAGCCAGCAGGGCCTGGTCTAACCAAACTCATTAAAGCCTGGAGAGGAGAAGGCTCCAGGGAGAGCTCAGAGCCCCTCTCAGTGCCCAGAGGGGCTCCAGGAGAGCTGGAGAGGCACCTTGGGCCTGCAGGGACAGGACAAGGTGAAATGGCTTCCCAGGGGCAGGACTGGCTGTTCCTGTCCATCTTCCCACCCTCGAATCTCACCTCAGTCACTGAGTGGGCCATGGTTGGGTTCTTGAATTTAAATTCAAGTCCCTCTGAAGGACTCGAGGGACTCTCATGACACTTCATCCTACCACCTTCAYGCACCTCTCAGCCCTGAGGCTCCCAAAGCCATGGTAACTCAGGACCAGGACGCAGCACTTTCATGGGATTAGAAATAAATCCTGTTTGTGAGGAAGGGGGAGGTTGGCTTGAGGACATACTGCAATTCCTCAGAGGAATGCCTTGAGAGAGGATGCTGTGGGCCAGGGTCTGACTGGAGCTGCGCAGGTGGTTCAGGGAGGAGTGGGCAGTTCTTTACTCCTGCTCAAGAGAAGCCCAGCTGTGATTAACTGCCCCAAACCTTTCTAGAAAAGCYCCTGTTCCAGCTGGTGACATTACTCCTGCCAGCACTCCTGACCCTGACAGGCTGAGGAGTTAAAGTCTGATATCATCAGCTAAGCCAGGTCATTCAAATAAATCCAGGTGAGTCTGTCCCCAGCCCGCTGCCCACYCCTCTCTGGGGGCTAAAGAGCTCCCTCACAGCTCCCTCCCTCCTTGAACTCCCTCCCAGCACCCTGCAAACAGCCTCAAGGCCGGAGTTACACGCAAAGACCTCTTTTAGCTTCAAAGGATTTAAAGGTGGCCAAACAACCCAGTGAAACCTCAAAAGGTGCTGAGCCCCCRCCCTCACGGCCTTCCCAAACTTCAGAGGGGTCGGACACCTGGAGATGGGGCAGGGGCAGCAGCCGGGGCGCGGGGGCAGCCAGGGCAGGCCAGGCCGGGGTCTCAGGGGGATGGAGCCCCCAGGGGCAGAGAGGGGCAGCTCACAGGGGGATGGGCCTGGTGCCCCCAGGAGCTGCTCAGGTCCCTCCCCAGCGGGTCCTGCAGCCTTTGAGGGGACCATTGGGAGATGGGACAGTGGGGAGATGGGGACAATGGTGGGATGGGGACAATGGGGAGATGGGGACAATGGTGGGATGGGGACAATGGAGAGATGGGGACAATGGTGGGATGGGGAAAATGGAGAGATGGGGACAATGGTGGGATGGGGACAATGGTGGGACGGGCACTGCCCCAGGGTGGATGGAGCAGCCCCTCCACACTCCCTGCTGCAGAGATGAGCTGCGCTGCTCCGGGCTGTGCCCGGGGATCTTCATCTGGAGCAGAGGGTGGGGACAGGAACAGGGACAGGGACAGGGACAGGGATAGGGACAGGGAGGGGCCAGGCACACCCCGCGTATGTGGGTGCAGCCCCAGCCCAGAAGGGGCTGCCTGGAGTTCCTGCCAGGCCCTGTGGAAGAACCTCAGAACCCACAGGTTCTCCTGGTGCTGCTCCAGGTGGGGATATTGCTGCAGCGGGCTCCTGCAGCAGCCTCTGTCTGTGCTGTGGTGCAGCTCTGTGGGGACACAGAGCACAAACGGGGACAGACAGCACATGTGGGGACAGACAGCACATGTGGGGACAGACAGCACACATGGGGACAGACAGCACACGCGGGGACAGCCACGCCGTGGCCCCTCGGGAGGGGCTGTGCAGACACACCCAGCCTGCAGGACCTGCCCACAACCCGGGGGATGAGCAGGTCAGAGCCGCCTTTTACCTTCCAGAGCCCGGCACTGCTCCAGGGTGTGCCGGCTCAGGGCTCCTTGCCCAGCTGCAGCCATTTCAGGAGGGAGGCACAGCCTGAGCCCTGCCCAGCGAGCGCCCCCAGGGACCTCCAGTGTGCCCGGAGAGCCCTGGGGAGCCCCAGAGGAGCAGGAGCACCCCCAACAGCCCTGCCCGAGCTCCCGGACCTCCTGACCCAGGCAGCTGTGCCTCCCCAGCTGTGCCAGCTGTGCCAGCTGTGCCTCTCCAGCTGTGCCAGCTGTGCCTCTCCAGCTGTGCCTCCCCAGCTGTGCCTCTCCAGCTGTGCCTCCCCAGCTGTGCCAGCTGTGCCAGCTGTGCCTCTCCAGCTGTGCCTCCCCAGCTGTGCCAGCTGTGCCTCCCCAGCTGTGCCAGCTGCTGGACCTGGCCATCCCAGGCCGTGTCCTCCTGCATCTCCTGGCACAGCCCCTGCAGCTCCTCTGCCCCAGGAGCTGCTCCTGCTCCTGCGGCTCCCCCTGGGCCTGAGCTGGGGCTGTTTGGTTTTGCCTCTTTTTTCTTCTCTGTGTTTTTTGTATTTGTCACACAAATAYCTGTAACTCTGTAGCCCATTGCATTTCTGACTCCTTTTCCCAGTACTTTTCCATGGCCTTTCCCTAAGACAAAACAAATTCCAGAGCTCTGAGCCCCCCTGTGCTATCTGGGTCCTTCCTGGGAACCAAGGCCAGGAACAACTCTCTGAGATGCATTTCATGGACAAAGCACAGCTGGGACCGAGGCAGGGGGCTCCAGAGGAGGGGCTTGACCTGGGGGAAGTGGAATCACCACTTGTCCTCCTAATTGGTGCTTTTTATCAATTATGCTAATTTCCTAAAGCCTATAAATATGCGCTCATCCCTGTGGGGTTGGGCTGTTGTGGACAACTTTCCCTGACTGCCTCTGAAGGCCTTTGTGATGGAATAAAGGAAATAAAGATCTGCTCTTACATTACCTCCTTACTAAAATGATCCCAAGTTTCATTTCCAGCTTGGGAAAAAGGCAACAGAGCATCAGGCAGGGCTGGGAACAGGGGCAGGGACACATCCCYGTGTGTCACATCACCGAGAGCCCCCATGGGCTCAGAGACTGCTCCTCTGTCAGGAGAGCCCATTTCCCACCATCTCTTTGGAGCTCTGAGCCTTGGGATCCCCCACACAGAGCTCAGGCCTGGGAGAGCAGCTCCCCCGACCTGCCACCCCCAGGGGCTGCAAAGCCATGGCAAAGGGACCCTCGCCCAGCCCAGGCTGAGCCCCGCAGCAGGACTGCCCTGCCCTGCTCCCTCCAAGCCCCAGACAGGATCACAGCACCCCCCTCATCCCCAGAGACACCCCCAGAACTGGAGCAGTGACAGAGAAACCCTGATGGTGACAAGGAACACTGCCAGCACAGCAGAGCAGAATGTGTCACACCAGGACTCCCTGGCACACAGGGACACCCAGGGACACACAGGAACCTGTGTCTGGCACCCAGGGACACCCAGGGACACACAGGAACCTGTGTCTGGCACACAGGGACACACAGGAATTGTCCCTGGCACCCAGGGACACACAGGAACTGTCTCTGGCACACAGGGACGCCAGGGACACACAGGAACCTGTGTCTGGCACACAGGGACACACAGGAACTGCCCCTGGCACACAGGGACACACCAGAACTGTCTCTGGCACACAGGGACACACAGGAACTGCCCCTGGCACACAGGGACACACAGGGACAGCCAGGGACTATCCCTGGCACACAGGGACACACAGGGATAGCCAGGGACTATCC
>JACDOX010000553.1:58583-69973 GCA_014549065.1 Cardinalis cardinalis
AAAAAAAAAAAAAAAAAAAAAAAAATTTATAGAACCACTGAGAATCATCAAAAAAAAAGAAAAAAAACCCCTACATACAAAAAGAACCACAAAAAAATTATTATAATAATAATAGAATGATTTTAAAAAAATAAAAGACAACCCTTGCGTGTCCTAAAATAAAAAGTGCAACCGGACCTTTTCTTTCTGGTTATTTCAGTTTGCAAACGGAATACTGGTATTTGGGAAGGACTGGTGGAGAACAGCCGGGCTCCCTCCCCAGCCCCACAGCCAGGTGAAGAGTTAAAGCTATTCTGTAAACATCGGAGTTTCCTCCTCGCGGAATTCACGCCCCTCTTTCCTCATCCTCATCATCCTCATCTTCTTCTTCTTCTTCTTCGGCCCCTCGGCCCCCACCCTCCCGACCCCCCGCTCGGCCTCCCCCCGCCCCGCCGTGCCCGCCGTGCCCTCTGCGCCTCCGGCCGCCGCCTCTCCCCCCTCCCGCCCCTGCGCCCATCGCATCTGGTATTAAATAAAAAGCTCGATTTCAACAGTAGAAAGTCCTTAAAACGCCGTGGTGTTGGGGTGGAGGGGGGGTCCCGGGCGAGCCCCCGCGCTAGGAGAAGATGTGGATGGCTTGGGTGGCGGGCACGTGGCACGCGGGGCACTGCGGCTGCGCCCGGCCGCAGATGCGCAGGGCGCACTCCATGCAGAACAGGTTGTGGCCGCAGGGCACCAGCGCGGCCATCACCTCGCTCTCCAGGCACACCATGCACTCCCGCGAGCTCTTGCGGTGCCCGTCCGAGCTGCTCGAGTCGGTGGGCGAGCCCGAGGCGGCCGAGATGCTGCCGGGCAGCGAGGAGGAGGAGGAGTAGCCGGTGCTGTTGGAGAAGGAGGAGAGCGAGCCCTGCGCGGGCAGCCAGGCCAGGGCGCCGGCGGGGTCGCTGGGGATGCGCCGCGCCGAGGGGTGCTCCAGCCCCGCCGCCCCGCTCTCGGGCAGCGTGGGCGAGTGGCGCGGCGTGGCCGGGCCGCTGTTGCGTCTCTGCGAGCTGTTGATGGAGGAGCAGCTGCTGAAGGCCTGCAGGGGGTTGCCCGAGCGCTCGAAGGGCGACCAGATGGTGGTGGTGGGCGTGGTGAGGTCGAGGGCCAAGAAGTCGAAGCCGAAGTCGCACTCGTCGGAGCCCAGCGGGGCCGGGGGCTCGCTGAAGGTGCTGTAGGGGCTGGTGGGGCTGGCGGCCGCCACGCGCCCGCTGTAGAAGGACTCGGTGGAGCCGCTGCCCAGGGAGCTCAGGCTGTCGTTGCGCAGCGCGGCCGGGGGGCGCTGGGCCGGGTGCGGGGCCTTGGCCCACGGGGCGGCCGCGCCGCCCTGCAGCTCCAGGCAGACGTCGGTGCCGTTGGAGTGGAAGTCGTTGTCGGCGTTGACGTCGATGAAGGAGCCTGTCCTCATGGTGATGTGCGCCTCGATCTCCTCGCGCGCCCGGTCCACGTTCTCGGGCATGCCCGTCACCTCGAACACGGGCTCCTTGTCCCGGCTGGGCGTCACGATGTACGTGTGCGTCTGCTGCTGGATGCGCTTGATGGTGGCGCCCTTGGGTCCCACCACCAGCCCCACCACGCGGTAGGGGACCCTCACCTGGATGGTGGTCTGGCCYGGCAGGTTGGGGGGTCCCTGCAAGGCCCCCGTCAGCCCGTTGACTTTGTTGCGCGTGGCCCGGATCATGGAGAAGTGCTCGGCGGCCGAGAGGATCTCGCGCTTGGCCATCTCCACGTCCTCCTTCCTGCCRGTGACGATGAACACGGGCTCCTCGCCCCTGACTGGTGTCTTGATGTACGTGTTGGTCTTGGCACGCAGGGCTTTGATTTTGCAGCCTGCAGGGCAAGGAGAAGGGGGAAAAATGACACATCAATGCTGGGGCTCACAGTGACCCTCTGCTCACCCAGGGTGGGGACACAATGGAGCAGCAGGAACCAGCAGGAACGAGAAGGAACCAGCAGGAACCAGCAAGAACCAGCAAGGACCAGCAAGAACTAGCAGGGACTAGCAGGGACCAGCAGGGACCAGCCAGAACCAGCAGAAATGGACACCCTTGGAGAGAGGGGTCTGCACCTGCAGCATGGACACCCTTGGAGAGAGGGGTCCCTCCCACCTCCAAGGCAGACGGGGGCTCATGGCTCAGTGCTGGGGGGCTGCCCTGGCTTCTGCCAGCTCCTGGCACTGTTCTGACCCTCAGGGGTTGGGGATCAGCAGGATGCAGCCTGCAGCCCTGCTCCAGAGGCCTGGCACAGGTGTGGGCAGAGGTGCCAGGGCAGGCAGCCATGGGGCACCATCAGGGCCACTGAGCAGGTGAGAAGCTGGATTCACTCCAGAGGTGTTTCAGGAGGTACAAAGAGAATAAAGATGTCAAGATGGAAAGGAAGGAAAAGGCCCTTTGGATCCTGCAGATCCACTGACACCTCTGGGCCAGCAGCTGAACCTGAGGAACAGCCCTGGATGCACTCCTGGAGGGACAGGGGAGCTGGGCCCTCCCCAGGAGGGGGACACAGCCACCCCCGCCCCTCCCTGTCCCACGGGAGGGACCCCCCGTGCTGGGCTGGGGCGGGGGTGCTCCCAGGGCTCTCCCTGTTCTGGAAAGTCCTGCTTCCCCTGCAGGAGGAACGTGATTCAGCAGGCAGAGCTGCCCACGGCTGCCTGTGGGATTGCGAGATGGGGCTGCAGCTCTGCCTTGGCCCCGTGCAGCCCTGGGCACAGCCCTGGGCACAGCCCAGCTGGGCTCTGCCCGTTGGTCCGGGCAGCATCGTCCAGCCAAAGGCTCCAGCTCTCCTCCAGGGCCCCTCTGCTCTGCCCCACTKTCTGTGGCTGCCAGCCCAGCCCCACTCCCTGCACCCCCAGCCCTAATTGCATCCACTCTCAATTAAGTCCCCATGAACCAGGCACAGCTTAACCAAGRTGAGCTCAGTGACCACAGCCACACAGCATGAGGGACCCCTCTGTCCCCTCCCAGCCCTGAGCTTTGCAGGGCACCCAGCACAAAGCTGGGAGCCAGCAGGGATGGAGGAGGCTCCCCTGGAGGCCTGGGCTGGTCCCTGGCCATGGCAGGTCCCTGTGGATGAACAGCTCGGCTCCTCCAGGCACAGCCAGGCAGCTGCAAGGGCCTGGCTGGCTCAGGGCACTCCTTCCTTCCCCTCCTCCTCTTCCCAGACGCTCCCTGAGGAAGGGCAGGGCTGCTCTTCCAGCTGTGAGGCTGGAGAAGGAAAGGCCTGGAAGGCTGGAGGGCCTCAGCACATGAAAGATGCAGAGAGGCTGGAGAGAGGCCAGAGATGCTGCMAGGGCTGGAGCCCCTCTGCTCTGGAGCCAGCCTGGCACAGCTGGGCCTGCTCACCTGGASAGGAGAAGGCTCCAGGGACACCTCAGAGCCCCTGGCAGGGCCTGAAGGGGCTCCAGGAGAGCTGCAGAGGCACTGGGGACAAGGCCTGCAGGGACAGCACCCAGGGAATGGCTGCCAGTGCCAGAGGGCAGGGCTGGATGGGATCTTGGGCAGGAATTGTTCCCTGGCAGGGTGGGCAGTTGGGTTTCTGTAGCAGTGAGGTTACAGGGGTGGTTTCTGKRAGCCAGAAGCTTCCCCTGTCYCCACAGAGCCAGCTCCAGGATGGATCTGGCACTGGGCAAGGCCCAGCCCAGCAAAGACGGTAGGGACACCTTGGGATCATGGGTTTAAGAAGGAAGAAAGGTCTTGAGCAGCTGTGATTGGGTCTAGAGCAGAGCAGGGTTCGAACTGTTAGAAGCAGCTCTGCAGACACCCAGGGCAGGGCAGGAGCTGAGGTGCCCCTGTGGCCTCCAGGGAAAACCATGGTGGAGGCCATGGAAGGCCATGGGGGTGCAGATGCACCTGCAGCCCCAGGAGGAGCCCCCAGGGAGCAGGGACATGCCCAGGGAAGGCTGTGAGCCTGAGGGAGGCCTGAGCTGGAGCAGGGTCCTGGCAGGGACTGCAGACCCCTGGAGAGAGGAGCCCATGCTGGAGCAGCTCTGCTGGAAGCACCTGGAACCCTGAGGGGACCCAGCTGGGACAGGGTGTGGAGACCTGGGAGGGACCTGTGTCCCCTGGGAGGGACCCCACACTGGGGCAGGGCTCCAACTCCTCTCCCTGWGCAGCAGCAGGAACAAGGTGAGGACTGTGACCCCTTTCCCACCTCCCTGCACTGCTGGAGGGCAGAGGGAGAGCCCAAGAAGGGGGGAGGGATAAGGGGAAGGTATTTTAAAGATTTATTTTACTTCTCATGGTCCCGCTCTGATTTTGTTAATAATAAATTCAATTRGTGCCCCCAAGCTGAGTCTGTTTTGCCCTTGTCCATATTGGGTGAGGGATCTCTCCCTGCCCTTATCTTAACCCATGAACCCTCRGYTGTATTTTCTCTCCCCTGTCCACAGGGGATGGAGCCATGGATGCATCCCCCCCTGGAGTGGGGGATGCAGTGACGGAGCAGCTTTGGGGGTGCCTGGAACCAGGCAGAGTCAACCCAGTACAGTGAAAGAGGCTGCCCAGAGCAGCTGGGGCAGTGCCCAAGGCCAGGCTGGGCAGGGCTGGGAGCAGCCTGGGACAGTGGCAGGTGTCCCTGCCATGGCAGGGGTGGCACTGGRTGGGCTTTGACATCCCCTCCAAGCCAAACCATTGTGGGATTCTGTGACTCAGCCAGGGCTGGAATGGCACAAGGAGTTGAGGCAGGTCTGTCCCAAGCAGGTGAATGAGTGCAGGCTGTGCAGCAGAGCAGAGGGGGAGCAGGAGCTGTGCTGCTCCTGAGCCCCAGGAGTGCTGCAATGCCAGGGCACCAAACCTTGGGCATGGCAAGAAGCAAAACACTGTCACAGTCAGTGGTGCCACACGGGGGGTGTCACAGCCAGGCTCCGTGGCACCACCAGGCCCTGCCAGGCGGGTTTATGGCTGGACACACAGAACAGCAACGGCCCAGGGACTGGGGCAGGGCAGAACCATCCAAGGTGGCATTTACTGAAGCCATTGCCATGTGCCAGCTCCTACAGGGCTGTCCTGGGAGAGGCACCTGCGACTGCCACGTTCCCCTCCCAGACTTATCCTGGTGCCTGCTGCAGGATCTGCCCCTGCTGCACTGCTGGGCAAAGCAGGACAAGCCCAGGGCAGTGGGAGGGGGCTCTGCTGTGCCTCCCACAGGCACCAGCTCATGCCCAAGGTCCCACATTCATCCTCTGCAGCATCACAGAGCCATGGAATATCTCAGCTTGGAAGGGACCCWCAGGGATCACTGATCCCAGCCCCTGTCCCTGCAGAGCCACCCCAACACCCCCACCCTGAGCAGCCCTGGGAGCTCCTGGAGCTCTGGCAGCCTTGGCACCATTCCCTGGGGAGCCTGGGCAGTGCCCAGCCCCTTCCCTGAGATCCACCCCAACCCTCAGCAAGTGGCAGCTCCAGGAGCTGCACTCAGGAGCCACATCCCTGGGGACATGGCCCAGGAGGCTCCTCCTCACCCCATCCCATCCCAGCAGCAGCACCAGAGGGACCCAAACCACGCCATGGCAGCACCAAAGAGAGGAAGGCTTTGTCTGGCTGCTCCTGTGAGCTGTTCACAGGGACAGAGCCAGAAACCTTGGACAGAAATCAAAGGGTGCCTGGCTTGGCCAGTTCCACCCTCCTCAAACCAGCAGCACAGGAAAAATGCCCCCAGCCCTGCTGGAGGCTGCCAGGGCCATGGATGGCACCAAGCACAGCTGGGCTGGGAGCTGGGGGTCCCAGGGGAGGGGAGGGGGGAGGCCTGGGAGGGTGGGGGTGTGGGGCACCCCTGGCTGCCCCAGAGGCACGGCAGGAAGGGCTGGGAAGGGAAGGGAGGCACTGCCTGGGGCTGCACTGGCACCAGCAGCAGGAACTGCCCAGAGCATCTCCAGCAGGGGGACACAGCCAGGGACCAATCTGTGCTGCCCTGTCCCCAGGCCCAAACTCCTCCGGAGCCACCCCCTGGCTGCACAGACTCCCCAAAGGTCCCAAAGAGCCAGATGGACCTGAACTGCAAACTGGGCTTCAACCACAAGTGCAGCTGGGGAGCCATGGAATGGGTTGGCTTGGAAACTCAGAGCCCACCCAGTGCCAGCCCTGCCATGGCAGGGACACCTCCCACTGTCCCAGGCTGCTCCCAGCCCTGSCCAGCCTGGCCTTGGGCACTGCCAGGGATCCAGGGGCAGCCCCAGCTGCTCTGGGCACCCTGTGCCAGGGCCTGCCCACCCTGCCAGGGAACAATTCCTGCCCAAGATCCCATCCAGCCCTGCCCTCTGGCACTGGCAGCCATTCCCTGGGTGCTGTCCCTGCAGGCCTTGTCCCCAGTGCCTCTGCAGCTCTCCTGGAGCCCCTTCAGGCCCTGCAGGGGCTCTGAGGTGTCCCTGGAGCCTTCTCCTGTCCAGGTGAGCAGGCCCAGCTGTGCCAGGCTGGCTCCAGAGCAGAGGGGCTCCAGCCCTGGCAGCATCTCCGGGGCTGCTCTGGCCTGGCTGCAGCAGCTCCACGTCCTTCATGTACCTGGAATGATCTGGACCAGCTCAAGACATTTCAGATGAGCCCCTGCAAAGCTCCACCCCAGCACACTGTGGCTCCATCCTGGATGGCCACATCCCTGTGAAGCCTCTGCAGGACCAGGGTCATGCCCGAGGGGGCTGTGGAAAGGACCTGGAGCTGCCAGGCAGGGCCAGAGCTCAGCCCAGGCAGGGCCAGAGCTCAGCCCAGCAGCAGCAGCTGGCACCCACACATTGCCCGGCCAAGGGCTGCAGAACAGAACAAAGTGCCAGACTGGGCTGCAAGTCTCCACCAAAGTGGCTCTAAAGATCCCAATAAAACCAGCCCAAAACCAGAGGACACAGGGGATGGACCCAGGGATGCTTCAGCCCCAGCAGCTGAAGCAGAACCACCACCTTGGGAACACCAGAGCCWGGGTGAGAGTGGCTCAGCTGCTGTTGCATCTCTGAGTCCCTGAGGGCACAAACTCATCCTGACACCCAATGGCCACACTCAGCTGCCAGCAAACCCCAGCACTCCAGAGGTGTCCAAGTGTCATTGCAGAGGTGTCACCCCCCTCCAAGTGCCAGCCCCCTGTGCCAGCACACCCAGCTGTGCCTGCAGGGGCAGCCCCGATGGGGGTGAGCAGGACACTCCTCCCAAACTCAACTCCATGTCCTCCTCCTCTTTCACCCTCTCCCCATCCCACACAGCTCCCGTTTCTCTCCACTCTGCAGAACTGTCCTGGCTGAACCCATCCCAGCTGCCCCTGGGATGGGGCACTGGTAATTTCTGACAGGGAACAGAATCCAGGGAATTCTCCCCGGGATAACGGGCTGATGGAGGCAGGAGAGGCAGCTGCTCTCCCTGGGCATCCTCACTGGGCATCATCACAGCAAACCTGGCTCTCTGTGAGAAGCCCCAGACAGATCAGGGCTGAGAGCGCTGCAAGAGCCCATGAGAAGCAGAACAGCCCTGGGAGAGAGGGCTGGGAAGGGCTGGGAAGGGCCTCTGCATCCTCTGTGCTCCACTGATGGATCCCACACAGCTCATCCACGCCCTGATCCCAGCACAGCCCGGGCAGCCTCTGCTCCCACATCAGGATCCTCCTGCCACAAGGAGGACAGAGCAGCTCATGCCCTTCCAGACCACATCTCTGTGTCACCAAGGAGCTCTRAGTGATAAAACCCAAAAAAGCACCAGCAGAGCTTTTCTGGAGCAGCCTCTGATGGCACCAGGCAGGAGGATGGTGTCTGTCACAGGAACCCTCTGGTGCCTCAGCCATGGCTCTTCCCCGGCTCTGCAGCATCTCCTGGCCTCTGATCCAGAGTTCTGGAGCTCCTGGTCCCCTTGGTCCCCAGTGGATGGCACAGGATGGGCCAGGACAAGGCCCAGGTGTGGAGGAGAAAACGCTGCACCCCCAGCACAGCTCCTGTCCCCCTGCTGAGYGCTCCTTCCCAACTCTGCACACAGGAACGAGCCCAGCCCTGCGGCAGGAATCCAGCACATCACACCCTGGCTCCTTCTCCAGACACTGGAGAGGGGCAGGGAGGCTGGGCTCCCCTCCTTGGGACACAGCGTGCAGCCAGYGCCAGCTCTCAGACGCACAGGCAGATCCTTCAGCAGCCACGTCCATCTGTGTGACCAAGCTCAGGAGCTCCCAGCTCTGCTGGGACCCAGCTGGGAGGAGGCAGCCAGGAAGATGGGCCAGGTGCCTCCAGGGACACGGCCCTGCCAGGAGACAACAGAGCAGCAGCCCAGGGCTCTGAAATGAGAGGATTCCCTGCAGCCCTGTGAGCCATGGTGAGGTTACAGGCGCCCAGACTGGCCCAGAGGGGCCCATGGCCACCCCGTGCATCTCTCAGCACTGGAATGCCAGCCACACCCCAGCAGTGAGGAGAGSTGCCATGTGCCATCCTTCCCTGGGTTTACCCTTCCAGCATCCCAGCACCCTCTCTAAACAGCAACTTTCCTTCTGCAGAGCTGTGACAGCGCCCAGGTGTCGCAGATGGGGAGAGGAGCTGGGGCTCCATCCCCTGGCAGGCACCTGGTGTGGGAGGGCAGAGCAGACACTGCTGGAAATGCYCCTCCAAAGCTGGCACAGCAGGAATCCACAGCAGCACAGAGCCCAGGGCCAGGGCAGCTCTAACCCTGCCCCGAGCTCCTGCCATCCCCAAGCTCTCTCTGCTGGACGGCAAGAGGAGCCCACGCTGCTCCAGTTGGTGCCACAGCACTTTCTGGAGATGGTCCCTCCCACAGCAGGAGTCATGAATGGGCTGGCAGGCAAAGGCACAGCCAAGGAATCCCACCCCAGCCCCAGGTCCCAGCTGGCAGATGCTGCTCCGTGGTGGCACCGACGGCAATCCATCCCTGGCTTGTGATAAACACTCCTCCAGCTCAGGGAAGAAAACACCAATTTGATTCAGAGAACAAAGATTTACCTGATGGGCTGCTGCTGCTCCTTTGTGAAAGGGTTAAATTAGGGCATCTGAAGGAGAGAAACTGAAGTAAAGAGGTAGAAGTTGTGTCCAAGTGCCTGTGTCCCATCTCAGCCTGCACAGGACAGGACATCCATGTGCTGGTCCTGCCTGCCAGGACCTCCCTGGTCCCCACGTGCCACAGCAGCCAGGTCTGGCAAAGCAGGACAGGTCCCAAAGAGCCCCAAAGTGAGATCCTGAGCCTTGTCCCGACTCCAGCCCCTTCCAGGGCACCCAACACGCACATCTTCATCCCTTCCCATGCTCCAGGTGTGGCAGCACCACAAATTTCTGCTCCCTGGGTCACGACCAGGCTGGGCAGTGAGGGAAAGAGGGACAGGGACATGGTCTGGGTGACCCMACCCAGCCCTGCAGTGTCACCAGCAGGGCACATTTTGTCACCACGGTGATGATGGTCCAGCCAAACACCCCACGGCTCAGCTCTACAGCCAGACCTCACAGCCACGGGGCTCCCAAAAACTGAGGGAGACTCGCAGGGGGGCCCTGGGAACCCGAAGGTCTGGAGGGAGAGCAGCACAGGGCGAGTGAGAAGGGCTCTGCTCGCCCTGAGGAATAAACTCAGTACTGCTCAGGCTACACCTGAGCATCCCTGCTGTAACCCAGCTGCCAGTGGGACGGGGAGCAGCTGGAGCACACAGCCACTGCTGCCAGCCCCGTGCTGCCCACTGCCCATCCACAGCGGGACCGAGGGTGCTGGGTGCCCCTCCTCAGCAAAGCCCCCAGRCTGGGGGGTCCCCCAGCATTCCGGCAGGCCAAGAGCAGGAGAGGGGCAGGAAACACAAAGGGAAACCCCTGGAGAGGGGAGAGGGCTGTTCCTGCCCAGGGGCTGGGGCTGCAGAGGGAGCTCCAGCTCACAGCCGGCCCCGGGTCACCTCCACCACCCTCCTCAAGCCAATATAAAAAAATACTGCCGAAGAAATTATTATAAGTTTCACGATCCCGTGAAGCTTAGCGAGCACTCAAACTCCACCGAGGTACCTGGCTGTGCCCCGAACTCCTCGGGGTGCTGGAGGGGCAGCACCGGGGTCTCACAGCACCGAAACACCCAGGGCAAGGCAGGCACGGACCGGCAGCTCCCGGGCCAAACGCGGCCATTCCCAGCGGGCAGAGCAGAGCCCAGCCCCGGCACAGCTTCTGCCCCACCAAATCCAGGTCTCATCCAGCCCGGGAGGAGGAGGAGGATCCCCGCGAGCAGGGCGCGGTGCCACGCTCCGCTCCCCGGCCCTGCCCCGGCACTCTCCGGGCCCGGCAGCCCGGGGGGACCCCCGGCCGGGGCGGCGGGACCGCGGAGGGGGGCACGGAAAGTTGGGAGGCCGGGAAGCGGGGCCGGCTGGGAGGCAGCGCAGGCCAATGGGAAGCGCAGAGCATGATGTCACCGCGCTCATCACAGCATGGCTCTGGCTAACAAAGAGAACAATGAGCCGGCCCAGCTCCCCGCTTCCCCCCTGGAAAAAAAAGCCCCCCGACCCCCGGCCCGCAGCCCCCCGGGCACGGAGCGCTGGGAGGCGCCGGGCGAGGGCAGGGCTGGGCTGCCAGACCCCACAAGGGCAAAGCAGCCCGGAGGTCACGCTCCCTGCCAGGGGATTCCTGCCGGGATCCCTGCGGGCAGCAGCTCCCTTCCTTTTCCCTTTCTYTCCCTTAAATCCTCCGCCCTGGGTCTTTTCTTTTGGATTTTTCCAGGTGAAAGTTTGGTTTATTTGGTACGTCCTGGAGACAAAGCCCACTCCAGGCACACCCACCCGGCGGGGGCTGGGGCGTCCCTTTGTGACAGGTGGGTGCGAGGGGCTCCAGGGCCGCCTGCGGAGCTCCGGCCACCACAAACGAGCGGGTYAATGACCATTTATATCGGATTTATCAGCAGGATTTGTAAACGAAATCTGAGATAAGGGGCACCGTTTACACGCCGGGTCTGAGATACGGAGCTGGAGGGGAGGGGGCAGAGGCACAACTACAATGAAAGCAAAGCTCTCGCCTCGCTCCGTGTCCTGGCGGCTCCCATGGCCTCGCGTGGCTCCCGGGAACTTTCCGTGGGCAGCCGGCGTTATCCCAGCCGGGCCGATGGAGTTTAATTTCCAGTTTAATTGCCATTTCCAGGCAGTTCGCCGGGACCGGCGCGGAGCGCGGCTCCCGGGACCCGCRGCCGACTTTCGGGGCCGCGGCTGTGTCGCCGTTAAGTTTCCGCCTCCGCAGGGAGACAAAGCCCCGAGACTGCCCCAAATCGCGGCGGGCGGCGCGAGGGAGGGAGGASGGTGCCCGTGTCCCGCCGTGTCCCCACGCCGCGTTACCTTGCCGGCCCACGATCTCGGCGACGTGCTCGGAGCTGGGCACGGGCACGCACTCGGTCATGTTCACGCTCTTCTTCCTGCTCGCCGGCGGCTCGGGCAGCAGCGCGGGCGGCCCCAGCGGC
>JACDOX010000553.1:70502-95825 GCA_014549065.1 Cardinalis cardinalis
AGCCCCGCCCACCGGGCCACGCCCTTCTGTGCCCCGCCCACCCCGCGGAGCCGCGACCCGGGCTCGGGTCCGGGTATTGGCGGGGGGGGGKCCGGGAATTTGGGGGTCTGAGCAGCCCGGAGGGGCCCGAGCATTCGGGGAGGGTCCGAGCGTGGAAGGGAGCCCTGAGCATCGCAGGGGAGGGGAGCGGTCCAAGCATGGCTGGGGCGTTCTGAGCATCCCAGAGGAGCTCCGAACATCCCGGGAGGGATCCCAGCGTGCCCGGAGGGGTCTCCTAAAATTGCAGGGGGTACTGAGCATCCCAGACACACCCCAGCATCGCAGATGGTTCCGAGCATCCCGGGAGCGTCCGGGCATCTGAAGGGGACCCCGACAATCGCGGGGGGTGGGCGTCGATCATCCCGAGGGGTTCGAGCATCCCCGGGGCCACGAACACTCCCAGCACCCGGCAYCGCCGCCCTCCTCCCCCATCCGCAGCTCAGACTCCGCTGTTCCCATCGCGGAGCGGGGCTCGGTGCCTGAAAAGCGCCGCCGACACSGAGGGAGGCGGGAGGCGCTGGGAGGGGACAGCCCGGCAGTGCCACCACTGCGATAGGAGCGAGCGGGTCGGTGGGAACCGCCCGGCACCGCGGGACCGGAGCGGCGGCAGCACCACCCGCCGGTACCGGGCAGCCGCAGCACCCCCCGGCACCGGGCAGCCGCAGCACCCCCCGGCACCGGGCAGCCGCAGCACCCGCCGGTACCGGGCAGCCGCAGCACCCCCGGTACCGGGCAGCCGCTCCCGCCGCCCCTCCCAGGCACTCGGGACAGAGCCGTGGCACAGCCCCGCACCAGGACCGCTGGATTCCTCCTTCTTGCCGAGTTACTAAACTTAGGAAAACATCAAATCTGTCTTTCCCCTTGGATCTCCAGCTTGTGTTGCRCAGCGTTACTCCGCAGGGTCCCAGAGCACTCGGGTGGAAGGGACCGAACGGTTCCGAGCCCCGGTTTTGGGCTCCCCTCAGCAGCGTCACCAGGTTCTGCCTGCCAGAGCCACAAAGCCCTCAGCAGCCGGGAGAGCCGAGCCCAGGGATCCCCATCACCCTCCCCACAGGGTCACCACAGCAGCTGCCTCCAGACCCTTTGTCCCAGCTGGGCCAGGGCTCTACAGGGCCCTTCCACAGCCAGGACTTCAGAAAACCTTCCCTGGAAAAACAGAGACCAATTCCCAGCTCCCCAAGACCCCGCATGCCCAGACGTTCCCACTCCACACTCAAGTTTAATTTTCTCCATTTACACAGAATTGTCTTTCCCCATCACTGTCTTTGGGATTAATTCAACCGTTTGGCTTGGGATTGTTTTTAATTGCAGAAACCATCAGTGTCTGGGCTAGAAACCCCCCCTTCAATCCACCCACTCTGTTCCCATTTCAGATCCCAGGAAACGTTAACTCTTGCTTCTCCATGGCCCCAAAACAAGCCACAGGGGCTGGCTCTGTGCTTCCAAGCTGGTGACTCTTCTATGGACAGAATTACACATTCTGATACTTTGAAAAGGACACCTGAAACTTCTGTGGGATCTTTCCAGCAAGGTAACAGCCACCAGGAACTGCCTCCTAAATTCTTTTCCCTCCTCTCACCTGACAACTAACTCATCATCTTACAGATGCTAAAAAGTTTAATGAAAACAGTTAACAAGCTGCTTCTCCTCCTGCTTTGTCTCTTCTTCCTCTTCTCCTGCTTTCTCTCTGGAGGACTCAGCTGTGAACTCCCACCAGGCCTTTCCTTCTGTGGCTGTTGCACAGAAAGCTGAATAACTTCTGCTTTTCYCCCCAAAAGCTCAATTTCATGGAGATGTGTCCATATCCATGCCAATTCCTGTGCTTACACAGATCCAACAGCATCAGCACAGCTTTGGGAATCCTCCCTCTCCAGACCTGCCTTCTCCATGCCATGAGCTGTTCAGAGAGCTGGCAGGCTCCAGGATCACTGCACAGAATCCTTGAATATCCCAGCTTGGACTGGACCCACAGGGAACCCTGKCCCTGCAGAGCCACCCCAACACCCCCACCCTGAGCAGCCCTGGGAGCTCCTGGAGCTCTGGCAGCCTTGGCACCATTCCCTGGGGAGCCTGGGCAGTGCCCAGCAGCCTCGGGGGGAAGAACCTTGCCCTGAGCTCCATGCCAAGGCCTGGCATGAGGGTTTGCACCTATTGAGAGAAACTTCTCCTCCAGGGATAGACACAGGAAATCCAAATCTGAGCTTGAGACATCCCCCCCTCCACTCCTTCACTTCCCAAAATATTTAACATAGAAAGTTGAAACAACTAAAAATAGTGGGGTTTCCATAACTTGAGACAGAAGGGTACAGCCCCTCCTGCCTGAGCTCCTTTTGTTCCCAGATAATGGAGGAAGCTCAGGCATGACCAACAGTGGCTCTGGTAACTCCAGCAGGCAGCCTTGGCAAGCCAAGAGGGCTGCACAGGGACCTGACCAGCTCCTCAGGGATGTCCTTGCTGCAGTTCCAACACCAAACACACTCCTGGCCACCACAGGCCACCACAGCAGCAGCTCTGAAGCAACTGCAAGTCCCTTTTAAAACCCCCTCAGGAGCTGCACTCCCAACACTGCCATTTCTGTCTCTGCTCTCTCAGTCCTTTTGGGAAATTTCTRCATCAAGTCCAACAACACCCAGGGAAGCTGCCAGTTGTTATTTTAAGCACTTTGGCAAACCTGGTTTGTAGATGTTGTGCCTCTGATCTGTTCCATTTTCAGCAGAACTAGCTCACACTTTCTTCTGAAAGTCTGACTTCCACACATGACACCAAGCAGCCTTTGGGGTTTTTTTAACCTGAGCAATTAGCAGTTCTTAAAGAGACTTGTGTCTCCCATTAACAGAAGAAATGAGTCTACAAAGCAGGGAAGTGGTTCAGCACAACTCTGTTTCTTTACCAAAACATGGCCATGCAGAACAACCAACTTCACTAAACACAAGAGGAAAGAGAAGGCAGTTGCTGCTTCCAGGGACATCTGTCCAGGTGCTTGCCCATCTCCCAGCAGATCTCATTCCCAATTGTGGCACCTGTACCAATCTGGTGTCTGACCATTAAAGCTGGGGCTGCCCCTGGATCCCTGGCAGTGCCCAAGGCCAGGCTGGCCAGGGCTGGGAGCAGCCTGGGACAGTGGGAGGTGTCCCTGCCATGGCAGGGSTGGCACTGGATGAGATTGAAGGTCCTCCCCAACACAAACCATTGTGGGGTTGTGTAATCTACAGAATGAAGGTGTCCCCAAAAAGAACAGAATCCCATGTACAGACAAGGGTTCCAGAACACAACTGAAGCACACCAGGTGTCACAGCCCATTAAGGGGTTTCCTAGAGAGAAAAAGCAACAGAAGTTCAGCAGAGCATCAGAGCCACCACAGCTCCAACTCCCTCAGGAACAGCTCTGCAGCTGCTGCTCACTCCAGGCCAAGTGTGCAATGGCACAAGTGACAATATCTGAGCTGGAATGTTTATTCTGCAATAGAGAGCATYCTTTGTAGATGCACCCCTAAATATGGGATTAGTGAACTCAGACAGGRGAACCTTCCTGCTCTCCCTCCAAAAAACCCCACATTTGTCACAGAATCATCCCAGACTGATTYRGGTTGGAAGGGAGGCTAAAGATCATCCAGTGCCWCCCCTGCCATGGCAGGGACACCTCCCACTGTCCCAGGCTGCTCCCAGCCCTGGCCAGCCTGGCCTTGGGCACTGCCAGGGATCCAGGGGCAGCCCCAGCTGCTCTGGGCACCCTGTGCCAGGGCCTGCCCACCCTGCCAGGGAACAATTCCTGCCCAAGATCCCATCCAGCCCTGCCCTCTGGCACTGGCAGCCATTCCCTGGGTGCTGTCCCTGCAGGCCTTGTCCCCAGTGCCTCTGCAGCTCTCCTGGAGCCCCTTCAGGCCCTGCCAGGGGCTCTGAGGTGTCCCTGGAGCGTTCTCCTGTCCAGGTGAGCAGGCCCAGCTGTGCCAGGCTGGCTCCAGAGCAGAGGGGCTCCAGCCCTGGCAGCATCTCCGGGGCTCCTCTGGCCTGGCTGCAGCAGCTCCAGTCCTCCTGCTGCTGTTGCCCAGGGCTGGGGCAGCTCTGCAGGTGGGGTCTCAGCTGAGCCCAGGGGCAGAGGGGCAGAATYCCCCCCTCCCCTCCCCTGCTGCCCACGCTGGGGGCTCAGCCCAGCACAGGGGGGGTTCTGGGGCAGTGCCCATGGCCGGGGCAGCCTGAGCCTCTCACCCACCAACACCCCAAGTCCTTCCCCCTGGGCTGCTCTCTGTATTTTTTACCATTTGTCTAAATCAGACCACACTGGCCAAATCCTATAAAATGGGATCTAAAATTTAGAGGAAAAAATAGTTTTAAAGAACAATTATAGCTGCTCTTCTCCTCTTTAGGAGGTCAAACTCTACTTTCTGCAGCTCTCCAAGCACAGAAGGCACAGGCTTGGAGCAGAGCACAGAAGAGGTGCTGCAGCTCCGAGCAGAATCACAAAAAAGCCCTTACTCTGTGTGGGAAGGCTAAAGGGAATATTTCAGCACATCAGGAGCTGAATCACTGCATGTGGGTGGAGCCAGACAGATTGACAAGATGTGGAACTTGAAAGATGACCTCAGCCCGAGATCAATCATCCCACAAAGTCGCTGACTGAGGGAACAGCACAGGGGGAGAGCTCAAGGTGAGGAGGCTCAGTGTCACCCTGGTGCCACAGCTGCAGCAGAGGCACCAGCTGAGGTCACCCAAGGCCTGGCCTGCAGTGATCCCTCAGTGCCACCAGGCCCAGCAGCACCTTCTCTGCCACAGCACCCTCAGAGACTCCCTCCCTAGAGCAGGACATGAAAGAGGCACCTTGGGGGAAGCCATTAGCAGAGGGCTCTTTTTCATGCATTAGATGAATGAGGAATTGAGCTGTCAGGTAATGACTTTGGAGTTGTGGAGAAGCCAACTTGATGGAAAGCTAAGAATTAATTGCAGATCAGACAAAAGCATGAAAAAATAAAAGCTGGTACATGATGCTTTCAGGTTTTAGAGCCCTTCAGATCACTAAACCCCACAGAATGTGCCCAGCAGGCTAATCCAGGACGTGGAACGGAACTCACTGTGCAAACTAAAACACATCAGGAACTTTTTAGGACTCAACTTTTTACAGAAGCTCAAGCTTGGGGGTCCAGAGCCCACCTTGAGCACCATGTCCAGCCCTGGGCAACAGCAGCAGGAGGACGTGGAGCTGCTGCAGCCAGGCCAGAGGAGCCGCGGAGATGCTGCCAGGGCTGGAGCCCCTCTGCTCTGGAGCCAGCCTGGCACAGCTGGGCCTGCTCACCTGGACAGGAGAAGGCTCCAGGGACACCTCAGAGCCCCTGGCAGGGCCTGAAGGGGCTCCAGGAGAGCTGCAGAGGCACTGGGGACAAGGCCTGCAGGGACAGCACCCAGGGAATGGCTGCCAGTGCCAGAGGGCAGGGCTGGATGGGATCTTGGGCAGGAATTGTTCCCTGGCAGGGTGGGCAGGCCCTGGCACAGGGTGCCCAGAGCAGCTGGGGCTGCCCCTGCATCCCTGGCAGTGCCCAAGGCCAGGCTGGGCAGGGCTGGGAGCACCTGGGACAGTGGGAGGTGTCCCTGCCATGGCAGGGCTGGCACTGGGTGGGCTCTGAGGTCTCTCAACCCCAAACAGCATTCCAGGATTCTCTGTATCAGAAAACTTGACATTTGTAAACGCAAATGAAACCAGATTTCTTCAGCAATCCTTTCTGAATTTTGCCACTGAACACAAACCTGAATTTTGTCACTCATTGCCCAGTTCTGTGCAGTCTCCAACTGCTGCTCTTTGTGACTCTGCAAGGTAAGAAAAATCCGATCTGAGACTTATTTAATGAATTGACTAAAAGCTTTCCCATTGGAGGCCAGTATTATTTCTTACCAGTAGTTATTGTTATTAGCTAGTCAGCATTAGTTATGGATATTGGTGAGAATCAGCAACACTAAATGAGATTGCTGAGCAATGCCCTGACAATTCCAAGTGCATTTGGTGGGTCATTGTGGAGTTCAAAACGTTTTTCTCTCCCCACCCTCCCAAATGTTCTGTCACTGTAAATACCATTTAGCACACACTGTTCTGTGCTGTTCTCTCCTACACTCCAGCTACTCACGGGATCAGCCTGAGGAGGAGGGGGAGAAAGGTTTTCCCTCATTAATTCAAGTTGATCCCTGCTAATCTGAGAACAAATCCAAATTTTTAGCTCACTACAGCCCATAGAGGACATTATTTTCTGTGCTGCAGAATTAGGACACCACCTTCCCRTGGCTGTGTTTCATTAAAGCAGGAAGGTAAAATAGGCAACGCTGGGATCCTCAATCGACCCCAAAGTCTGGAGCAATTCCAGCAGATGCAGAAATTCCTGTTCAGAGTGACAACAGTGAGGAATATGCATTTTATGTGATAGGGAAGAAGTGGTATTATCCAAGTATTTGCATGGGCATCTGGACTCTTGGAGATTGTTCTTATGCACATAATCCCAAATAACTAGGATTTCCTGACTGGAGAGTTATTACCAAAAAACTTCCTTTTTCTCCATGAAGCATTCTCCTGCCTCCCCCCCCTTTCAACACATTATCCCACACTCTTTCCAAGGACCAGGACAATCAGTCCAGACAGAATGGTCCCTCCTTAAAGCAAGATAAAAGCACATGACTCAGGAGTCCTTCCAGGTGTCCTGCTTCATCCCACAGAGCAGCAATGAGAATTTAATGGGATATTGGGAAGGGATTCCTGGCTGGGAGGGTGGGCAGGCCCTGGCACAGGGTRCCCAGAGCAGCTGGGGCTGCCCCTGGAGCCCTGGCAGTGCCCAAGGCCACAGTGAAGGTGGCCCTGCCATGGCAGGGGTGGCACTGGATGAGCTTTGAGGTCCTTTCCAACCCAAACTCCAGCCATGGCATCAGAGCCTCCCCAGGCAGGGTTTAACATGCCTGCACTCCCAGAGTCCAGCCATGTCATTCCTGACTCTCTTCTCTTCCTGCTGGGCTGAGTTTACAAGCAAGAAAACTCCTCCCTTTCCTTGCTCAACAGCCAGTTCAGCAAGTTCAATTTCAGATGTGAATCGAGCCAACGTCTCCTGGGCAGAACCACCTCCAAGAGCTCTGCTGGCCAAATCCAGACTGCACCAATATCCATTCCAATACATTCGATGGGTTGCACAAAATTTAATCCAGCTAGAATTCAGGAAAAATAACACTCCCCAAACAGCAGGATAATGAATTCCCTTTAAATCTTGAAGTTTTGTAAAACAGACTGGAGAGGAAACAACTGTAGCCATCAACACCCTATGCTGAAGAGAATATTAATTAATGAAATATAAGCGTTGCCCCAATTCCACTCATTGCTCTTAAGTACATTATTTACTAATCATATGCCTAACAAGTTGTAGCTCAAAGCAACTGCTTTCTCCACCCTGGGGATAGGTTTGATGATGGCAGACACTTCATGCCCGTCAGTCACGTCCAGGGCTGAGATAACACAAACTAATCCAGTTGCTATTGCAGCAACATGGAACAGGCATCATGGTCAGTGAAAACAAACACTTGATTTCCTCACCTTGGTAAGCAGGTAAAGCTATTTCACTTTCTCTGGCTGTGAGTCCTGGGTCCTTTTTTGGCACTTTGCACAAGCAACTTCTCCATATCAATGAAAACATCATAAACTTTGTACACTGAAGGAAAGAGAGCTGAACTGGGACAGGGGTGGGGGGATGAAACAAGAGAGTTGGCAGCAATTTAAATTGATATTCAGTGCATCAAAATATGAGTGTCAACATCTCAATCACCTGTGGTATGGTGCCTCAGTGGCGTGTTTAGATCCAAGTAAAAGTAGATAAAGACTTCACCAGATATTAAACAGGTTTTCAAAAAGCCGGTGTCAGAATAAGATTGCTCTGGTCACAAGGACACCTCTGGGGTGGGACATGAACTAATGGAGCTGAGATTCAAGGGCCAAATGGGAATAGACTCAAATTGAGCCAGGAAGGTTTAGATTGGGTATTAGGGATGTATTTTTTTGGTTTTTCCCACAGAAAGGGCTGTCCAGCCCTGGCACAGGCTGCCCAAGGCAGTGGTGGAGCCATCATCCCTGGGGAGCTCAAATGCAGTGTGGATGTGACACTTGGGGACAGGTTTAGTGGTGAATGTGGTGGTGCTGGGCTGATGGTTGGACTTTATTATCTGAAAGATCTTTTTCCACCTTAACAGTTCTGTGACTCAATCACCAACCTGCCCAAGAGATGGGACACCCTGGCAGCCTCTCCCTTGGTGGGGACACAGGAGAGGATTCTGTAACAAGACTGAACTGCTTTCCACAAGTTTCCCTCCACGTTCCCCTCTGCCAGGCTCCAGATGTCCAGATCCAAATCTCAGACTGCAGCCCCCAACTGAACCCCCAGAGCATCTCCACTGGGAGAAGTGGAAAGGGCAGAGCACAAAAATTCAGGTAGGGGCTTGAGGCAGACTAGAGGAA
Organism: Cardinalis cardinalis; assembly: GCA_014549065.1. NCBI lineage: Eukaryota > Metazoa > Chordata > Aves > Passeriformes > Cardinalidae > Cardinalis > Cardinalis cardinalis. The sequence goes on from JACDOX010000553.1 coordinate 79,008, forward strand.
CCTCTTCTTTGTGAGAAACATTTAATTCAACACCATGACTTACAAGAGGACAGATTTACAGAGTAGTAACTGTAACAGACTGTTCAGAAAGGAAAATAATGGTCGCTGCCTGCAGTGCCAGGTAAAGCTCCCCAAAGCAGCACCTGGCAGAGCATCAGCAAAGTACAATTCAGTCTCCTTGCAGTACTCAAATGAGCAATATCAACCAATTTTGTGTTTTCAGACCTTTAAGAAAAGAGTGAATAAAGGATCAATCACTTTGGCATGGGATATTTTTCAGAGATCACTAAGCTGCACTAMTCCCAAAGGCAATTCCCTGGCCCCTGGCTGTCCCTGCTAATCTTTCTCACACAATAAAGGCTCTGGGAGCTACTTTCTTCCCCAAGTTTTGGGATACCAACAACTTGTACAATTGGTTGGTGGCACAGTATTTAATGCACCACTTTGTAGTGTTCTCTCAGCCGAGACGTCCACGCACGGTTATGCAATGGATACCCTAAGACTAAAATAATTCTGCAACCCAGTCAACACATTCCCCAAGCTATCAACTCTCATCTTCCTCCCCTCTCCTTGTCTCCCTTCCCAGAGAAATCCATTTTTAGCCACAAGTTACCCCAATATGCTCAAAGATGTACTGGAAGAGACTGAGGGATCAATCAAGGTACCCATGGTGAAGCCCAATACTTATAAACACATTAAGGCAGGTTTCACATCAGTCCAATTGTTGACACAAAATGCTGGTCACTTCACTGCACATGCAAATAAGAAAGATTCAATACTTAATAAAAAGCTTTAAAGTCCTTTTTTAGATATCAATTATAGAAAAATCAACCTTTTACCTTTTTTTTTTTTTTTTTAAGAGGTCAGAACATTACTGCACACAAAAGCAGGTGTGTAGCCACACCTGTTGGAATGGATCCCCTTCCCTCCACACTGAGGAACAGAGGGCAGGTTCTTGGCACCAGAAGAGAAAAAGGAGGAAGTTTTCCTCATTATCAGTCAGAAATGAGTCATCCTTCCATCCCCAGTTGAGAAAGTCCTTCTGACTGGACTTAAACCAAAGTAAAATATACCTCAGGCTGGGTATATTCTGAACAGAGTCTTGGAGGCAAATGTCTGGACACACAGAGCTCTGGATCCAAACTGTGGTGTGGAACAACCAAATACCCAAATTCCCAGAGCTGGCAGCCCAAGTCCTCGAGTGCAGCCTCCCCTCCTCACCCCAGCTCAGGTGGGAGAGGCACTGGCAGCTCAGCTCTGAGACTGCACTTCCAAACACTTGCAAGACCAATGTGGTCTTGTGAGGAGACAGCAATTCACACATGGAATGAACCATTCACAACATGAAATGACCTCCCTACAGTCAGGTACAAACAGGTAGCCCACAGCAGAGTAGCCAAGGAGTGAAACAGCATCTCCCTCCCTTGGGTTAGAGAGAAAATTGTTTCTGTGGGTCATTAAAAGTACTTTGATAGAAAAGCTTAAAAATGTATCACCCAGCACTGACCCACAAAAAGTAATACCAAAAAAAAAAACCAAACCCAAAAAAAGAGCCAGCAAATTCAGTTCCTAGGATTTCCCCTCCCACCATGTGATATTCTCTATCCCCTCCCACTTTTGCATTCCCAATCACCCTACCCCTGTAGAAAAAGGAAGGGAAGTAGAGTTTAGTCAAGTTCCATCTGCAGAACTCCCCTGCAGTGAATGAACCATCAGCTTCCACGTTTCCTGAAGTCCATCCAAAGGCTCTGGGGTACAGTTGGACTGATGGTGCACTCTTGGCCCTGTGAATGGTTGTGCTGACCCTGCTGAATGGGTTTATACTGGGAATTCTTAGATGGARCTCCCTGAAAGAGGAAAAACAAAGACCTTGTAACTCAAAAAGAATTTTAGTATCTTTTCTTAAAAGGAGAAATCCCACTGTCTTAACACATTCATGTCTTTATCTCCTGGGTTTCACCTGCAGCAGTCAGTTTCTTCTGGCTCCTGCCTGTTGCCAGACCTCTGCAGCAGAAAGGAATTCAAGGTATTCACTGTCCAARTACAGCTACTGCTGGTGATAGGGGAAAATGGGGAAAAGAGCCCAGATAAAAGACGGGATCTCCCAAAGGCCAAGCAGATTGCACATGATAATCAATCCTCAAGCTTCAAGGATTGCTTTACAAAACCAATCTTCCTCCCACCTGAAATCCTCATTCCCTTCAAAGRAGCTCCTCAGCTATTCATCCTAAAAAGTCCCTTTTTTGCCCCATCAYATTCTTGATTCTTGTCTCAGAGGCTCCAGAGGAGGCCACTAAGTTGMTCTTAGGGCTGGAGAACCTTTCCTATGGAGACAGGCTGAGACAACTGGGGCTGAACCCTGAGCCTCCTTTTCTCCAGGCTGAGCCCCCCCAGCTCCCTCAGTCCCTCCTGGTGCTCCACAGCCTTTCCAATGTCCAGCCTGGCCTTGGGCACTGCCAGGGATGCAGGGGCAGCCCCAGCTGCTCTGGGCACCCTGTGCCAGGGCCTGCCCACCCTGCCAGGGAACANGTCCAGCCTGGCCTTGGGCACTGCCAGGGATGCAGGGGCAGCCCCAGCTGCTCTGGGCACCCTGTGCCAGGGCCTGCCCACCCTGCCAGGGAACAATTCCTGCCCAAGATCCCAYCCAGCCCTGCCCTCTGGCACTGGCAGCCATTCCCTGGGTGCTGTCCCTGCAGGCCTTGTCCCCAGTGCCTCTGCAGCTCTCCTGGAGCCCCTTCAGGCCCTGCCAGGGGCTCTGAGGTGTCCCTGGAGCCTTCTCCTGTCCAGGTGAGCAGGCCCAGCTGTGCCAGGCTGGSTCCAGAGCAGAGGGGCTCCAGCCCTKGCAGCATCTCCRBGGCTCCTCYGGCCTGGCTGCAGCAGCTCCACGTCCTCCTGCTGCTGTTGCCCAGGGCTGGGGCAGCTCTGCAGGTGGGGTCTCATGCCCACCTCCCCCATTTCTGACCCAAGGCCCCCACACCTTTCAGAGCCCAGGCTAAAAAGTGAAGATTCATCAACATTTGAGGTTCCTCCTGAAAACCTTCCTGTCCCCAGTGTTTAAGGTGAGACACAGCACAACCACCCTACCTGGACTATACATTTTCCATCTCCTGGTCATGGTCCTGCTCCTCCTCCTCCTCTTCTTCTTCTCCTTCCTCCTCTGCTCCTTCTTTCTCCGAGGGAGGCTCCCCATCCCTGGCAATCTCCTCCACGTGGGCCAGCATGTCAGCCATCAGAGCCTCCTCCAGCCTCTTCCTCACCTGCTGCACCAGCTCCTCCTGCTTCCTGCCCAACACAAGGACACCCAACATCAGCCCTAGGGCTGCCCCTGTCAAGGGAAAAGAGTCTCCAATCCCTCCAACATCAAAGCATGGACTGGAAAAGCCCTCTAAGAAYTCTAAGAATGTATAACAAAAAATAAAATGACCCAAAAAACCCCACCTGGCATTGTACTCTAAGAGAAGATGAAAAACATTTWAAGAATTTGTCCAGTATTTATATTATGTGTCCTGGACCTGTTGAGTTTTGGCTGAAATTTGGCTAACCTAGMAGCTGACTTTTTTTTAGCCTAATGCTGATTTTTAACTCCTACTACTAATATCTAACAAGTCAGCCTGCCCTGCACASACTTTCAAAAATGTGACTGGAGAAAATTAAGTTTCAGGCCATTTCTTTCTGCTCATTTTCCTTTTGAGTCCCAAGCCTAAGAAGTCAAAGCACAGCAAAGAAATGATCAACAACCAGTGGCTCTCAGGACTCTTATTTCAGCTCAGCCACAGGACTTCAAAGTTACAAACACTGTTTTTCCTGGTCATTTATGTCTCAATCAAGCCCAGAAAAATCATCCATCATCCTGCAATTCCAAAAGATTTATCAAGCAGTCAAAGCAAGGACTGCCTTTAAACACTTAATGAATGCAAATTGCATGCTGCAGGCCTTTGGTATAGTCAGTTCTCCATTAAAAGCTTGAAGCTGAGTTTGACCAATCCTGATTTAACAATATTTAATTACTACAGCAACCTATAGCAGAATAAGCTGCATCCTTGTTCCCTGTCAGCAGGCATGGCTTGGCTTTGGTCAAAATAAATAAATTTCATTTAAGACACAGAGGAAGGTGAAGAGAATCCAATCCCCCTGTACAGGATTTCTCCAATGCCATCTCTGCACCTTGTTCCCTGTCAGCAGGCATGGCTTGGCTTTGGCCAATCCATAAATTTTATTTAATTCATTTACAGACACAGAGGAAGATGAAGAGAATCCAGTCCCCCTGTACAGGATTTCTCCAGTGCCATCTCTGCTCAGAGGTGCCTCAGTCAAGGTTTCCCCAACTCAGACACTTTTGTAATAAAAGGAAACTTGACATGAAAAACAAACATGAGCCTGAAACTCCAGAGTAACTGAGCATGGCCAAAATAAAAACCAGTGGGCTTTAAGCACATGACAGAGGTTAATGTAACTACTTTTGTCTACTCTCTTGCTAGAGAGCCATTCCAATAAATTCCCAAGGCACGGTGTTCCATCAGACATTCAGAAAGAAAAGCAAAGCACTGTTTGAGCACAAGGAACCTTGTTCCAGAACAGCAAGTGCTATTTCCAGCTCCCTACCTGATATCTTCATCTGTCACCATGAAGGCTTTGCAGAGAGGCTGGGAGGTGTTGAGCCAGACCCCAGGGTTCTTCTCCACAGCTGCAGAGAGCTGCCCAGTGATGGGCATGGTGCTGGTGTGCAGGGCACTGGCRATGGCAGAGAGCAGAGTCTCATCCGTGCAGCCAGGGCCAACCCCTGCAAGGGGGAGGGAAATCCATGAGCAGCACTGCCCCAGGCAGGGAGCAGGAAATCAGGACAATGGGAATTAAACTTTAATGGCAAAGCACAGGCTGTCAGTTGGAAAGCTCACACGACATAAATCTCAGACCTAAATGCTTCTAACAGCACCTCTGCAGCTCTCTGAGGGTACTGAAACTTAGAGCAGTTCCTCACTGTTAGAACCAAAAAGATACTAAAAATCACCAAACTGGGAAAGGAAGATGTTTCCATTCTACTTGAACAAGGCTCAGAGAGCTAGGCCTGCTCACCTGGASAAGAGAAGGCTCCAGGGACACCTCAGAGCCCCTGGCAGGGCCTGAAGGGGCTCCAGGAGAGCTGCAGAGGCACTGGGGACAAGGCCTGCAGGGACAGCACCCAGGGAATGGCTGCCAGTGCCAGAGGGCAGGGCTGGATGGGATCTTGGGCAGGAATTGTTCCCTGGCAGGGTGGGCAGGCCCTGGCACAGGGTGCCCAGAGCAGCTGGGGCTGCCCCTGGATCCCTGGCAGTGCCCAAGGCCAGGCTGGCCAGGGCTGGGAGCAGCCTGGGGCAGTGGGAGGTGTCCCTGCCATGGCAGGGCTGGCACTGGATGGGCTTTGAGGTCCCTCCCAACCCAAACCCAAACAGCAATCTGGGATGCTCTGCTGTTTCTGGAAAATGAATCCCCAAAAGACTGAGAGGCTTTGCTYAAGGTCCCCTCAGAACAAAGGGCACTGGGAGCCCGGGCAAGCACCACAGCTCCTGCWGCAGCAGGAATGGCCACAGCCCTGCCAGGCTCCAGGAACAGGAGCTCACCCCCAGCACCTTCACTCCCTCCTGCCAGGTGYCAAATGCCAGCCCTGAGTGAAGGGCACCCTCTGATTACCTTGCAGCCCCTTGGGAAGGTCCATTGTCTTCACCAGCTCCTCTGCAATGTCAAAGGCATTGAGGCCACTCAGCTTCTTCTCCCAGAAGAGCTGCAGTCAAAGCAGGTGGTTATTGGTGCTTACTGGCACAACCAGGAGTGGAACTGATAGCTCCACAAAATCCCTGCTTCCTGTGCAGGCAGGSAAGAGCAGGGCTGAGGACACTTTAATGTGGATTTACCACAGAAGGGATGGATCTGCCACCTCCAACAGCAGGAACAATCCTCGCTGCCAATCAGCTCTGTCAAGTCTTAACTTCTTTTTGCCAGGGCTGGGATTAGATGTGTGAGATGGTATTTCTTGTTGGGACTCAGATGTTTGTTAGTTCTTATCTATGTTACAGTCTCACAAACCCTGAGTTCCACATCACTTCACTCCAACAAACAAAAAATGGAGCCCCATCTCTCTCTCTCTACAAGGCTTTTTAAGAATAAACTGTCCAATTAAGAAATGACACCTAAATTATTTTTACTTTTTACCCATTAACAACCACCCATGGCTCATAATATGGACTTTTTTATCCACTTACACAAAACCACTCAAATCCATGGAGAAGAAGGTGAAGGAGAAGGTGGAGGAGAAGGTGGAGGAGAAGTTGGAGGAGGAAGAAGGTGACGAAGGAAGAAGGTGATGAAGAAGGACCAGCCTCCGCCCTAAAACCTCCATGTTGCTTTATATATATTATTATATTCTAAAACTTTAAACTCTGTTTTCYACCCTGTGATATCACACACTTCTATTCAAACTCCACTCCCAGAATCCCAGTTCTACCATTCAGTTTTGGAAGCCTTCTTCACGGCCTCAGGTCAATGCAGTGTTCTCTTGGGGGTCAGTGCCTGAGAGAACAGAAAGTCTGAAATTCTCAGCAGCCAGGGCTCCAGCACAGCCCCACAACTCCTCTCTCCCAGTYTGCTGCCTTGGAAAACTCTTCTTTTCTTCCAGGGCCTGGAACTTTCACTGCTCTGAGCTGCAGCACAAGSCCAGGCTTGCTGACTTTCAGCTGCAAGCCCACAGGGTGAGACAGCCTTGTTTGCACCCTATCTCTCTCCTATGTATCCCACAGAAAGTTAAGGAATGCAAGAACTGTATTCAAGGCAAAGTATTATTTCCTTCCTGTCCAGCAGTTTGGTCCTTTCCCCCATGTCYCTCCTTTACCAGGTTTTGAGTCACAGGCTCTCCCCAGGCTTAAAAGGCTGAATGTGTGGTGTGGTAGAAATTCAAATACATCACCCTGACACACCTTTAACTCTGCACCTGGTGCAGGAGAGATATCAGGAGGATAGCAATGCACAGCTGGAGGATCAACTGTCTTGCAAAAAACCACTTTTATCAAGGCTTTGAGAAATCAAGAATTCACCTCAAACAGCCCATGCATACCCCATCCCTTCTCTTGCCTGTCAAAATCCAAGTGCAAGTGACTCCACATGACTTTTCCAAAAAGGGGAATGAGGCAGTCACAGCCCAAACACAGGCTGGATATTCCTTAGCCTTTCAAATAGGTGAGTTTTTTTGATTTTTTGCTTTTGTTACCCAGAAAAGCTGTGGCTGCCCCAGTCCTGGAATTGTCCAAAACCAGGCTGGATGGGGTTTGGAGCAACCTGGGATAGTGCAAAGTGTCCCTACYCATGGTGGGAGGGTGGGATGGGATCATCTTYAAGATCCCTTCCAGCCCCCAAGAATTCTGGGATTTTTAAGCCAGTGCATGATGGGACTTGGCACTGCTTTCAAATTTTGCAGAAACATCTGGAGTCTGCTGAGAAAAAGTMAAAATATTCTGCAATCCAGTACAGTATCTTAAACAGGAACACAAATCCAGCTCAGAACTGGAAGGGGGCATTTTATCTTTAGTGCTCTCTTTTATTGCCTTAACTATAAAAGCTGCAGGAATAGCAACAACACTGTGAACACACAGGATCTGCTTCCCCAGAAAATAACGGTAAGACCCTGCCAACCTGCTAAAAAACAAAAAAACCCCACCCCAATCACCAAAAAAATCCATTTCAGATAAGTTTATCTCACACCTGGAGGTTCTAGTTGAACTGGGTTTATTAAATTCTTAAAATCTGCCTTCAAAAAGTGGTTTTTGAAGTTCTCAGAAAAGGTTTTCAGGGTCCCAACAGGTACAGCTCATTTTCCCTTCCCTTGTCCTGACCACCCTTTCCTTTAATTTTGGTGTGTTCTGTTGCTTGCAAATACACATTATGGTAAGAAAACCACTTTGATTTTGTATTAACAATAACATTCTAAGTGAATTTATGATCTTATACTGGCAGAGTTGACTCCTACTAATGTACAGTCCCTTGCACTGCAACAAACACCACAGTGGATGTGAYCCCTGCAGGAACAAGGATTTAATGGAACATGGATTTAATGGAACATGGAATTCTTACACAACTGCAACATCTGACAGTGATTCTAAACCCAAGYGTCCTCTGAAGTGGCTACAATGTCTGAATAATTTTGTAGATAATACTTAATTTCAGCATAAAGGAAATTCAAGTTTAGCTACAACAGAATTGGGATCTAACCAAAGGCTGGAGTTTGTAAAYCCCAGTGTGCAGAGTCCATAACTAGAGACTGGAAATGGGATTTGTTCTGATTTTAAGAGCTGGGAGCATTGCAAGTCACTGCTTCTGAAAGATCAGATTTTTCTGAATTCTGAAGTGCCAGAGATCAGGAATTTCCAGGGAGCATTTGTTCAGCATCACAAAATTAAAGCAGATTATTTGGGGATCCTCCCAGTAGCAAATCCAGGAGTTTCTCAGCCTTACCTGCCTGGGCTGGTCCACAGCTTTCTGGGGGTCACTCTTCACCTTGTTGCTGGGGTGGTTTGTGATCTTGGTGACAGGCTGTTTGAAGATAGAGGCTGTCTGTCTCACGGGCAGGGCTGTGTTCAAATCAGGCTTGCCCTGTTTCACACAAAAAGAAAAGAAAAAACCCACAAAAATGTTCTCAGTTTGCTAAAATGCTACTACAGCCACAAAGAAGTGCAGCATGGAAGAGTTCCTGGGCTTCAAATCTTGTCTAATCTCAAGTTATACAAGTTAGGCTGCTAAAAATACATAACTAAATTCAAATCTTGCCTTAGACCTATCAAAGTTTTCCACTCATTCTGGTTAACATAGCAGCCTCCTCCCATGTGAGTTCACACACATCRGTTTTACTCCCATTTTTAATGACTTCAGGAATCAGAACAAACCACGTGTAATCACTAAAAGAGAGCATTACAACACAATATTTGTAATAAATAAAAAAATTACCAGCAGGGATTTAGAGGCTGGTTTCTGAATCCAGAAACCACTCCAAACCATTCCTTCTAAATCCAGTTGTGACCAATAAACAAACCAACACCACTGAAAGCTAAGTCTCTTTTTTTACCTTTGGTTCTGAACAAAGCTCAGCCTTTAAATGCAGCTCATAATCAATTTTGCACTACATGACTGCATCTTCTGTTAGGGGAAGCAGAGGAAGGCTGTTCCTCATTCCCAAAATCCAACACACAACTCTTGGAATGGCTGTAGGACACGCTTTGTTCTCAGGGATGCAAACACTGTGTCTGCTTCACAGATTTATTCATGAGATGTAGAAAAGATGTATTCAGGACAAATATAATTCTGAACCATCTGGGTGCTAATCCTTTCAGAAGCCAGTGATAACATTTGTACATTTATTGAGAGTTTTGGGCAGAATTTTTAGCCTGAGAGGTGTGTGAGCTGCTGGTCTCTGCCTCAAGGCAGGTCTCAAAATATCCCTGCAGCACCAGGACTGTGAGAAATGTTCCCAGCACTCTCGTGATGATGATCCTTGACTGGCTGATGTATTTCAAAAATGAGCATTGTGCCTTTTCCACATTCAGTGTTTAGGTGCATACACAGCAGCTGTTGGGTTCTGGGAAAGATTTTAGCATCTGATGAAGATCCTTAGCAATGACTTGGGACAATCAATCCAGACAGGGAGCCTGTCACTGCCATCCTGACACCTCAACCATCTGAATTAGCAGCTAGAGAATCTTTCATTTTGTTCTACAAATAGGCCTCACAGGCCTCCTCTCTCTCAGGCTTTTTGCCCCAAATGCCACCTCCCCTTCCCTCAGTGCCAAAGCTGGGTCAGCAGCACAGCACTGGCAGGAGCTGCAGCATCTCTTCATCCCTGCGGACCCAAATCCCTCCTCTCCTCTCAAACCAAAGGCAAGGGCAGGGCAGAGCTGCTGCACAGCTCCAGGAAATGTGGGGCTCTGGAGCAGATTGTGGTGGAGGAGGTGAGCTCACACTCCAGGGAGGGGGATCACASAATCCTGGGATRGTTTAGATTGGAAGGGATCCTAAAGCCCAYCCAGTGCCASCCCTGCCATGGCAGGGACACCTCCCACTGTCCCAGGCTGCTCCCAGCCCTGGCCAGCCTGGCCTTGGGCACTGCCAGGGATCCAGGGGCAGCCCCAGCTGCTCTGGGCACCCTGTGCCAGGGCCTGCCCACCCTGCCAGGGAACAATTCCTGCCCAAGATCCCATCCAGCCCTGCCCTCTGGCACTGGGAGCCATTCCCTGGGTGCTGTCCCTGCAGGCCTTGKCCCCAGTGCCTCTGCAGCTCTCCTGGAGCCCCTTCAGGCCCTGCCAGGGGCTCTGAGGTGTCCCTGGAGCCTTCTCCTGTCCAGGTGAGCAGGCCCAGCTGTGCCAGGCTGGCTCCAGAGCAGAGGGGCTCCTGTGCACTCATTCCCACAGGGCAATGCCTTTCTTGTGCTGGGAACTGAGGAAGGTGACAGTCTCTTCCCTGCCCTCCTCCACASAAGACTGAGCAGTGACACAACTCTCCTCCCCAGCACCAACCCCCTGGGAGCAGCATTTGTCCAACCCCCACCAGCAGAGCTGCTCTGACACAGCTCCAATTCACACTCCAGCTATGAACTGCTGCATTCTCCCTCTCTCCCAGGCTGCTCTGGCAGCTCCTCAGCAGGGAGGGGGAGCAGCAGTGCCTCTCRCTCTCTTACTTTGGCCTGGTTGGAGCAGTCGTAGCGCATCCTCTGCCTGTTCTTGTTCATTTTGTTCATCAGCATCTTCCCCGTGCGGAAGTCGAAGGTGCCCAGGTCCATGGAGCTGCCCAGGTACCGCGCCAGCTGCGGCTTGCTGCGGAACTTCTTCCCACTGGGGCTGCAAAAAACACACCAGGTGTCCACCCCCAGGGACACCTCCACCCTCTGCACCTCCTCTGCAACTCAGCAGGGAGAACTTTTACTGCCATGCTGAAAAACACATGCTGGACTTTGCAGAATGGAGCTGACGTTCAGCTCTAAAATGTTCTCATATTGACTGCTTCTCATGTGGAACACACAAATTAAGTTAAAATGGTTTTGTATGTCAAGAGGAAGATTCAGATCAGATAAACAAACGTAGCATAATGCACAYAATAACCATCAAGGGAGATCTCAGCACAGATGCACTTTTCATTCAGCTGTCTCTCATAGTAAATGCACATTTTCAAGTATAATTTCTTCTCCCAGGACTGTTGCATTTGACCAGCACCAAAAATGCTCCTTGTCTCCTCTCCCTGCCCCTTGAACAGCACATTCAGGTTTGATTCTATGTCTTTTGTAGCATCCTGAAGACTTCAGAAAAAGAGAAAACCAGAAGTTAACTACTGACAAGCTGCAAAACAAAGAACCCAAACTGATGCAAAGATAAACGTCAAAACCCCATAAAACTTTCCATTGATGGCAAAAGGGAAGGGGGACTCTTCTGTAACACCTGGGTTTCCACTAAGACTCAACCTGGAGAGCAGGCACAAATTATTCCAAACCTTTACTGATGTTTTCTTTGGGGTTTTTTTGGGTTTTGTGGTTTTTTCCTTTTTGTTTTTTGTTTTTTTTTTAATAATCCAACATAAGCTATTTTTTTATTCATAAAGCAAAAATAAGCCAGTGTGTTATGGCTGCAGTGTAGGACTGTAAAGACARTAAGCACCAAGTATTCTTCACCTTCTCACTGAGCATCATAACAACACCTCTTTATTCTGTCAACTACTCTCACTTCTGGTTTTCTCCACTTTGCARCTTGCATATTCAGTCCTAGTTCACATCCAGGAGAGGCTCAATCCCTGTATACCCATCCCACTAYCACAGGTTAATGGGCTAGAAGGCATTTTAGGACCAAAAATGCCAGTTACCACCTTAYCTCACACTGGTGAGATATTGATAACCTTACCAAGGTCTTAACAACAACAAAAYAAAAGGAAAAGTCAATATTCACATATTGTCTCCTGCCCTGAAGCTTTATTAGGGGAAAACCAGCATAAGCAGAGAATTTCTGGTAYAGGACAGTGACAAAGCAATTAGGTTAAGTCAGGCTGTGCATGAAAAAAATAGACTAAAAAACCCCAAACCCAGAAAGTACCAAAGTATTAAAAGGTCTCMAAAAACTGAGATCAATTTAATATAAACTACACTAAAACTGAAATTAGAAAAAGTCTCTTGAAGGAGTTAAGACTGAAAGGTTGTGGTGATCCCACACAGCATCTGCTGAGGAAGCTCCTGGCTCCAACTGCTCCCAAGCTGCTTATCCTGCCTGGATCTCCTCCCTGCCACCACCACTGCTCACACAGCCCAGTGCTCATGCAAATGAACCAGCTGAGGAAAATAATCCATCTTTGGAGGGCAGGGGAGGAGGAGGAAACACTCCCCACTGGTTATTCCTCAGCTGGATCAGCTCCCTGTGGAGCTGCACTTGGGCCAGGACACAACACAGGGTGGGTCCGAGGAACAGAGGCTGTGTCCAGCCCCAAATTCATGGATAACTTTTTCAAACTCCAAAGGGAGTTATTTGCTTCAATCCAGAGAGAGGAATAGCCAACTCCAGCAGCTTTAGGGCAGAGCTGTCGCTGCCAGTGAAGCCAGGAAGAAAAACTCCTGCTACATGAAGAACATGGCACTGCTTCCTCTTCCAAGATCTGCTGCTCTAATTTAGGGTTTAGTGTCTTAGCAGGTTTAAAAATAATGCATTAAAGTGCAGAGTAACTTCCAGAACAGTCAGTACAGTCAAAGACAGGATTTTAAGTGAACAGAGCCCTTCATCTCTGTGTGTTTATTATGTGCTGTGGTCATTTTGCAAGGAAGAACTGAAAAGCTGCTCAGAGTCTCAAAAAACCCACYTGAAATGACTGAGAGTCCTGTCTCTTCCTGGGGAAGCTTGGCCCAAAGGAAAAGCACTGAAATGTTCAGAAGAAAAACTTTTATTCTGATTAGGTCTTGCAAAAGCCAGGATCATCCCCAGGCTCTCCGGACAACAGCAGACCAGGGAGCAAAGCTATGAGCAAAAGGTGACAGTGAACTGAGAAAGGAAGGGATGGGGTGCCCGGGAGCTCCTGGGGACCCTCTGGCAGGACCATGCAGGACATTGGGGCATCTACACACACCTGGGAGGGTCAGAGCTGTGGGGGGAGCCAGAGGAACCCAAAACGTGTGCGGGATTCCTGATGCACACCAGGACACACAGAAACTCCCCCAGTAGCACAGAACTCTGAGCCCTGTTAAAGTGACTTTAAATGTCACAAAATACAGAATTTACCTTCTTCTGTTCCTCCTGCACTCCTGGTTTTGCACAAAGAGGCCCAGAAACGAGACATTTTGGTACAAAGCTGCAAAGCCCAACCTCTGCTGCGTAAAACCCCCCAGGCAGCAACGCTGAGAGCCCGGATTGATCCCGAGCTCCCGAATTAGGCTGTGCCACAGTTCCCTGAGTGAAAGGCAAGGACACGGCCGAGTGGCAAAGGAGTTTACAACTTGCAAAGGATTCGCCACGCTCGTCCATCAGCAGCTCCGGGGCTTTATCCGCTTGGGCCGCCTGGCTCCCGCTAACAAAACAGACCTGGCTGCCGGGAGCCACCCCGAGGCACCCCCGGCTCTCATTCGCAGACTCTGCCGGGCAGACTGAGCCGCGCTCGGGGCAGCCCATTGAAGGGCCAGGCCTGCCAGGTGCCCCCGCTCTCCATGTGCGGCTCACCCTTTGTTTCCTGCCTTATATCCTTAAGGAGARAGCGGCTGCCCAGGCCCTCTCCCCTCCTCCCTCTTCACAGTCTCCTCCCCTCCGCTCTCCCATTTAGCCTGCACAGGATCTGCWCAACTTGGGAAGCAAGGGACAAAAGGCAAAAAAAAMCCAACCAAAAAACACTGAGCAAACCCAGCCACCGCCTGCCTCTGGAAGGAATGGAGGCAGGAACAGCCCAGGGAAAACGGGTCACTGAAAGCAGACACTCAGAGCCTTGTGTCCTCGCTGGAGGGGGCAAGGGAAGAACACAAAATGATTCTCCTTCTTGCTTTCCATCGTGCTCCCTCCCTCACTCCTCTCCCGAGCTCTGCTCCAGGCAAATCCTGGCACCGGGGGCTCCTGGAGAGCTGCAGGAGCTCCCGATGTCCTCACAGGGAGATGGGGACCCCAAAACACTGCACAACCACCACTGCCAGCATCTCTGTCACAGCATCCCCGCGGCACCCCTGGACGCAGCGTCCACAGCCAGCCCTGCCCCGGGCTCCCACACTCGGCTGGGCCATCCTGGGATGGGCTGGCACGGCCATGAACCCCACACCAGGCCAGGGGGGCAACACCTCCAGGTGCCATAGAGCACCCCCACCCCTACACATCCACAGCCCCAGCCCAGGGAGCAGCCTCGGGGACCTGCCCTGTCCCTGTCCCCGTGGGGCTGTCCCAAAGGATGATGTCCCCAAGGGATGATGTCCCCAAGGGATGATGTCCCCCTGCCCCACAGGGCAACAGCAGCTTGGACTTCAACCATACCAAAAATAAACCCTCCCAAAAAACCCTAAACAAAGCACTTGGAGACACACAAAATCTCCCAAATTTCCAGAAGCATCACATCCCTAAAGAAGAGCTCGGGACAAACACAACTACAACCAGATGATTTTGCAGGGCTCAATTCAGGAATCATGGAATTGTTAAGGATGGAAAAGACATTTAAGACCATGAGATCCAACCACCACCCCAGCACCATCACCATGTTACCATTAAACCATGTCCCRAGTGTCACATCCACATGTTTTTTCAATATTTCCAGGGATGATGACGCCACCACTGCCCTGGGCAGCCTGTTCTAATCCTTTACAACCCTTTCCATGAAAAAAATCTCCCTAATACCCAACTTAAATCTCCCCTGGTGCAACTTGAGGCTGTTTCCTTCTCATGTGAGAAATGATGAGCTTCCCTGCAGGCAAACCAGAGCAACAGAGGAAAAGCAAAGCACAGACTCCGTGAAAGCATTTTGCTCCACAATTTTTTTTGGAAAAGATTGTACCGATCAAAATATCCTTGGAGGAGTGTTAAAAACATTCCCTTCCAACTTCGTACATTTGTGCTGCAAAGGTAAGGAATTCTCAACAAAATAAGTTTCACACAAGAGTGTGAAGTTTCCCARCACAGTGATGTCAACATCCTGAGGCACAGACGAGCAGCCATCCCAAATTTCTGACACTTGGTCATCAAACTTTCAGGAGAAAAACACCCTGAAGAAAAAAGCCCCAGAAATCAGCACTAAATTATCCTTCCTCCATGTGAGAACCCTGAGTTTGAAGAGAGCCAGAACTCTCTCAAAGACAACCTGCCACTTGGACAAAATCCCTGACACGATTTTCTTCCTTAAATCCTCCAGCCCTGCACCTCTCCTGCCCACAAGTCCCACCTTCTCAGCCAGAAACCCTCCTAAGGATGAGGTTCGAGGACTGGCTGTAAAAACCTGCCCAGGTACTCAGACCTCGAGGAAGATGGAATTTCCAGCCAGTGACTGGCTCACACACACATCTCACCGGGGGTTTTCCACAAGCCCTCCCTGCATCTGTACGTGCCTGGGAGCTGGACAGAACAATCACCCAGGTAAACAATAGGCAGAACTCTCACAGGTTTTACTGAACTGCCACACCTGTATTTGCCACTCTGAGGTAATGCAAAATGCAACAGAAACCAAAAATTAGCGCAACAAAGCTCTGTTCTACCTTTGATCTCGGTCCAAATTGATACAAAGGGAAAACCCATCATAATTTGGGAATAAAAATATGCTACTCATCCTCTCTTCCCCTTTTTTTAAAGTTCATCTCCAACACTGCAACTCAACGAACAAGTTCTGGGAAAAACAGAATCTCTGAAGCTTTCAGCTGCTGCTGGTGGCCTCATCCCGCCCTCAGCCTCCGAGCTGCAGCAGCAGAATCAGCTTCACGTTCTCCAGGATGGCACTTTCTCGTTCACTTCTCTTTTCTCACAACCATAACCTGATTCTAAAAATGAAACCTGAAGCTAAAGCTGTGTCTGTCCCATCCCTGGAAGTGTTCAAGGCCAGGTTGGATGGGGCTGGGAGCCACCCGGTCCAGTGGAAGGTGTCCGTGCCCATGGCAGGGGTGGGATGAGGTGGGCTTTAAGGTCCCTCCCAACCCAAGCCGTGCTGTGAGGATCCTGTGTCAGAGGCAGAAGTTGAGGGTATGGATGTTCCCGACAGGCAGGGCCGGGTGAGGACACAGGGACAGCTCCTGCTGCGTTCCCAKCTCCCGCTGGACCTGAGTTTCACACCTCAGCCCGCGGGTGCCTCGTGGGTGCGGGGAGGATCCATATGGCCACCTACAGCCATATGAGCCATGCAGGGCTATAAATAGAACCCCTCCAGCTCCCGGGCCATGTGCTCCCCCCGCAGCCACGCTCCCGGCAAGGCGCATCCCGACCCGCCCCGGGGCCAGCACCGCGAGCAGCCCGGGCGCCCTCCCCACAATGCCCGAGTACACGCAAAGGGCAGCAGAGCGAGCCCCGAGGAAGGAGGAGCACCCCCCGCGCTGCTCCTTCGAGAATAAAGAACCGCGAGAGCCCGCAGGGCAGGAGCCGCTCCGAGGGGACGCGGGGGCTCCTCACGGCGCTCCCCGATGCCTGAGGGGGGCCGAGCATCCCCGGCCCCCGCGGCCGGCCCGGGCCAGCTCCCCGCTCCCTTCCCCTCCACCTGTGGCTGCAGCCCCGGCCCGGCCCCCCGCGCCCGGGGCGGCCCCGCCGAGCGCTCCCACCTCTTCCGCTCCATGGCGGCTCCTCCCGGCCCGCTCCCGCCTGGCTCCGGCCGCCTCCCGCCGGCTCCTCCCGGCCG
>JACDOX010000553.1:105782-132572 GCA_014549065.1 Cardinalis cardinalis
CTGCCCTGAGGGGACACGGGCACTAAGGGAACACCAGCTGAGGGAACGCCAGCCCAGATGGGACACGGGCCCTGAGAAGACGGGCTTGTCTCTGTGCTGGAGGGGGCCACGAGCCCTGAGGGGACACGGGCTGAGGGGACGGGCAGGTGGACAGGTGGGATGGATGGACAGGTGGACGGGTGGGATGGATGCACAGGTGGGATGGATGCACAGGTGGGATGGATGCACAGGTGGAACACGTGGACAGGGGCGGGGCCGGAGGTGATCACCTGCAGCTCCACCTGCACCTCACGGCTCTGTGGACAGGTGGGATAGAGATGGGCAGGTGAGACGGAGATGGATGGATGGGTAGGTGGATGGACAGGCTGTTCCCACAGCAGACAGGGGACATGAGCCCTGAAGGGATCATCTGTCCCTGTGCTGGGGAGGGACAAGAGCCCTGACACAGGCCCTGAGAGGACATGAGCTCTGAGGGGACATGGGCTGAGGGGACACGGGCTGAGGGTTCGGGCTGTTCCCACAGCAGAGGGAGGACAGCAGCTGCCCTGGGGGAACTGGCTGCCCCTGCACTGCACAGGGGACATGAGGCCTGTCTTCACACAAGAGAAGGGACACGAGCCCTGAGGGGACAGGATGTCCCCAGGCTGGAGAGGGCACATGAGCCCTGAGGGATGGCAGTGTCCCCGCACTGAGCTGGGGCTGCTTCTCAGCCTCTTGTGCTGGAAGGAGGTGCCCCCTTCCCAAAGTGGTGTCCCCAGAGCCCATCAGTGCCCCTGCAAACCCCCCTGTCACGGCCACTCAGTCTCCCCCAACAGGAAAGGGAGTTTCCAGATGGGTTTTTCAGGAGAGGGTCATAAAATCACCATCAATTCCATAATGTTCCCCAGGCTCTGCTCAGAGCCTGCTCAGCCTCTTGTGAACATGCAGGAGGAAGTCTGGAACAAACMCCCCAGAGCAGCTGTGGCTGCCCTGGATCCCTGGAAGTGTCCAAGGCCAGGCTGGGATGGTGAAAGGGGTCCCTGCCCATGGGATGAGCTTTAAGATCCCTTAGGACMCAAACCATTCTGTGATTGTCTGGCGGTGCAAGCATGACATGACATTTGCCACAGGATCTGGTAGTCTCATCCCAGCTCATCTCCAGGGAGGCAGTGCTGGCAGGAGCTCACTTGGTGGCCATTGCTCTGCTCTTGGGGAGCTGTATGCTCTCAGCAGCTCCTCTGTGCTGCCCCTTGCTCCTGTCCTCACCGGCTCTCCCAGCCCAAAGCCTGCTCTGGGCACTCGCCTGCTTTATGCTCCACCTTGTGCATTTGTTGAGCATCCATCTTCCAGGCTGCTCCCAAGCACACACTTCTCCCTCRCCGGGATCTGAGCTGTAAACAGCTGGCACAGGCTGCCCAGGGCACTGGTGGAGTCACCATCCCTAGAAGCATTAAAAAAATGCATGGATGTGGCTCTTGACATTTTTAGTGGTGAACATGGCAGTGCTGCTGAGTTAATGGTTGGACTGGGTGATCTTCAAAGTCTTTCCCAATTTTAATGATTCAGTGGTTTTATGATGCAGTCTAAGGACTGTCATTCCATGCACCAGAGCCGCTGGGAAAGGGCAGGGCTGCCTCACTGCTGAGAGAAGGCACCCAAGGCTAAGGGAGATTTATCCAGGCACTGCCAGAGCCACTTCTCRGTCAGTCTGGACTGTTTGTCCTGCGCTGGAGCAGCACAGTGAGAGCACAGGCAGCAAACCTGGGAAGGAAGGCTGCTCCCAGGCAGAGGCCTTGGCTCTGGAAGTGTCCAAGGCCAGCTTGGATGGAGCTTGTGGTCTGGTGGAAGGTGTCCCCACTTGTGGACGGGAGTGGAATGAGATGGGCTCTGTGGTCCTTTCCAGCCCAAATCAATCTGTAATTCTGTGACAGTCCTGGGGGACCTTGGAGCCTGAAGGGCAGGAGAATGGAGCCAGGTGGGGGTCGGGCTCTGCTCCCAGGGAGCAAGGGACAGGAAAAGAGGAAATGGCCCCAGGGCGTGCAGGGAAGGTTTAGGTTGGATATGAGGAATAATTTCTTCCCAAAGAGGGTTCCAGGTACTGGCACAGGCTGCCYGGGGCAGGAGGGTGAAGTCACCATCCCTGCAAGTGTTCAAACAATGGATGCAGTGCTTGGGTTAGTGCTGAACTGACTGCTGGRCTCGATGATCKGAAAGGTCTTTTTCACCCTTTACAACTCTGATTTGATGAACTTCTCCCATCACCAGTCTGTGCTGGGCTCCTGGATGGGCTGGGGGCATTTCATTGGATCTAAGTGSATTTTTTGTGGGTGCTCCCCAGGGGCAGAGGCAAGGAAACAACAGCGATGCAGGGGCCAGGATCCMCACCCAGAGCAAGTGTCTGAAAACCTGTCTGGTGTTTTCTTTTGTTTTTTGTTTTTTAGTACAAGGCAAAGCCTTTATTCCAACTTTTCATTCCTAGGGATACAACATCTGAAGGACACACATGGGGATAAAAAAAGTAATATTGTTATAAAATGTCACATTTATTGCTACATTACTGTTATATACAGGACAGTTCTCAAAATCTACTTTAAAAAAGTTAGGATTATTTAAAAATTCCAAATAATCCAGCCAGCTGTTTTGACACTTGTATAAAATTATTTAAAAAAATGAAAACAATTCATATCTTGAGGCACTCAGAAACACAATTTCATCCCCCAATTGTGATTCATTTCAAAGAGCAACGCATTTCCCACCCCCAAATACTTTATTTTTTTTATTTTTTTTTTGCTGGGTTAGGCATATATATATATATATTTACTATATATATAGTTCAAAACTATAATGTGTATCTGATTTAAGAACAAGGATTTCAGCCACTTAAGTACATCTGGATTTACAGGTAGGCAGCATAAACATCAAAAGCAAGGACCATTTTTTATTTTAAAGGCCAAAAAACCAAAACCAACCCATAACTTTCTACAGGGTTAAAAATAAACAACTTCCGCAGGCATCTCCCATCTGCTCTCCCACCCCCTATTCCTACAAAAATATAAAGAACATCCCAGGAATGCTTTGTTTCCCCGGAGAGCTGGAGCCCTCTGCACCCAGCAGGTCGTTCCCAGCTGGGATCCTCCCTGCCCCCTCTGTCCCCTCTCCTGGCACAGCAGCAGCGGCTGCTCTGGAGCTTCCAYGGCTCCTTCCCTCCCAGTGGCTCCATGGTACAAGGTTTGCTCAAAAGCTGCTGGCTTCTGGTGACTTGGGAAGACGTGGCCCTGGCAAGGACAAGGGGGACCCGTGGTGTCCCCAGCTCGCTGCCTCCAGGAGCTCCACGGCTCCCCAGGCACAGCCCAGGGGTGCAGGGCACAGCCCAGGGGTGCAGAGCACAGCCCAGGGGTGCAGGACACAGCCCAGGGGTACAGAGCACAGCCCAGGGGTGCAGAGCACAGCCCAGGGGTGCAGAGCACAGCCCAGGGGTGCAGAGCACAGCCCAGGGGTGCAGGGCACAGCCCAGGGGTGCAGGGCACAGTCCAGGGGTGCAGAGCACAGCCCAGGGGTGCAGAGCACAACCCAGGGGTGCAGGACACAACCCAGGGGTGCAGAGCACAGCCCAGGGGTGCAGGGCACAGCCCAGGGGTGCAGGGCATGGGGATGGTCTTTGGCCAAAGGCCTCGGTACCAGGACGCCCCTTTGGAAGCAGAAACCCCTTTGCTCTCCCAGGCTGGTGCTGCAGCCATGCTGGGCTGAGATGTCTCAGGGGGAGTGTTACAGCCTCGCCCTCTAGCACAGCACGGGCTTGGCTGGGCCAGGGTGGGAATGGGGAGCCCTGAGGAGCAGGAGGGGTACAAAGCCAGGGGAACAGAGATACCAGCGTGGACACCCACGACAGGAGTGCCCTTGGCCTGGAGCTGGGCTGCAGATGGACACACAAGGTTTGGCAGAAGGTCACAAGGAGCCTGCACCACCCTCCTAAGCAGAGCCCCCCTCCCCCTGGGAGTCCTGCAGGCCAAGGCACAGCAGTGCTGGCTCCCCAAAAGGGCTGAATTGTCCTGGAAATCAAAGTACAGAGCACCAGGTCCCCAAGGGCAGGGAGAGGCAGCTGTGCTGTGGGACACTGGCAGCACCCACCCCAGCTGCTGGCATGGGCTGCCCCTCTGCAAAGGGAAACAGCTCAGAGATGCTGGCTGGAGAGACTGGGGGGCATGGGAGGAAGGGAAACACCCCTGCAGGCTGAAGGAAGAGCAGCCCCAGCCCAGCCTGAGGCCCAGGTGTTAGGACAGGGCAGTCTGGGCAGCMGCGAGGTGGAACAGAGCTTCTCCTTTCAGGGGGCTGGGGGATGAGGGACGCTGGCAGAGCCCCACCAGCATCGAGCAGAAGGCACAGGAGGATGAAGGGTGCATGGAGGAGCCCCAGGACCAGGCCCTGCCCCCTCCAGTTCAGTGCTCAGTATGAGCTGGGTGCTCCTACAGTCTCATCWGCCCCCTCCCAGCTCCAGAGCACAGGTCTCAAAATGCTTTTGGAGCTGCCAGGAATGAAGCTGGACCCTGAAGGGGTCAGGGAGCAGGAATCACGGACAAGAGCAGAGAAATGGGCTGGGCTGGGATCTGCAGAGCCCCGGGAGAGGGGAGAGGGATAAGATTTGCATAGGATTTTTAACAGGGCAAAGACCTTGTGCAAGCTCAGGGTACAGAAAACAGGCCTTGCTATTGCTGGTGTCGGGCAGGAAAGGGGCCAGGGCCTGCTCTGGGTTAGCCAGCACTGCAGGTGGGGGCTGAAGGCTTCTCCTGGCCCAGCTTTGCTTCCCCTCCCAGAGGCCAGGGATGGACCTGGAGCTGGCCCAGGCTCCCCACTACAGCACAGCATGGCCTGCAAGAGGGACGGGGGTTCCACTGGCCACAAAGTTGGCAGCAAAGCTCAAGGGGTGCAGGGGATTGGGGGTTTCCAAAGCCTCCTGTTTCTCCATCCCCCACAACTGGAACCACCCAGCAAGGGCCCAAAGGSTCTGCTGGCTTCAGTGGGGACACTGGGGAGACACAAAGGACCTTGGAGAGCAGTTTCTGCCCTGACTCTGGAATTACAGCCTGAGGCAACCACAGCTTGAGTCCATCCTTCCTGCAGCCCAGCTCTGGGGTAGCTGTGCAAGCAGGGGAGCAGAGAGYCCCAGGAGCTGCTGGCTGGGGCTGTGAGCGGATCTGAGGGGTCAGGGCAGGGGTGAGTGCCACACAGCTGGAATTCTGCTCCCTGGGCTGTGAGCAGGAGCAGCCACCACTGCCCGAGCACCAGCCCATGGGAGGCTGCAGCTGCTTTGCTCTGGGGAAAAAGCACGTGAAAAGGGAGAAAAAACARCCATCTGCAATTTTACTGTTCATAGACTGGATTCCAGACGCTCCCCAGTCCTGGGGCATGCACAGCTCGTGTGCAGGGAGGCAGGGGCCTGGCTGAGCGGGGCAACAGGAGGCCCCTGGGCTGGGGACACAGGAAATGTCCCACGGCAGCGCCCCAGTGCTGCTGCTTCACTGAGGCAGCCTGGGGAACGAGGAGCGAGAAGCTGCACAGAAGGGAAGGCAGCCCCCAACTGATGAAGGAAGCTTTGGGGGGGCTCAGTAGCCCCCAAAGAGGAGGGCACGTGCCCACAGGAACAGCCATGCAAGCAAAGGCTGAGAGAGGGAGGAGAAAATGGAATAAATGGCACCATACAGCATGTCACCCCCTGTGACACCTCTCCTGGCAGCACCACTGCTGTGGGGGACACACAGACAGGCACAGGAGCAGGTCTGGGGACCTGTAAGATCCCAAGTGGAATGGAGCAGAGCTGTGGGCTGGGGAGGGTGCAGACCTGGCCCCCACTGACCACAACACCTAAAGACAAGAGTTTCATTGCTACAGCGTGACATTTCAGGGCTGGGCTGGTGGGATTTTGGGGACAGCACCTGGCAGTGGTTGTTTTCAGAAAAGCCAAGTTCCCTGGCAGGTTACAGGCACCAAGTTCACACTGAGCCAAACACACTGGCAAGACAAAGGAATTTTTCCTTGCTGCTCTTCCCAACTGTTCCCTGAGCACCTGAAAGCAGAGATGCCACTGAGGCCACACTGGGCTGGCACACAAAGCTGTCACCCTGTGCCACTGAGGCAGCTCCAGGGACAGCACTGCCACCCCCTACACTGTGCTTTTGAGATGATCTCTCCCAGCCCTGGCTCTGAGGGCTTGTGCTCAAGGATCTTCACCCAAGCCTTGCCATGGAAGGAAGTTGGCTGGATTTGCTGTCAAAGTAACATCTTACACCACCTAAATTCAGCTGAAAAGCCCCATTTTTGTTGCAATGCCTGGGGATTCAGGGATGGTGAGAAAGGCTTGGCTCATCAGGATTCCTCCTTGGCCTGCAGGACTAGGAGGAGATAAAGAAGTTTAGCAAATTTGTGAACAACTCACAAATCTTCTCAGGTTTCTAATTTTGTTGAATTTATGGATTTTTCTTGACTAGTCCCTTTAAGTCCAGTTGTCCGTTACTGCCACCTCCAATTCCTGGGGCAAAATCAAAGGGTTTGTGAACCACTTTTAAATATTTTTTGTAGGGTTTCAAGCTTTCCAGGGCTGGGACACTGCTCCATCCYTCCTGGCCCTGGGACAGGGGCACTGAGCCAGCCAAGACCCCTGAGCTGTGGGTACTTTGCAGCCCCAGCACTCTCAGCAGTGGAGCAGGAACTCATGGATGAAACAGAAAGCAGCTGCTGAACCCTCCAGTTTGCACTCCAGAGCAYGAATGGGAGTCAAGGCTGTCACACAGGGAGGAAAACCTCATCCACGTCCCTGCCCACTGCCTCAGCACCCAGGAGAGCCCCAGGCAGGGAAGTGCTGCAACCTGTTGAGCTGATTAGGCTAAAATGTGTCTGTTGACACAGGCAAGGAGCACCTGGGTTATGGAACCACTGAGTTTCCTGCCCTTCCCAGGGACAGAGCTGGGGCTGCTGAGGTCTCACCATGCAGAAGGAATGGTGGGAGCACCCAAAAGCTTCAGAGGGATGGCTGGATGTTGGAGAGCCCCAGGGGCAGCAGGGACAGCCCCATCCTGCCCTGGGGCTGCACTTGGAGTGGCTCAGCTTGGAGCTGCACAGGGGCTGAGGCCACAGTGCCCAGGTGTGGGTGGGAGACAAGCACTGCCCTGAGCACTTCCAGCAGGGTTTGCCAGAGCACAAAGCACATGGAGAAGCACCAGGTTATGCCAAGAGCCTGGGTTGCTGGGAAGTGCCACAGGACCTAATCCTGTGTGCCAGTCCCTCCTTTCCCCGTGCCAAAGCAACACAGCTTCCCCAGGAGCCCAGGCTGGAGCAGCACAGGGAGAGATGGAGCCTGCAGGGGAGAGGGGAGCTCCCCACATCCCCCCAGACCAGCAGCCATGTCTGCCTGACTGGGCTCTGCYGAGCTGGAAAGCACCAGGCACAAAATGTTTCACAAGGGGAAGGAGAGGGAAGAAACAAGAGTAAAGTCCTGGTGGATCTTTTTCCATGGCCATCTCCAGACCGGCTGCTGCAGCTCAGCACTGCCCAGCACCTCTTTSTTTGCTCCACACCTCCAGGGCACCCAGAGGGGCTGCCAGGGATCCTCCTCCTGCTGGGGACACCAGAGTGGTCTGGAGTGACTGGGAATCCCTTGGAGTGAAGGGACAGCTGGCCCAGCTTGGCTGCTGGAGCACAGGGACAGGAGCTCCTGCTGCTCCCCTTGCCAGTGCCAAGAGAGGAGCCCGTGTGCAGGTGAGGTGGCCACTCCCATCCCGTGGCACTGCTGAGCTCAGTCTGCCTCCAGGGATGCCTGGGAGATGTGACAGCAGGTGACAGCGGGGTGTGAAGCCACCCCTCTCCCAGAGCCAGCATTTTGCATTTCCGATGGCTCCAGTGCCAGAAGGGATCCTGCAGCTGCTCAGGGCTTTGCCAGGCTGGAGTGGCCAGGTCTCTGCTCCTTCCCTGCCTCCAGCACCCTGTGCTGCTGCTGCCCGGCCTCCTGGCCCTGTGTCCCACTRCTGCTCCGGCTGCCTCTGCCTCTTCCCAGTGCTGCAGCTTTGTTCACTCGGTCTTTGTTCAGTGCTGCTCCTGGAAGTGCCTCTGGCAGCTCCGGCCCGTGGGAACAGGCGCTTCCCTGGGCATCCCTCGCTGCTCTGCTCACCTGGAAGCGCCTCAGTCCCTCGGTTCTCCTCCACCCGGGGCTGCTCTCTCCAGCAGCTCATCCTCCACAACAGCCAYGGTCACATCTTCTGCCCCGGGGGCATCTCGGGAACAAAGCAAACCCCGCCGAGCACCTCAGTCACTGCCCGGGGAGGGAGCACTGCTGCCACTGCTTTGCTGTTTAACTTCCTTTTCCCAAATCAGAAGTGGCCGAAGAAAAGAGATGGTGAATTCAGCACATGAGTTTGTTTGTTGTCATGGAAGGTACAAGCCAGGCAAGGAAGAACATTCCCTCACTGTGGCTACATTCGCTTTTAGTGGCTTTCCGAGCCGAATCTGAGAATTCCTCTCTTTATATCCAGTCTCTCTTAATACAATTTTAATATTCTGGTTGATCCTAAAGATGCAACGTTAACTATAGAAACAGCAGCAGAAAAGCGGAGGGTACAAGACATGTTTTTATACAAAAAAAAAAAATTTTTTTCATTGCTTACAAAACATATGCAAAAGAAGCTAAAAAAACCAAAAGGCATTGCTATTTGTTCTACATAAAAAATCTCATAACTAATGTTCTTTTTTTTTAAAAAAGAAATATCAAGCTTAGGCACAATTTTGCTGCTGGCTGCTTGTGAACAAGCCAAGAGAACACGCCACCCCCTCCTAACTGAGTGATATGTATTGACTGTTCTGCACTTTATACTTAAGGCAATTTTTTGTTTCCGTTTTGTTTCTGACAAAGTGTTTTTTCCACTCCTTACGTCACGCCAGGATCCGGCTGCGTGTGTCAGTATGAGCAGTACTACAGTTCATGGTTCAACAGGGTTGCAGGTCACACCGAGGGTTTTCTTCCTACACACCTCCGTATCCAGAGGAACAAAATGATCTACAAATAAAACAAAATAAAAAAAACAAAAGTCTGAAGTGATAGAAGCCCAAATGAGAATAAAACTGTGCTCCTTGCACAGGGGGCCCCAAGGCTGTCAGTCCCTGCAGGGCTGGGCAGGGCTGCAGCTGAGCTTTGCCTTTGTTTTGGTCAGGCTGTCCCCAGGCACCCACTGGGGCAGGGGACACCAAGGGACTGTGTGCTCTCCATGCACTGCATGGCAYCAGCTCCTGACCCACCACTCCTGGATCTGCTCAATCCCCCCACCCACCATTCTGCACTGCTCAGATGCTCCTAGGGTCCCTTAAAAGTGSGAACAGCCCATGGGAGCCAGTGCCTGCCACAGCCTCACCGGGGCATTTTC
The DNA here is from genome assembly GCA_014549065.1 of Cardinalis cardinalis. Lineage (NCBI taxonomy): Eukaryota > Metazoa > Chordata > Aves > Passeriformes > Cardinalidae > Cardinalis > Cardinalis cardinalis. The sequence goes on from JACDOX010000553.1 coordinate 115,166, forward strand.
ACCTTCTCTGACTCTCTTGGCATTTCTGGGACCTGCCCATTCCCTCTCAYAGAACCACAAGGAAAAGGAATTGCTGGTTTCCAGTAGCCAACTGGGGCAGGACTGGGAGGTGCAGAGCAGAGCTGAGCCCACCAGAGAGCTCCAAAGCCCCCATCCCAGCTATGGGGCTGCACTCTCCTGTGGGCCAGAGGCTCTGGGTGTCCATGGGCCACGTGACACAGAGAGAGAGAAAATCATGGAATGGGTTGGGCTGGAAGGGCCCTTGAGTTCATCTTATTCCATGGGCAGGGACACCTCCCACCATCTCAGGTTGCTCTAAGCCCCTCCAACCTGGCCTTGGACACTTCAGGGATGGGGCAGCCACAGCTGCTCCRGGCACCCYGTGCCAGGCCTTGCACACATGCAGGTCATTGATTTCAGGGAAATGAAGCAGGGCTGTGGCTGAGGGAGCGGGGCTGACCAGCCAGAGCAGAGCAGGGCACAGGCACAGGGCTGGATCCGCGCTGGGATGTGGCATCAAAGGTGGGCAACGGTACCTTTACATGTGTCCAACAGGGTTGTGACCGTCTCCTAGACCAGGATGGGAAGCTGACAGTGTCATCTGGGGGTCTCCTACCACTCCGGACACTTTCTCCTCTTCCCGACGCTTCAAGCAGGCGGCTTTTGGGTTCAGATTGCGCTCTGTGCCCAAAACAGCAAGGGAGGGGAGCAACCTCAGTCTGGGCACCAGCATCATCCCTGGCAGCAGCACCCCAGAGGGACAGAGGGGACCATGCCAGGCAGGCCTGTGTGAGGAGATGAGCTCCTGCAGTGCTCACTGCTGCCCCAGTCCCTGCAGGATCCTGCCAGGCCCCTGCTCGAGCAGAACCCCAGGCCCAGCTGCACCCCCACTTCACCGTGGAATCATGGAATGGTTTGGGTTGGAAGGACTATTAAAGTCCATCTTGTTCCAACCCTCTGCCATGGGCAGGGACACATCTCACTGTCCCAGGCTGCTCCAAGCCCTGTCCAGCCTGGCCTTGGGCACTGCCAGGGATSCAGGGGCAGCCCCAGCTGCTCTGGGCACCTGTGCCAGGGCATCTCCATGTGCTTGTTACAGGAACCCCCAAGTGCCTCAGCCAGCACTCAGAGTTGAGGACTGAATTTTCCAAAGCTGCTTAATGGGATCCAGGTGCAAAATTATATTAAGCATGAGCAGAGAAAGAGAGCAGCCTCAAATCCACCCTGGGCCAGGGCTGGGGAGAGCTCAGCAGCCAGAGTTGCTGCTGGCACTGCAAACACACAGCTCAGAGTGAAAGCAGAGTCGGGACAGAGAAGCAGGAGCATGCAGAGACAGGGGGAGAGACAGGCCCCGAAATGCACCTGCCAGCGGTACCATACCTCGTACTTGCTGCTCCAGGCCCAGAATGACCTGCACGGCCTGCTGCAGGATGATCAGTTTGGTCTGTGCTTTGTCCGTTTTTAAGTGCATCTGGCACATTCGTCCCAGCTCTTTAAAGGCCTCGTTAATGTCCCGCACTCGCACCCTTTCCCTGGCGTTATTGGCCATTCGCCTCTCCCGGTCCCTCAGATCTTTGTCCTCCAGTGACAAGGCCTCGTCTGTACTGCTGGGTTCACAGCACCACAGGGGTTAGTCAGGGGGTGCCACGAGGGGGGCTCTCTATGTTGCCGTGCTGGAAGTGCTCCGGGTGTCCACTGGAAACGGCCCAAACGGCCTCGCTTTGCCAAGCCAATTCCTCCGGGTGCTTCCCGGAGCAGCCCAGGCTGTGTCACCTCTGCAAGGCCAGGGAAGGTGCTGCCAGCACAGGGCCAGGTGCCCAGGGGGGCTGGAGGGGCCACTGGGGGCAAGGGTGGGCATTGATGCAGCATCACACACCAACACCTTCCACCCTCTGCAAAATTTTGCCTTATTTGTTTTCAACTGAAAACTCGAAGACTGGGGGACGCTCTCTGCCAAAAACGTCAGGTTTGTCCCCCATGGAAAGATTTTGGCAGGAAGCAAATCATTCTTTGTAAGATTTCCTTCCCAAATTCCATCTGCAGCCTCCAGTGCTGGTGTTTGGAGCAGTGGTGCTGCAGCAGCAGGAGCAGCCTGGCCTGGCACCCTCTTAGGGGTCAGGGCAGCACTAGGAGCAGGAGCCAGGGCTGCTCTGAGGATCAGACTCGGAGGCAGACACTGAATCCAGATCTTTCCACACAGCCAAAAGCTGCCAGAAGGGGTGAATTTTTTTCCCAGGCACAGTCAGAAGCTCTGTGAGAGCCCCCACTGCTGACAGCACCCCAGGGATGTCCGGCACAGGCAGGGATGGGGGAAGCAAAGTTGTGCTGGCAGCATCTTGAACCGTGGCCTTGCCCATCCCCTCCAAAGCCCCAATTTAAATACAGACGACCTTCTCCCCCAGAGCAAAACCTYTTGCAGGAAGACACCTATCTGAGGAGGGTCCTTGGGTGAGACCTGACACTGGGACAGCCTGTGGRCTCCTGGGGAGCCATGTGGGGATCAGCCTTTAGCAAAGAGAGGCCGCAGAGTCAGAGCCCTCCTGGAGAGCCTCTGCACAGTGCAGGGCCATGCGAAGGGGGAGCAGGGGCTCCCTGGCAAGCAGTGCCTGTGTGGGACTGAGGGCTGCCCACTGGCCCTGCTGCACCCTCTCCTCACTGCCTCGTCCCTGTGTCCCCTCCTGGCTGCCCCAGCTGGCACTGCCACCTCCTCTCCACACACACAGCACAGGTGGGAGGATGGGGCCATCCTSGCACCTGTGGCCCCACACAGGACCCCAGGTCCTTCCTCCAGCAGAGGCAGCTGGCTGCAGCTCCTTGCTGGTGGCCAGTCCTGGCTGGTGGCTCCCCCAGCAGGGACAAAGCTTGGATGTCACACCTGGGCAGGACAGAGCTGTGTCCCCAGCACCAGCATGTACCGCTGGCAGCTTGCACTGTGTGAGGATGGGAGGCTTCAGCTGCCTTGTGCCCCAGGGGGTCACAAACCAGCCTAAAACTCCCCAGTCTCCTCCTTTCCCTTCCTGCAGCTGCTGTGGCAGTGGGAGGATCCTGGCAGCCCCCATGGCACACAGGGACCTGATGGCAGTGCTGCCAGAGGGTGTGTGAGGGTGGGATCCTCTCCTGGAAAGCAGCACAAACCCAAGGAGGGGACACTGCCTGTCTGCACTATCTGCTGAGGGGGCCTGCAGGGCTCAGCCACCTCTGGCTGCCTCCAGCAAGGGTTTAAAAAGGGACAAGCGTGGGAGACCAAAGTGAACACGGTGCCAACTCTGCCTAAGCCCTGCCCCACCCTCGGTCCTGCCTGGGATCCGTGAGCAGCAAGTACAAGGTAGAGTGGGACCACCGAGAGGTCACGGCTGGGGCATGTCTGTAGGAGATTGGAAAGAACAGAACCAAAAAGTAAAAACTTGAAATAAAAAAAAAAATCAAAAGGAAGGGGAAATTAAAAAAGAAGACAGGAAAAATTATACATGTTATGAAAGGCAAAAAATTACAAACTGAAGAGAGGCACAAAGGACTCCAACATCAAGGCACAGCAAGGCCAGCAGAGAGGAGCACAGGCAGGCACAGCCCCCGACGCGTGTTACACAGCTCTGCAGAGAGAAAGGGGTTAACCTGCCCGGAGCACGCTGCAGGCGGGGCAGGGGCAGGCCAGGAGCACATGCACTGCGGGATGGGGACAAAGCAGCCACGGCCCGGGGGGACAGCCGGGACAGCCCCCCTCGGCCCGGGGGGACAGCCGGGACAGCCCCCCTCGGCCCGGGGGGACAGCCGGGACAGCCCCCCTCGCTTCCCCCCTGCGATGGGAGCACACACCGTGGTGCACACCTGTGGAAGGGAGCGAGCGTGCCCCGAGCGTGTCCCGGCGAGGGCAGAGGCTGCAGGGCCCCGCTGGCAGCTCCAGGCTCAGAATGCACAGCGCTCCCACACCAGTGCGGGCAGCGAGGGCTGCTCAGCCCGGGCATCCCGCTGCCCTCGCACAGCTCCCGTGCCCCAGGGCTTTGCCAGGCGCCACACTGGGGGGACAGCAGCACAGAGCGCCATCAGGCACACCGAGGGGAAAGGAACGGGCTCTGTGCTCAGAGCAGCCCTTGGAGACGGCAGAGCCGGACCCCTCTGGGGGATTCTCTAGTGGGCTTTCTGTCACTGCTGGCCAAGCACTGAGCACTCCTGGCTGCAGGGAAGCAGGACATGGCACAGGTGTCCCCACGGGGACCAGCATGCAGCACACGCGGTGGCAGCGGGGGACAAAGGAGAGAACAGCAGGGATGGATGCAAAAAAATTAAAAAAAAATTAAAAAAAAACTTAAAAGGACATYGACAGCCTTGGGTTATTCCCCAAGGCCACAGGGGAGAGAGACAGTGCGAGGCACCACAGCACGTCACAGGAGACAGACAGACAGACAGCCCCGTGCCGATCAGGTACGTAAAATATCACCACTCCGGGACCCTCACTGACCTCTAACTTGTTGCTCCAGGTTCAGTATGACTGATACGGCCTGGTGTAGGATTAGCAGTTTGGTCTGCGGTTTTTCGCTGTTTAGGTGCAGCTGGCACATGCGTCCGAGCTCCTTAAAGGCCTCGTTGATGTCACGAACCCGCAGGCGCTCACGGGCATTATTGGCGACCCTCCTTTCTCTCTCTCTCTCGGCTTTTTGCTCTGGGGGAAGAAGATCGTCCTCCTCATCCTCATCTTGACTAATGGTTTAAAATAAGAACGAGACAGGGACATTCCTCGTGTGCACTCTCAGCACTGGTCAACTCACAGACAAGAAACACACGGTGACGCAGCGAGATGAGAGCCCCCCGTGCGCCCTGCCAGGGCCTGCTGGCCTGTGCCACGGGCAGGGACACGCAGGGGCTTCCGACACAACCACTTAAGGCTCTTCTTCTGCCTCTTTTTTGTTTTCTTTTGGTTTTAAACAGCAAAGAAAGAACACACAATGTGATTAAAACCTGAGCTTGTTGCCAGGAGTGTGCAGGGTGGCCCAGACAAGGTGAAGGCCAACACTGGAGTCCCCAGCTGGAATTTGAGAAGATGCAGCCCTCTGCCTCCAGGGCAGGAGTGGGGCTGGTGCTGCCTCTCTGGTGCCTCTTTGGGCACCATCACCCTGCTGAGGTCTCCGAGCTGGTGGCAAGGCCACAGAGCAGCCAACACGCTGAAGGACTCCACCTGAGCCACTGCCACTCCTCTGGCTGGATGTGACAGAGGACACAGGAGCCCAAAGCAGACAGCAGAGACGCCCCAAGGCAGAGAGGGGTCAAACTGTRTCTGACTGGGGCTGAGCACTGGCTCCTTCCCTGCACAAGCAGGTGGGGGATGAGGTGCATCCCTCTGCTTTAGGAGCATGAGGATGCCCTGAGCCCACAGGGACAGGAGCCAGCAGGAGGGTGGCAGGGACCCTTCCCCCTGGGGCAGTAGCAGGAGCCCAGGCTGTGTGAGACCACACCAGGCTCCAGGGGGGCTGTGCACAGGGTGACCCCAGGCCAAACCAGGCCAAGCCCAGTGCCTGGCGGYTCCTGGCAGCTGGAGCCCAGCCCAAGCAGCCCTGGCCTGGGAACAGAGAAAGTGAAGGGAGAGACCTGTTCAAAGAGCACCTTGTTCTGTTCCGGGARGGTTTCAGCTCCTTCTTCTCCTCTTCTGAGTTATCTGCCACCGACGTGTTCTCCTCATCCTCCTTCTCCTCCCTCTTTATCTCRCTCGTTCCTGAGGAGACGCTGCTCCGGCCCAGCCCCCCGGACAGACCTGCAGAGAGAGCAGAGCCACGGGCAGAGCCTGAGGGGCCTGACCCACACAGGAGGCTGGGGGGGTCCCCAGGCTCTGCTCCTGCAGCGGCATCCCAAACCCATCCTGCATTGCTGCTCCACACTCAGGGAAGATGTGAGGGTGCTGCCTCTCCCCTGCTGATGCTCCCCATTCTCCCTCTTACTCCTCAGACCCTCCAGTTTGGGAACCCAACCTACACAGCAGAGCACTGGGAACTGTGCACCCACACCTGGCAGGGGGAATGGGAAAACACAGGTTAAACTTGTAGGATCAGATGGGATATTGGGAATCAGGAATTGTTCCCTGGCAGGGTGGGCAGGCCCTGGCACAGGGTGCCCAGAGCAGCTGGGGCTGCCCCTGGATCCCTGGCAGTGCCCAAGGCCAGGCTGGGCAGGGCTGGGAGCAGCCTGGGACAGTGGGAGGTGTCCCTGCCATGGCAGGGSTGGAAGGGAATGAGCTTTAAGGTCCTTTCCAAGCCAGACCATTCTGGGACTCTGTGAAACCTCTGGAAAAGGCTCCAGGCARAAACTGCCCTGTGAATGCTGCCAGGGAGCACCAGCCTTGCAGAGACATCATCCATCTCCCCCCACGCTGCACAGGCCTGGGCCCAGCCCCACAGGTGAGTCCCCACAGCCCCCAGCAGGTGACCCTGGGCACAGGTGAGCCCCCTCTGCCCCCCTGCAGAGCTGCCTTACCACTGTACGTGTCCTGCTGCCTGCTGAGGTCCGGCAGCGAGCTGGGCTGCGATGGAAGTGTGACATGGTTGTGGAGCAAGCTGGGGTTGCTGGACAGCCCATCCTCAGGGTGGCCTCCTCCCACCTGCAGCACAAGGAGCAGAGTGAGCCTCAGGGAGGGATGTCACTGCCAGCAGGCAGTGGGGACATTCCCCTGAGCTGTCACCCCAGGCCACCCCCAGGCTTCATGGAGCAGGCTGAGGCACAGCTGGGTGCTCTGGGTGCTCCCCTCGCCCTCCCACCCCTGGAGCTCTGGAATGCAGGAGGGAAGAGCCAGCCTGAGCAGCAGCAGCTCTCTGGGACTGCTGGGGACACTGCAGCTCCCTGCTCTGAGCAGGAGCTGCACCCAGCCCAGAGCCCTGCCACTGTCACTGCTGTGCCCTGCCCCGAGGAAAAGCCCCTCTGTGCCCTCTCTTGCCCTCTGTGCAGGGTCAGCACAGCACAGAGGACAGTGTCCTGTGTCATTGAGCACCACTGCCACCTCCCCAGTGCCACCAGAGCAAGGGACGTGCCAGCAACATGACCTTGGCTCCAAAGGGCTGGAGGCAAAGGGTGAGGGTCCCTCTGAGCCCACAGCCCCGAGGCAGTGCCACACAGGCTGGGGACTGACAGGACACTCCCCAGCTGGCAGCAGCCTACAGAGGACACATCTCATSCCCTGCTCAGGAGCAGAACCCAGGCAGCCTGGAAGGGCATCACAGCTGCCTCTCTGGAGACTGGAGATGTGTCACTGCTTGCTGGGGCAGGCAAGCAGCTCTGCCCAAATGTGCTGCTGTGGTCACCAACCTCTAGACAAGGGGGCACCCGGGTGACCCTGCCTGGGACCCCACCTGCACCCTGGATCCATCACATTCCCTGCAGCTGGAATGAGCCCTCACACACCACACAGGGATGTGGTGCCTGCCCAAACCACTCAGAGCTGGTGACACCTGGCACTCCTGTACCCACTGGATCCCTCTTCTCCTCCCTGCATATCCCAGGGATGCCTYGAAGTTGTTTTGAGGGATTTTCAATCATGTTGCAGGGAAAGAAGAGCAGCTCTCTCACCACCTCTGCCTGCCCTGAGAAGGGGCACAAGTGAAGGGCACACAGAGCTTGTGCCAAGGCTGGACTCAATGGCCCCAGAGCAGCTGGGGCTGCCYCTGGATCCCTGGCAGTGCCCAAGGCCAGGCTGGSCAGGGCTGGGAGCAGCCTGGGACAGTGGGAGGTGTCCCTGCCATGGCAGGGGGTGGAACAAGATGAGCTTTGAGGTCCCTCCAACCCAAACCACTCTGGGATTCTGTGACTCAGCTCTCCCTTGCAGGAGCATGGGAAGTGACTTCTGTGCCTGTCACCCCTGCAAYGCTGCCAGCACCTGACCCAGGCTGACCCCACTGAGCTATTCCTGCACCAAAGGCGACGTCCCCCTCAATGCCACGTCACACCACGTGTGACACGTGTCCCCAGCGTGTCCCTGCCAGCTGCCACACTGCTCCCACACTCACCAGACTCGGGTGCCTGCTCCCCAGGGCCATGACTGAGGCAGGGAAGGCCTGGCCCAGGCTGCCCACGGCAGCACTGTGTGCYGGTGCTGAGCCCAGCAGCCCGTGCATGTCCCCGTGGTTGCTGGGCATGGCAGAGGTCTGGCCCACGGCGTGGTTCCTCAGCACGTGGATGGCTTCATCCAACCTGTCTTCCATTTTGTTTTGCTGGAAGGGCAGGACAGAGACAGGTCTGTGTCAGGTGCTCCATCCCTGGAAGTGTCCAAGGTTGGATGGGGCTTGGAGCACCCTGGTCTAGCAGAAGGTGTCTCTGCCCATGGCAGGGGTGCAATTGTATGAGCTTTAAGATCCCTCCCAACCCAAAACCTTCCAYGATTCCAATCCAATTCCATGATTACAATCCCATAAAGCCAGCAGCCCCCTGCTGCTCTGCACTACAAAATGGCTGGTGCAATCCTGGGCTCAGGTGCCACAGGGCAGGGATGGGGAGCAATAACCCCCCCAGGCAGTGCCATTCCCCAAAGGCACGAGGGGTCACAGGAGTGGAACTGCTCAGGGCAGGCAAAACSTGCCAGGAACCCCCAGGGCTGGGCCAGAGCCCCAGGAAGGGCCTGGGCTGGGGCAGGGGAGGGGGCCAGGCTGTGGGGGACTCCAGGCCAGGGATGCAGCACTCGGCTCTGCTCTGCTGCTGCTCCCCAAATATCCATCCCTGGCCAGGCAGCTGATTCCAGGCGTTCAGTGGAGAGGGTGCCACCCAAAACCCTTCACCACCAAGCCCTGAGGGAAGAGAGAGAAAAGGAGAACCCGGAATTTTTGGTGCCACTCACCAAAGTGTGGAGGCTCCCTTCGTAACTGGGAGATAAGGCACCCGCTCCGCCCGCCCGCGGCCACTGCGACGAGCCTGGGGACAAACGCACAGTTGGGGACCGGCCATGGCCGCGGCTGCCACTAGATGGGGCTGGAAGCTGGGACACCGCGGCAGCACGGCACGGCACGGCACGGCACGGCATGGCACCGCTCGGGACACCAGGGCACTGCACAGCCACTGTGGCACTGCATGGATCACCACAGCACAGCTCAGGCCACCACAGCACTCCACGGCACTAAATGGATCACCATGGCACTCCATGATCACCATGGCACCACATGAACCACTGCAGCACCTCATGGGCAGCACAGGGCTGTGTGGCACTGCACGGACACTGTGGCACTGTGTGGCACTAGAGCTCTGCTCTGGTTCAGCCCTTCAGGCCTCGAGAGGTGTCCCCAGTGTCCCGGGTCCCAGTGACTCGCTGTGACCTTGGGACCCTGGGCACAGGGAGCCTGGGCACCAGCTCTGCTGGGCACAACGGGACCTGTCCTGCCTGAGAACAGGAGTGGGCTTTCAGCAGGTGCTGAACGTGGCTTTGAACCACTTGGCTGCTTCCCAGGTCCCACTGCACTTCTCCCACAGGAGGCAAATCCAGCCACAGCCTCTCAGGATGGGACATGCAGGGACAGGGGCAGGAAGGGCAGGAGAAGGTCCTGGGGTTGCTGCCAGCCCTGAGCCGAGGTTTTGGGGCTGACCTGGGAAATTCACTGCTTGGGAGCTCCCCAAAGCAAACCCCACCCCCCTCACCCTTCACATTGTCACTCACCTGCGAGGCCCTGCGGGGACCCGACCGGGGTGGAGGGGTTGGAGGAGAAGTTATTGCTAGAGTGGTCGGGGGAGTAAATCTGCAGGGACAGAAGGGGGATGGTCAGCAGCGCCACCTGAGCTAGCTGTCCCCTCCCAGTGGCACCCAGCACCTGCTGGGACCTCCCTTCCCAAACCCAGAGCCAGCACAATGACCGAGCCCAGTTCCCCCATCAACCTCGGGGTCTCTCTCTGTCCCCACTGTCACCACCTCTGAGTGCAGCCTCTGCTCTTCAGGTCTCCTCTCAGGAGGAAGCAGGAGCTCTCAGGAATTGTTGTAGGGTCACTGTCAGCATCCCTCTGCCATCATGCAAAGATCACTGAACGGGACAGAGGAAACTCTCTGGTGACCCAGTGAGACCAGKGCCCTCCAGCTTGAACCAGCACACACAGAGCAAGGAGTACTGGGACCTGCAAGTCCTGCCACAAGGTGTGTGCAGGGTGGTCTTGGCAGRGCAGCAGCAGGCTGGGAGCAGCAAATGGGGCTGCAGGGCCACCACAACCTGCAGTGCCTCAGTTTCCCCATCCACCAAAAGCTGCCAGGACTGAGACGACAGCACATGGAGAGGGGAAAACCCTCCCTAAAGGCTGCTGTGGATGTGGGGTGCATTCACCAAACGTGTGCATGCTCCCTGCTGGGTAGAGGGTCCCAGAAGCAGCAGGGCTGGGGTTGGGTCAGGACCATCCCAAGCTCTCACCGAGGCCAGAGCCTTCCCAAGYGCGTCCCCGGAGCTCCCGGCCGTGGTTCCTCTGTTACCTGCCAAGAGAGACACAGATGCCACTGCCAAGGCCCCAGACCCCAGYAGGACACAGCACCCTACAGGATCCTCTTTGGGGTCACCTGCTCTGGGTGGGAGTTTCCTGCTTTTAGTGCTTTGCTTGAAAATTAAATGTTTGTCCAGCTTGGAGCAGCTCGGACATGGGGCACCGTCCCCTGGAAGCCATCAAGGGGCTGCAGGGACATCTCTCCAAGCCCTGGGCTGGAGGTGTAGTGCCACCAACAGCAATCAGACATCTCTGCTGCAGCACAGCCRTTGCCATGGGGCATCTCAAACCCCAACAACCACCAGTGCACTGGATGAGCCTAGAGGCGTCTTCCAACCTTAATGATACTTTCATCCTGTGAATCCCTAACTTCCTTCTCCACAGAAAAACAAGGTATTTTCTACAAATTGGTGTCAGGATCCTCATTTCCTGGGGAGCAYGAGCTCATTTCAGTAATAGGGTCAGAGATTAAAGCACTTGGGGGTTAATGTGGTACCCAAACCCAGCACAAACATTCCCATTCTGGATCTAGGGGAGCAGCTTCTCACAGCTGTAAATCCATCCCACAACTCATCWAAGCCACAGCACCTCCAAGAGATAATAGCAGAGCTGCTGGGCTCCTCCCAGACCCACCCCACGAGGTGTAAACCCCCAGTTCCAGCACCCAGAAGATCCCTATGCCTCTTCCCCAGGCAGTGACTCCAGGCACAGGTGACACACGAGGGACCCGAGGTGTCTGGCTGTGTTGGACGCCTCAGGCAGCAGGTGTGCACAAGCCCCGGCTGCCCAGGGGAGCTGTGCCTGGCTGTGGGGTCAGTGTGTGAGTGGCCATACCCATGATGGTGTCGGTGCCGCTGATCGGGGGGGTGTGGCTGGACACTCCATACGCTGCGGGCGCCGAGGAGAAGCCGGACACGGAGGGGAGCCCGCCGTTCACCTCTCCTGAATGCAGCTGGTAGTTCTGCAGGGAGGGGGAGCAGGGTGAGAGGAAAAGCTGCGGGGTTCAGCAGCTGGGGCAGGACCCACAGGCAGGGGAGGAGGCGACATGGCCACGGGGACACGTTACCATGCGCTCGTGCTGGTGTAAACTGTTGAAGCCGCTGGACTGCGGGAGCGGGGACGAGGAGCTGCCCAGCATGGCACCGTAACTCGACTGGCTCATGGCACCCGGGGAACTCCACAGGTCTGCAGAGTTATGGAGTCCATCTGCAAGGAGCCCAGAGCTGAGTGGCGCAGYGACAGCAGCAGGCAGCCCCCAGCCCCCAGGGGGAACAGGTCAGCCCTGGCTGAGGGGCTGGGACTGTCCCCACCACATCCTGCCTGCGCTGAGCATCACTCACCAAGCAAATCAGGACAAACTCTCTGGGACAGGGACAGGAGCCCAGCAAGGGCATGGAGCATGGAGCTCAGGGCAAGGTTCTTCCCCCCGAGGCTGCTGGGCACTGCCCAGGCTCCCCAGGGAATGGTGCCAAGGCTGCCAGAGCTCCAGGAGCTCCCAGGGCTGCTCAGGGTGTTGGGGTGGCTGTGCAGGGACAGGGGCTGGGATCAATGATGCCTGTAGATCCCTTCCCAYTCAGGATACTGGATGATTTTGGGGCTCCATTGTGCCTCATGCACTCCTGCCCTGAGCTCCCTCCAGACGTGCAATCCCTCCCATGGCCCATAATGGCCAAGGCTGCCCCTGCTCTGCCTGGCTTGTGGGATCACAGGGCTGGGAATAACTCACCTGTCATGTAAAAGGCTCCAGGATACACAGTGCTGGGAGGTTTTGAGGGAGTATATCCAGCTGGATCCCTGCTGTAGTCATCACCTGAGTTGGATGGATACACCTGTGGGGCAGGAAAGGGGTTGGAGACAAGACCTTGGTCAGTCCACGGCCCCACACCCTCACCATGGCTGCCCACAACTCTACACAGGTAAACTTCAAACCTCAAAATTCAGCAGTGTTTGACCACCTCTCCCATRGCAACAGAGCAGCAAGAGCTTCACTCTACTGACYTTTCAAGGCCTGGAGGGACAGGAGCCAGGGAATGGCTSCCAGTGCCAGAGGGCAGGGCTGGATGGGATMTTGGGAATCAGGAATTGTTCCCTGGCAGGGTGGGCAGGCCCTGGCACAGGGTGCCCAGAGCAGCTGGGGCTGCCCCTGGATCCCTGGCAGTGCCCAAGGCCAGGCTGGCCAGGGCTGGGAGCAGCCTGGGACAGTGGGAGGTGTCCCTGCCATGGCAGGGCTGGCACTGGATGGGATTCAATGTCCCTTCCATCCCAAACCACCTGATGAGTCCAGGAGCTTTGCTTTGATTCCTGCCACAGCAGATCTGGGGGGGAACTGGAGCAGCTCAGCCAAAGTCCTCAGAGGGCACAGCCCCATGTGGAGCAGAGCAGGGGCCAGGGCACAGAGGACAGGGCAGAGGGCACAGAGGACAGGGAACAGCGTTCCTTTCTGTTTGCTCCTGTCACCCTCCCTGGTCCCCAGAACCTGCCCAGCTCCAGCAGAAGTTTCGACTCTGCTCCAGTTCCGTTTTCCATGGTTATAACTTTTTCTGGGTAACCACAAAAGCCACCACTGCTGCAGTGACCCCACACTGGGGGGAACAGGCTGGGCAGCGGCAGTGGGCACCCGTGTGGCCTTGGGACCCCCCTGTGCCAACCCTGCCCTGTGCCAGCCTCCCGAGCACAGCGCCCACTCAAAGCCCTCAGGAAAACCAGGCTGAGGGGAAACTGAGGCACGTGGGGCTGAGCAGCCCCTCACAGCCWTCGTCACAGGGGAGGGACAAACCTCACACAGCTCTTGGGTCAGATTTCTGCAGCACTGCTCTGCTCTGTGATTTAACAGCACATTAAGCAGAAGAAAAAGCTTTTCTTTCCCTTCTAAATTACCAAACCTATCCTAGAAAGCCCTGACCGAAAATCATCTTCTGCCAGGACAAAAACAGACTTTTCTTTTTATAAAGCAGAAATTCGACATGCAAAGAAACCAAAATGGCAYTCAAAGAAACTGAAATAGCTCTCAGATGATGTGAGAACTTTTGTCACAGGTTATTTTCATCTCCTTTGATTCATTCTGAAACCGATAATCTTTTTTTTTTAATCCAGACGAAAGCAGAGGTGGGGCAGGGGCCAGGCCCTGCCTGGCACACACAGTTCTCTTTGGGAAGGAAACTTGCCTGAGTTTCTTTTTCCCCACAGCCAGCTGCTCCCTTCCAGCCCTTGTCCTCACCAGTAAAAAGGGACAAAATTGATGGTGGGGAATAAAAGACAMAATCAGAGAATCCTTAAGGTTGGAAGAGACCTTTACGATCAAGTCCAACCATGAAAGCAGCAGCACCACCATGTTCACCACCAACCCATGTCCTCAAGTGCCACATCCAGATGTTTTTTGAACAATTCCAAGATAGTGACTCTCCAGCATGGCCCTGGACAGCCTGTGCCAGGCTTCTTATTGTTTAAAAAACAACCCCAAAGCCCCCCAGAAATCCAACAAGTCAGTGGAGCTGGAGAAGGGTCTGGAGCTCCAGGAGAGGCTGAGGGAGCTGGGGAGGCTCAGCCTGGAGCAAAGGAGGCTCAGGGGGGCCCTTGTGGCTCTGCACAGCTCCTGACAGGAGGGGACAGCCCAGGGGTCAGATTCTGCTCCCATGGAACAGGGACAGGAGGAGAGGGAACGGCCTCGGGCTGGGCCAGGGCAGGTTTAGATTGGAAATTGGGAAAATTTCTTCAGAGAAAGTGTTGTGAAGCATTGGAACAGACTGCCCAGGGTAGGAGTGGAGTCACCATCCCTGAGGTGCTCAAACAATGTGTGAATGTGGCACTTGGGGACACGGGTCAGCAGTGGCCTTGGCAGTGCTGGGGAACAGTTGGACTCTGTGACCCTTAGAGGGATTTTCCAACCTTAATGACTCTGTGACTCTACAGAGAACTCGTAAAATAAAGACAAAAAAAAAAGAGAGAGGGGGAAGGGCAAATCCTGACAGACACAGGCAGCTGCCCTTTGTCCCTTGCTCTAAAAAGAGAATTCCAGGCCCTGGTCCCCGGGATGCTGCCRGTGCTGTGGGCAGAGGGAGCCGCGCGTGGGCTGGGGGGTGGGGGAGGCACTGCAGAACGGGAATCCAGCAAATTGACTTTTCCTATAATTTGATTAAATCGCGGGAGCGGGCTGGGGAATGGAGCGCAGCACGTCTGAGAGCCCCGCGCCATCTGGCAGGGGCTGGCTCGGGGCCAGCGCCCGGCAGCTGCACCAACAGCCCAGCCAGGAACCCAGGGAGAAAACAACGGCCAGAAAATGGCAGCGATGGAGGGACCAGGGCTGCAAAGCAGGGGAAATTCACCTTGCCGCGCTGCCACCCTGCTCCAGCACCCCTGGAACATCTCCTGCTGGGTCCTGGGGGGCCAAGGTTCAGCACACTCCTGGCCCTGACCCCTGCTAACTGTTCCTTTTGCCGTCCAGCACAGGGGAGGCTGTGAAAAGCAAATTCCACCGAGAGCCAAGTGTGGGCACGGTGGGGCTGGGCTGGGCACTGCAGGCAGCTGGAAATGAGGGCCAGGCCCCATTCCCCAGCCCCTGGCCCCAGCCCTCAGGCCAGCAGCCCCGGGGAGCTCCAGGTGAGGTCATTTCCTCCGGTGAAAATCTGCCAGCGCGGCGAGAGGCGCTCTGAGAGCCCCAGCGCTGGGATCCGCAGCGCTCTGTGGTCTGGGGCTGTTTTTCCCTCCCTGTTTTTCTTGCCTAAATGCAGGAGCTGGGGTGGGACTTTGGGCAGACTGAGGCTAAACAGAGCAGTGACCAGACTGGGAATGCACAGCCTGAAACAGCTCCCAGGCACTGAACTCGCCGTGGCAACAAAATCCTGCAGGAACCAACTTGCACAGAATCCCTGCCCGGGTTCCTCTGGCACCGCAGCTGATGTGGGGCCACATCCAGCCCTGGATCCTGTGCCCAGACACAGCAGCCCCTGGCCAGGAGCTCAAGAGCTGCCGGAGGCTCCAAGGGGCTCCATGCCCTGAGGGCAGCCCCAAGCCAGCACCTACTGCATAGAATCATGGAATGGTTTGGGTTCAGATGGAGCTTGAAGCCCACCCAGTGCCACCCCTGCCATGGCAGGGACACCTCCCACTGTCCCAGGCTGCTCCCAGCCCTGGCCAGCCTGGCCTTGGGCACTGCCAGGGATCCAGGGGCAGCCCCAGCTGCTCTGGGCACCCTGTGCCAGGGCCTGCCCACCCTGCCAGGGAACAATTCCTGCCCAAGATCCCATCTAACCCTGGCCTTTGACTCCTGGAGCCCCTTCAGGCCCTGCCAAGGGCTCTGAGCTCTCCCTGGAGCCTTCTCCTGTCCAGGTGAGCACCCCCAGCTCTGCCAGCCTGGCTCAGAGCAGAGGGCTCCAGCCCTTGGAGCATCTCTGTGGCCTCCTTGGCACAAAAGCAGTGAGCCCAGGGGCCCTGGGTTCCCAGCACAGCTCCTCTGTGCCCGCCCCTGCCTGGCATTGCTGCTCACACCTCTGAACCCCTCTCGCTGCCCCTGGCATCACTCCCTGCTCACCCACCCACCCTCAGCTCCTGCAGCCGCTGACCTCGGCGAGTTTTCAAAGCAGCTCGGGAATTACAGATTAAAGCACTTCATTTGAATAAGATGCTGATTAACCTATTTATTTTGCACGGGGTCCAGCGATAACACGGGGCGGGCTCCTGCATGGGCGAGTCAGACAAGAAAGAGCCTTTGATCCGCTGCCTTTGAGGCCACTCCTGCCTCACACTTCTGCTGCTGCCTAGGCACAGATCTGTCTCCCCAGGTGTGGAAGTTCAAAAACAAACCAGGAAGCTGGAGCTCCCAGCACAGGGAGGGTGGTGAGGGAAAGAGGCAGAACCAGCCTCTGCTCTCAAAACTGGCGCTTTGGCATCGAGGGGCAGCTGAGGCAACGGCCAGGGCAGAGACAGAGATTTAGGTTGGATGCTGGGGAGAAATTCCTTCCTGGCACAGGTTTCCCAGAGAAGCTGTGGCTGCCCTGGATCCCTGGCAGTGCCCAAGGCCAGGCTGGACGGGGCTTTGAACACCCTGGGATAGTGGAGGGTGTCCCTGGCCATGGCAGAGGTGGCACTGGATGAACTTTAATGTCCCTGCCAACCCAAACCATTCCACAATCCTATGAAAGGCTGGAGTGCAGGTGTCACTCAGACACAGGGAAGGGGCTGAGCTGTGGCAAATGCCAAGCAGCTCTTCCTGTGGGAATCAGGGCCCTCCAGGGCTCTGCCAGCAGGACGGGCCAAGCCCCAGCACTTTGAAATTTGAGGCCAATAAAGGCCATTTGTTGGGGTGATGTTTTCCCCACATGTCGACTGGGGTTTAAAGCTCCAAGTTTCCCACAGAAACTCAAGGAAGCGACACAGATTGTGACTCAGGCAGGTTTTCCCTGTCAAAACACACTCTTGGAGCTTGTTTCTGCCTCACGTGGATCCACACGGACCCTCCAACACCCCCAGGTCTGTGAGCCCAAGCTGGCAAGGCCTCGGTGCCCTCCCCTCCCTCTGTCCTCCAGAACCAGCACCTGGGGGTGGCCCAATCCCAAAGGCAGAGCCTGTGGTGCAGGTTCCAGCTGTGCACCAGCAGCCAGGGAATGCCACAGCAGGGACTGCCCCCAGGATGGGGGTGTTCCCTGGGGAATGGGGCAGAGCACAGCCCCGGGCTGGGGACAGAGCCCAGCGGGACAGAGCAAACATTCCAGCCAGGAATGCAGCCCCGGCCCCAGACAGCTCCCGTGTTCCTGCAGGAACCCCGCAGCCCGCTCCAATTAGCTTTCCTGGAGATCCCATTACTCGCAGCCACAAAGACATTGTTCAGTTCATTCCCTGGAACAGCCGCGGGAGCAGGGATATTCCTGCAGGCTGCTCAGCTTTCCTATAAAGCAGCGCACACCTGGAGCGGGCTCAGCTGCCGGCCCCCAGCGCAAGAGCGAAACCCGAGCCCGCGGTGTCGCCTTTCAGCCGGACACGGCGCAACCACGGC
>JACDOX010000553.1:177899-194132 GCA_014549065.1 Cardinalis cardinalis
CTCCCAGCCCTGCCCAGCCTGGCCTTGGGCACTGCCAGGGATCCAGGGGCAGCCCCAGCTGCTCTGGGCACCCTGTGCCAGGGCCTGCTCACCCTCACAGGGCAGAATTTCTTCCAGTATCTCTTTATTCCCAATATTCTCTTTACTTACTAATTGCTGCCCACCAGCTCCTCTTGTTAGAGACAGGGCAGTGCTGGAGCTTGTACCTGTTCTTTCAGAGGGTGCACACCAGGCCCAGCTTCCCCTCAGCCCGTCAGATTTTTACACAAGACACACTGATCCCATCAGAGCCCCTCCAGCCTCACAGCCTGGAACCGCCTCATCCATGGGAGGAAAGAGCTCTGCTGGGAAGAGAGCCCTGCACTGCCTCAGCAATCCTGGCAAAGTTAAAACTGCGCTTAAACAAGGTCTGTGGCAAACTGRCAGTTTCTAAACAAAAGCTGTCACTTATCTCAGTACAGCTTTGGCTCTGGCACCCCCAGCATTCTCTGTACTCTTTCCCAGTTAAAGATCTTAAATCCAGTCAGAAGGATTCTTCTCAAGGTGGGAGATAAAAAAAAAACCCAAAAGAGCCCCTCAAAACCTTCCCTTGAAGACATGCACCCTTCACCCCTCAGTTAAACACACACTGAGACAGGGACTGGGTTATATTTGCCTCTCCCCAGCTGCTAGAGGAGCCCTGAGCTGCTGCCAGAGCATCCCCACAGCACTGTCACCATGTCCCTGCTCTTCCCAGACTTGCTCCTCATGTGTCCATTAGAAATCGGCTGTCCTCTGGCAGGACAGCACACCCTCACTCCCACTAGTGAAATAAATTCAAGGGGAAGCAATTAATTGCAAGAAAATGAGAGCCCTTCATATTTCAAGCCAGGCTGGACAAGGCTTGGAGCAACCTGGGATAGTGGAAGGTGCCCCTGGCCATGGCAGGAGATGGAATGAGATGGGCCCAAATCATTCTGGGATTGTGTTTCAACATCACTGCAAAGGCACAGGAGAAGCCTCTGGGAGCAGGAACATGCACCCCAGGATAGGAGGAGCAGAGATGGAGTGTGACCCTGCATTAAGGCACACAGGTGTGAAGACCTCCTCCTGACATTTGTTGCCCCAAACATGTTGTTTCCTGCTGACCTGCACTCCCTGCCCCCAGCTTTTGGGCCCTCCAGCTCTTTTCCTCCAGACAATGCTTTCCATATCCTGGTAAATGRGATGTGGGAAAAACAGGGAGCAGAGAGGGGAGAGGGAAGAGAACAGGAGCTTCCYAAGGGCAAAGACCAAAGCAGAAACCCAACTGGCACAGAGGAGCTGAACTCACTGAGAGTGCCCAGGCTTTGTTAGCAGCACACAGGTGTGTCCCTGCCATGGCTGGAGCATCCTCCTGCATCCCAGCAGCAGCAATGGAAAGGCTCCAGAGCTGTGGAGAGCAGGGGGTGGCAGGGACTGTACTTGGAGGAATGAGACTGCACGGCTTTGCAAACTGGCCATGGCAAGGATTTTCCATGGAATCCCAGGATGGTTTTTGGGTTGGAAGAGACCTAAAAGCTCCTCTCCTTCCAAACACCTGCTGTGGCCAGGTTCACCTTCCACTGTCCCAGGCTGCTCCCAGYCCTGYCCAGCCTGGCCTTGGSCACTGCCAGGGATCCAGGGGCAGCCCCAGCTGCTCTGGGCACCCTGTGCCAGGGCCTGCCCACCCTGCCAGGGAACAATTCCTGCCCAWGATCCCATCCAGCCCTGCCCTCTGGCACTGGCAGCCATTCCCTGGGTGCTGTCCCTSCAGGCCTTGTCCCCAGTGCCTCTGCAGCTCTCCTGGAGCCCCTTCAGGCCCTGCAGGGGCTCTGAGGTGTCCCTRGATCCTCCTCTTTTCCAGGCAAACACTCCCAGCTCTCCTTTGATTTTAGTTGATAATGGCTAAACAATAACATTTACTTGGAAACAAACGGTCACACCAACAGCCTGGCAAGTGAATTTTCCTGCTTTGCCTTTTTCTGTTGTGGTGGCTTTGTGTTTGGTGTGTTTGGTGACAGTTTGCACGGGCACACCACAAAAACACGCAGCCCGGATCCCAAACTTGAACGGGAAGTGCCAGCTCTAAATATCGAGTCCCATATTGCACACCTCATGTCTGCCTTTCATCATCCATCAAAATAGCAAGCGGAGCCCAGCACTCCCACTTCAGCATAAGCAAAACATGTGGGAACTCGAGGCAGTTAGTAGGAAAACGTGATACAGCCTTGCTAATAAAAGCTCCTGCTTTCCTCACTATGGAAAACAGTTGCAAATGGGTTTCTGCAGCCTGGGACTCGACTGCTGACAGCACGGTGACAGAAACGCCGTGCTTGGCTCTTCCCAGCCCTGCCTGCCGTGCTGTCCCTGCAAACCAGGAGCAGAGGGGAGCCCAGTACCATCCTGCTGTACCAGACCCTGCCCATCCCACTCAGWGCTTCCCAACACAGGGCTGCCTGCACACTCGAAATAATTAAACCTTCAAACAGCTCCCCCATAGCACCAATTAAAGAGACAACCCCAGCTTTCAGAGAATTTATGACTCTCGGTGCTGTTGCCACAGGTATCTGAGTTTGTGCRCTGTTTAAAGAGAGTTTCAAAGGGGATCCGGGCTCGCCTCCCTCCAGGGAGAATCCATTTGCTTTGTTCACCAGACTATAACTTAAAATTTGTTACATGCACCAGCTTGTAAGCCTTTGAAAAACTCCCTGCTCCACCAGCTTCAAATGGACTTGATGAACTTCCCCCGATCAAAGCAATTCCCTCCCAGGGAGCCTCAGCTCACGAGCCAGGAAGCACCCAACGAATTTGGGGGTGGGAATCACAGCATGAGCCAGGAGGGGACTCTCCCTCCCAAATCCACCTGAGAGCCCAACCCGCTTTGGCACACAGCATGAAGAAAAAGGCATTTATGCTGAATTCGCTTACTTAAAAAGGGAGGAAAAGAAAAAAAAATYAACAGAGTTTTTTCTTGTTGAGAGYAGARTAATTTGTCAGCAGGAGACCCCATGTCTCCTGTCCCATCAGGATCCAGTCCTGGCACCCCCCAACATTTGTGATGGGAAGGGAGATGGTTGCACACCCCCCACACTACCCACAGGTGGAAATGCTGCTCGTGTGCTGCTCCAGGAGATGTTTTACCTCACACACAACCAACCAACCACATGCCTTGGGTTTACTTCCCTGCTCTGCAGAGCCCAAACCCCTTTGCTGGAGCAAAGGTGCGGCCGGCACGCACCAACCCTGCCGAAAACTCAGCAGCCACGAGGCCACAGCACAACTCTGCTGCCTCCAGCCACTCCCACTGCCTCGATGTCAATTAAAATGGTCATTTCCATGTGAAATTCAGCCCCAGTGGTTTCCTGCTTGAGGCAGGGCTCGATGAAGCACTGGGAGGGAGCTTGCTGCAGCTCAGATTAGTCATTTATGAACTATGATACGACGGGGGACACGCTTTGAGATGTTTTGCTACTGCAAGTAACAAACACACTTTGGGGAGGAGAAGGTGAACCCCTCTGAGGCACGGGCTGAAATAAAACCCCAGCAGAAAACAGCCCATGCTGGCAAACGCTGGCTGCAGCTCCCAGCCCCAGGAAGACCAACTTGCCGCGGTGACCTATATGTGCTATAAATGCTGCAGCCACGGGCTGGGTGACGTCAGCTCCATCCTTGTGGCAATTGTTGGGTCTCTCCTTGCCAAGAAAAGGCAAAGCGGAGGTGCTGAATTGTCCATGCGGCGGGGGAGCGAAACCAGTTCCTCCCCGGAGCATTTGAGGACAGAAAGGAGGGAAACAGTGGCAGGGCTTAAAATAAAAGCTGGAGGCAAATAGGAAAGCAAAGGGATCTCAAAGCTGGAGGGTTTGCATGAACTCTTTGAATTTCTTTGGGAGAAAAAGGGGTTCCCTTGGTAAAGGGGCCACCAGCAGCTTGGCCAGGGCAGTTATAGAAACATGGAATTGTTAAGGTTGGAAAAGATCTTTAGGATGTTCAAGTGCAACTGTCAGCCCAGCACCATGTCCTCAAGCGCCACACCAACACCTGTTCTGAGACTTCCAGGGATGGTGATTYCATCCCTGTTCTGGGCAGCCAATGGTTAACAACACTTCTGGTAAAGAAATGTTGAATTTGAAAAGGATTTGAACTTGAGACAATTTTATCACTGGGATTGCCTGTTTCAAATGCTTCTGTTCCTTCATTTACCAGCTGGGCTTTGGAAGCAAAAATTTCATTTTGGCCAGGACTGATCAGTCAGTGCTTTGCTCCCTTCCCTCTTTCCCTCCTCACTTCCCTGGGGAGGAAAGAGCCTGGAGATAACAGCTCCTCTGGAGGGGAAAAAGAATAAAAGCTGCACACTGCCCCAGCATTTCCACAAGGAGATGGGAAGAGGGAGATCATGAATTCCCATGTCCAACCCAATTACACCAACCCAGGGACTGGCTCCCATCCGGGGGGAAGGATAAAACACCACTATTTCTTGGCACACGAGACAACATCAGTTTATCTTGAGGTTACCACAACAAGCCCAAATAAAGAGATCCTGGTGCTGTGGTGCACAGCACCAAGCTAAGACTCAGACAAATCAGTATTTGCTTCTTCTTTGCAGACAGAGGGGAAATGCTGCACTGCCTTCACTGCTGGTCCAGGCCCCTGAGTGAAAAGTGCTTGGAACACATGTGGCACAATTAAAGAAGAAGCCCAGGCCTTCCTGCATGGCAAGATTTAGGGGATCACCTCCAGGTCCAGGTTATGGTGTGGCTGTGAGGTGCTCTGCTCCCCCTGCAAGTCCAGATCCCCAAATCCAMGAACCATCTGCTCTCCACCCTCTGACCACATCAAGGTTAATGATGACCCCAAATCAAATTTTGAGCTGGATGATTGCCTGTGTCTTGGGGGATGAACTACCTTGGGGGATGACCAAGGCCAGGTTGGAAGGGGCATGGAGCAGCCTGGTCTAGTGAAAGGTGTCCCTGTCCATGGCAAGAGGTGGAAAAAGATGAGCTGTAAGGTCCCTTCCAACCCAAAGCCTTCCATGATTCTCCAATTCTAACTMGTACCTGATTACATCTGTGAATAAAACTAAACCAA
The DNA here is from genome assembly GCA_014549065.1 of Cardinalis cardinalis. Classification (NCBI taxonomy): domain Eukaryota; kingdom Metazoa; phylum Chordata; class Aves; order Passeriformes; family Cardinalidae; genus Cardinalis; species Cardinalis cardinalis. The sequence goes on from JACDOX010000553.1 coordinate 182,985, forward strand.
CAAACCAACAATCTCTGAGAACAACCTCCTGCCATTTTCTAGGGCCTTGTTTAGGCACCTTGGATCCTTCTAACAGGCAGGGCACAGCCTTCTGCATGGCACAGCTCGCTGATGTCATACTGCAGTTATTCACCCACCAGCAAAAAGCCAAAGATGCAGGAGCAGGAAGGAGTCCCAAAGCTGACACTTAAATGAAATTTGTCCCCTGAACTCCAGGTGAGGCCAAGGACGGCTGACCAAGGGATAAATCTGCTGCTGGGGCAAAGCTCTTTCCCTACACCCAGCCCTGAGCTGCATTCCCAAGGCAGGATGCCCACAGCAGGACGAGGGAGCTCTGCTGCGTCCGAGGCTGGGACAGCAGGGATTGTGCAACGTCCCTCAGTGCAGTTGTATAACATCAGTGCTCTGTTTTTATGAACTGCTCCCAGTCAGGCCCAGAGAGCAGCAGCCCAGAGGAAGGGTGGTGTCAACATTACCTTTCACTCACCCGAAAGAAAAGAAGGGGTGGGGGGAGAATCACAGATTTGGTGTCGTTAGGGCTGGAGGGGGTCTGGCCGTGCCGCAGGGCCCCGCTCCAGGCTCTGCTCCTGGCCAGCACCACGGAGCAGGCAGCCAAGGCAGGCTCTGAGCAGGAAACGGGTTAATGGGAGCTCCTGCACTGCTCTACTCCCCCCAGTGTGCAGCACGTCTTTTGTGGATTATTTTAACAGCAGAAGGCACACAAGGAACACTCGCTGAAGAGATCAGCTTCCATCTGGGCTAACCCGAGAGTTTTCTCCCCTCCAATTTCCTCCAGCACCCACTCAACAGCTTCCCTCCCTGCCAAAGTGTTTGCTCAAAACCATCTTGACACGCAGCTAAACAGCTCAGTTGGAGAGCATCACATTTGCCTGCTCCAGGAGGGCAGGAGCAGGGCAGGGCAAGGCAGGGCAGAGCTCCCACCCTGCTGCTGCAGGTTCCCCAGTGCCCCACTGGGGCATCAAAGCTGCTCTCCAGAAATCCCAGCCCACCCTCTGGGATGCTCCCAGAGTCACAGCACAGCCAGGAGTTTCCCTTCCAGGGAAGGTCGAGTTTTAACCATCCACAAAGTACTCAGCAAGGAGGGCAGATGAGCTGAACTTCTCTCATGCCAGGGGCTGTGTGAGCCCTGCACAGAGCAGCTTCCCYGGGCATTAAAACCCTGGCCCAGCACTGTCCAGCAATCCTCCCGCTGAGCCTCAAGCCAACCAGCACATTTTCAGCCTCCAACTGCAGCCACTTCTCCCCACTGCCCTGCTCCCAAAGCCCTTGGATGTTGGCATCCCTGGTCCCCTCTTGGCACCCTGGAAGGCTTTGCAAGATCCCTTTGGGAATGCTGAGATCCCAYCCAACAGCTCCATGCTGGAGGGGCTGCATGGAGCAGACGCCCAAAGCGTGCCAGGAATGAGCCACCACCCCCCATCTTCAAAAGGGAACAGCAAAAGTCTTCCAGGGCAGTGCAGACACATCTAAGCAGCTTAGAGAGCAGCCCTGTCTGCTCCCAGGCTCCTGGAGCAGTGGGACAACMACCTCCAGCTCAGGCAGCAACATCTTAATGGACGACAGCTCAGCAAGAGCAGCTTTGCCCACCCAGAGACACATGGAGCAACAAGGAAACCATCCAGAGAAACAGCAGCAGAGCACCACCCGAAAAATACATCAGCAAAATACAGAACCCCCTCCCCGACAGTGTCTCTGGAACCAAACACAAATTTATTGCAAGAAACATTATGGTAGAAGGGGAAAAACAAGATGACAGTACCTGATCCTCCAAACTGAGTGCTCGCAAGGGTCGTGGGTCTGTTTTTTCCATTAGCCACTGGCAAGGGAAACATCTAGAAAAACAAGGAGATGAGAGAGAAGGGAAGAGAAAAGAGATTTCAGTATGTTGGTTTTACTGTGCTGCTGCAAAGGGGTCACACTGGGGGAGGGGAGGGGGAAGGCAGCCCATTATTGATGCAAAAACCTTTCCTCGTGTCCCCTGCTCCATCGCTCAGGAGGGGCAGGAGGGAGGCACAGCCCTGCTCTCACACACATCCCCACGTGTACAACCCCTGCTTCTGCAGGGGCAGCTGGAAGCCAGCCAAGGAGCATCCCTGCCGTGGTCCAAATCAACRTTCCATCCCAAAGCTGCTCACCCTGGCCACGGGTGAGCCCCGGGGAAAGGCGACTCCATTGATAAAAAGCCAGCAGGATAATGACAGCAAAGCTGTTCTATCCCTCACTGTCCCAGCTCCCACAGGAGCCCTGGTCCCACCCCACACCTCCAGCCACGTGCAGTCCTGGGCAGGACAAGGGCTGCCTGTGGGTCTGGCTCATGGATGAGCCCCCAGCCTCACAGAGCAGCTCCCACCCTGCTGCTTTGGGGGCTCCAGCAGCACCAGGACCTGACACAGCCCCGGGCCTGGGGAGAGGAAGCTGCTCCAAGGGCAAATACAGTTACTCATGATTTAAAAAATTAATATATTTCACAGAATTGGTCGCTCTGGGGACTTGTTTGCTCTATCACTACAGCTTCATTAACACAGCTGAGCCTCTCCTGCAAGGAGCTTCCTCAAAAACACACCTCGTCACCTAACCTGTATAAATATTTTTAATAAAAGTTGGGAGAGTTTCAGAGGCTGCTATTTAATAATTTACATGCACCTGCGTGCAGCAGAAAAGAAAACTAATTCTCCTGCACACAAATGGAGCTCCAGCCAATAAAACAACTTGTGGGAAAACGCTTAGTGAATTAACATTTTAATATCCTTTTTCTACTCAAGACACTTTCACCACCAAGTCATTTGAATTTTTATTATTTTTAGCTTTGTAATGTCTGAATAACTCAAAAGTTTAAYGCTTTGAAGATTAAACAATGTAATGGCACAAGAGCCTACAGAAAGGCAGCGTTTCATGCCCTGACATAGCTGATGTCTGGCTGTGGTCAGAAACATTCCTTTGTACAGAACCGTCTGCCCAGCTTTGTTTTCACAAATGCTGGGGAGGAGAAAAAACCCAACAAAAAACAGTTAAATGTGGCAGAGATGCAAAGAGAGCAGTTAAGGAACCAACTGCCATTCATAAAGAGCACAAATTTGGGATCATATATATGCATGTGCAGGGTGTAGATGTTTTATACACGGATTTAAATGAAAGTGTAAACAGTGTTTAGTGTTCATCCCAGCTGCCTGCACACACCTGCCCTCACCTGCCTGCACACAGCCCCCTGGCCTCCTGAGATGTGCCCCGAGGCTGCTGCTCACCCCAGGGGCTCCCRAGGTGTTTGGGGTGGCCCAGCAGCCCCACCATCGGATGAGCTTTGTTTCCTCAGGAAGTTGGGCTAGAAAATAAAAACAAACCCCAAAGATTGCAGCTCACCTTCCTCTGCACTGCTGCAGGGCTTCCCTGCATCCCCTCCCCCTTGCAGGGCAGGAGGGGGCYCTGCAAACATCTCCAATTGTGCTGAAAATTGAATTTAGGAGGCTGATCCCACCCTGCCTGAGCTCACTCCCTCTTCTCAAGGTAGGGAAGATTGAGATCAAACTCCCTTTTTGCCAAGTGGCAAGGGGCAGGTCTGCATGTGCAAGCAGGGGGGAAGGGATGCACCATGAACCAACTAGCAAAAAGCACACTCACACAAGAAAAACAAAAAAAAAAACCACCCCCAAAACAAACAAACAAAAATCCCCCAAAAATGGCACTGCTGGCTCTTTTCATGAGCATTTCTGCTCAGCACTTGCTGAGGCTGAAAAACGCAAGTTTGAGCAGCAAACATGAAGGGAGAAAAGGAACAGCCTTGTTCCATTGTGCACCCAGCACCTTCTGCTTCAGCAGAACAGGAGTGTCCCCCCAGGACAGCAATGCCCAGCACCCCCAAAACACAGCCCAGGAACCCCTCCCCTCCTCCAACTGCTTGGAGAGAGATTTTGAGGCTGATGCAACACCTTCCTGCTCTCCCTMCCCTGGGGATTTAGGAGTCATGGACCCCTTCCTGCAGTCGGGCAAGTAGAGATGCTAAAGGAAAAATCCTGGAATATCCTGAGCTGGGAGGGACCCTCAGGGATGATCAGTGCAGTGATGATCCCCTGTCCCTGCACAGGCACCCCAACACCCCCACCYTGAGCAGCCCTGGGAGCTCCTGGAGCTCTGGCAGCCTTGGGACCTTTCCCTGGGGAGCCTGGGCAGTGCCCAGCAGCCTCGGCTCCATGCCAAGCCCTGGCACAACCTCACGCTGTCAAAGAAGGGTGATGGGGAGCAGAGAACCCCAGGTTACCCCTCCACACCTATCACTTGCCAACCACAGGAGGCGTTTTGGGGCTTTTTTCTTGCTCCCAGCCTCTTTTTCCACTGTGGTGTGGGCTGAAGCTGCCCCGAGGAGCCCGGCACAAGTCATACGTGAAGTGCCTTCGCTGGCGTGTGTTGCTCAGAGGCAAAGTTCATCCACCCACTGCAAATTTCCTTTCTGCTTTTAAATGCTGCTTTAAAAATAAACTGGGGGGAGGGAGGAGATGAACCGGAGCTGGCACCTACCAGGGGACCCAGGCATTGAGGGACCCAGGCATGAGCTCTCAAGAGTTGTAATTGGGTCATTAGTTGGCCTTTGTTAGATTTGAATAATGTAGATTTGAACGGTTATGTAAAATCCCCTATCTTAAGTTGCTGTATTTGGTTTTTCAAGTCCTATCTCCAGCCTCCCTGAGAGCTGACAACTTCTTTGTTCCCTCCTAGCTCAATTTCCACCCATTCCAAAGAACTTATTCTCCCTTCATTTCTCCCTGGGTAAAAGGGGCAAATCCAGAGCATGAGAAGATCCAAATGCCTGCATCCTTCCCTGAGGAAGTTATAGCCAAGAGAGCCCACACTTCATACAGCAAACTCCCCTTTCCTAAGAAAGAAAGGGAATTTGCCAGAAACGAGGAACATCAAGCAGCATGTCATTTATTGGGCACATTTAGAAGTGCACTTCTTTTCAAATTAAATCAGTGCTCATTCTCTCTCCTCTTCCACCTGATGAACTCCAGGCTGAACCAACCTCAGGCCTGAACTCCAAACCCAAAATCTATTTTGCAGCATGGAAAGCATCCAGCTGTTAATTTGGGTAGAAGAGGGAATTTGACTCAAAATACATACAGCAGGACATTTTATACATGTTCACTTTAGACAGACCTTCCTGACTACAGTCCCAAATGCCCACTGTGTGTATAGTCAAACTTTAAACTCCACAGCTGCTTCACTCTGAACAGAACTCCGAGTTTTACCAGGGAAATGCAGGCGCTAGGCCCTGGCTGGAGCAGGGCACGGCCTCAGCATCCTCCAGCAGAGCAGCAGGAGCTGCTCCAGCCCTGCCTGCTGCCAACACTTTGGCTCCCACCCCCGGATGCGGGGCTGGAGCCGCGGGAGCCGCGRCGCAGCGGGAGCAGCGATGAGCGGCAGGTCCTGTGCGACTGCTCAAGCCCCTGCCCACCCTGCAGCGAGCCAGAAACCCCCTCTGCCAGGCAGCTCCCCGCAGCATATGGCTAATACTCTGCTAATAATCATGGCTGTTAACAGCACCTCGCTCCTGCCAGAGCCCCGGCTGGCACTGGCACGCGGCCGCTCCCAACTCGGCTGGCGCTCGGTGCCACCAACACCCCCGGGGCTGCTCTGCTCCCCTGTMCCCTGCCTGGGCTCTCCCTGTCCTCCAGAGCAGCCCACCCAGCCAGGACACCTGTGTGGCACCTTCCCATTGCACACCAGCGCTGGCACAGCTGAGACACTGCCTGGGATAACCAGTAACCACGAAAAGTCCTGGAATCCTGGAATATCCTCAGCTGGAAGGGACCCACAAGGATCATCCAGTCCAGCCCCTGTCTCTGCACAGCCACCCCAACAATTCCACCCTGGGAACGCTGTCCAAACRCTCCTGGAGCTCTGGCAGCCTTGGGGCCAGGAGCATTCCCTGGGGARCCTGGGCAGTGCCCAGCACCTTGGGGGGAAGAACCTTGTCCTCATATCCAAGTCCTTGTGGTTGAGCATCTCCTGACAGCAGAGGCCAAGGGCAGCTCCCCCATACACAGCCTGGCAAAGCCTGGCAGCCACCAAAGCACAGCCTAACCAACAGGCTGAGCTGCAAAGCCTGGCAGCCACCAAAGCCCAGCCTAACCAATAGGCTGAGCTGCCCACTTGGGTCTATAGGCAGGATGTTTTCTCGAAAGCTCCTCTCCAGATTTGGCAGCCCATCTGGGCCTGCTGCCAGGGAGCAGTGGTGAAGGCAAGCTTACAAATTACCTGCACTTTGGGGTAATTAGAAAAGGCAATTTATCTGGGGGTAGAGGCAAGTGTGCTGCCATGCACACCCCAAACCATCACTGAGCCTTTCCTTTGACTCCTGCTCACTTACAGATTCCTTTGATTTTTGCCCTTTTTAGCAAATTTGTGGCACAAAGCTTTTGGAGAGTGCTTTGGAGTTCAATATCTACCCAATAGATTTATTTATTAAAGAGAGGATGAGTCTCTTCTTTCAGGACTGCAAGCCCAATTTTCAGCATCTCACACAACCCTGTCATTTACTGACCCCAGGAACTCATGGCAGGCCATGCCACCCCCTTAGGGCCTTAAAATTCCCTCCCTGCACAGCAAAACTCATTGCAGGGCTGGACCACAGACTTCTGGGGCTGAACATCTTTTTCCTAGAAAAAAGGAATCAAAATACTGATCTGAAGCAAATGCTTCCAGCTGCTCTGAGTATCTCCACTCTTCCCTCCCCTCTACTCTCCTGGAGATTACTGAACCAATGCTCCACTCCTGTTTACTCAAAGAAAAATATAAATACACTTGAAAGAGTGAGCTTTGTGGTCAAAAATCCTGTATCCCAAGGACACAGAGAGAGCAAACCACGGAGCACCTCTTCAACAGACCCATCTACTGTCTAGGAAGCTTTTCCATTTCAGCTCCTCATCCTCGAGGAGAGCTGTTAATATTCCCTTTATGCAAAGAGAGGAGAAGGGTGTGTGGAGATGAGGGTTTGTGAAACAGAGCTGGCTGCAGTCCAGGCTGCGCCGGAGCCCGTCGGCCAACGGATCCTGCAGGGAACATCTTCGAGTCATTTGCTGGCAAATGACATCCACAGGCCCTGGTGCTGCGAGCAGCAACCCCCAGCACCCCCACACCAGCCTCAGAGAGCACAGGATGAGTTCTGGTCCTTCCCAGAATTGCACCAGTGGAAGAGCATTGAATCCAAACACAAATTTAACCTTTTTGATGTGGATTCACCTCCAAGGACAGAAACAATTGTGGACAGAGGGACCAGGTCAAGACTCCTCCCGGGAATACAGCTCTAGGCATGCAAATGAGGATGGTTGGTTAAATTGGAAAATAAGGTCTTGGGGTTTTTTTAAAGCTCTAAATGGTGAAAGGGATTTGTTTTTGTTTTTTTTCCAAGGAGGAGAAAAAGCGAAGCAAGAGCTGCTGCAGCCCCCATCAGGGAGCAGATTCTGGGTTACTGACCCRAAGTGCAGTTGATGGAAAGCACCAGGGCTCCTGCCAAACCTGCAAGATCTCTGAGAGGGATAAATAACCACAGAAAGCTCTGAACAGATTCCTGGTTTTACAGGGATACCATCACTGCAGTCCCTGTACCCACTTTAAATCATTCTGCCAGAAAAGCCCATGACCAGCAATTTAACAGAACCAGCCTCCCAGCAGAAGTATGAAACTGRGAGAACCGGGCCTCTCCTGGAGAATTGCTCCTGGGRGGCTGAGRGACACCCCCCTGTCCCCTCCAGCACAGAGCCCTGTCAGGACAGGTACAACCCCCAGCTTTATTTCCCAGGGCTGAACCTCAGTGTGCAGATGCAGAAAAGCAGATGAGCCTCACACACCCCCAGGTGCCACAGCCACCGGGACAGCAGGTGACCCTAGCCCTGCAACCACTTTTTGTCCCTTCTCCCCCACAGGGCAGGAACATCAGCCCAGCAGGGCTGTGGGCTGGGTGACCCAGGCTGGGGTGACTCTCACGGCCATTCCCCCTCCTGGAGCTGTTGTTTCTATCTCTGCAGCACGTTTGCTTATCTCGACAGCAAGACACACGCTTGGAGTGCCATGAGGGTGCAGCACACAACAGAGGAACCCAACAGACAGTTATGTGCCTTTGAACAGCAGCTCTGCCCTCCGCGAGTCACCTGCCAAGGAGAGGCGGCAGCACTGGCAGTGCCACAGCACGATGTGCCAGGGCCTAACCCCGCTCTGCTGTGACTAAAGGGACTTCTCCTCCCTCCGAGCTGTGCACACCCTTCAGGGGGAACTCTTAGGTCCCGTTTCTTTGAAAATAAACAGCTCCTAAATGCAGCTCAAGGTTTCCAGGATRCAGAAGAGCAGAGCATGGGGAGCACAAGTGTCCAACTCCTGCAAAAATAACGCGCTGGAGAGCTTGGACACATTTCAAACTGTGACAAAATAACCTGTGGGAGCAAAAGTTTAATAGTCTGGATCTAGGGAGAGGAAAAAAGCTTGATTAATCAGCTACTGAAGTTACATCTCTCCATGGCTGCAGAAACAGTCACCCAGTGAGCATTTAAACAGAGAACACACAACTCTGTTAATTCCCCCAAAATTTCCCATCCAGAGAAGAAACCTCTCTGCCTTCCCTKCGAGGGAACAACACACGTTTGAGGGGAAGAGGGGGAGAGGAGGGGCAGAGGCCTTGCTTTAACTTGAAAATAAACAAGTTGCAGCACATGTGCACGCACACAAACACGGCACATCTGAAACCCATCATGTCCAATTTACAGGCTCACATTTCCTCCCCTGTGCAGCTCCCAGCCCCGGGGCTGCGCAGCCCCCCGGCCGCGCTCGCTCACCATACTGAAGTCCAGCAGGTCACTGAGCTCTTTGTCTGTCCCAACTGCAGCCATTCTCTGCTGCTGCTGATTCATATTCCCACAGACTCAACAGTGGCAGTCCTGGAGAAAGCGAGGGGGAGGGGAGAGAGATATTTTAATGACTACAGCAAACCACCCACCCCATTGATGAATATTTTAAAAAGACAGAGTGGAGGGGCAAGAAAAGAAAAACCCTGAGCGTGTCGGCAGCGTCCAACTCCGGGGCCAGAGCACAGTCGGAGTCCTCACACAGCACCCAGCGGCAGGAACAAGCGTTCTATTGACCAGACACACTTGTATGTTAGTTTTTTGCTGCCAATTCCACTAGTTCAGGCCAATTTTGTTCCTGGCGTGTGGCGAATGAAGGGGGAAAAAGGAGAGAAAAAAAAAAGGGGGGGGGTAAAAAAGAGTGAACTCATTTATCAAAGGGTTCAGGCAAGTTATCACTCAGGCGCTTGTCTGGCTCAGCTCGCCCCCTCGCCTTCCCCCACACTTGCTCCCCGCAGGAGGCTCTCTTGTCCTTGCCGAGTTTTGTTTAAAAAAAAAAAGAAAAAAAAAAGAAAAAAAAAAAAGTCTGATGTTACAGCTCTTTCCTTCGGGTCGCCGAGCACCTGCAGCTGCTTTTTCAGGGGCTGTGTTTGGGGATGCCCAGCCAGGCCGTGCTCAGTGAGAACTGAACCTCTCCACTCCCAAAAGGGGCTGGAAACAAAAAAATTTTGTTTTCGGAGTGTTTTTGCAAAAATAAAGCCCTCCAGGCAACCTTGCAAGATAGGTAAATATTATTCTTCCTAATTTTACAGATTATTTTTTTTCAAAAGGGAGATTGATCTTTTTGGCCAGCTTGCTATGATAGAAAAATATTTCTTTGGGAGGGAGGAAGAGAGGCCTGGGATGAGATAAAAGATTCCTTCTTTTTTTTTGGCCTTTTTTTTAGGAACTCATTCATGGTTACAAAGGGCAGCTGGCCAATAAATTTAACTCATTAATCGTAAGGTTAAAAAAAAGGAAGAAAAAAAAAAGAAAAAAAGAAAAAAAAAGAAAACTCCACATGATTCAAAGTGTTCATAGGCTCAGCCACTACATTTCAATGAAGTTTCATTWAAAAAAGGCTGAAATCAGCCCAGCGTGTAAAAAGCCTTCACCACTATAAAACACAGCCCGGGAATTTTTTTTTTCTTGTTTTCGTTTTCTTTGAAAAGCCTCATATAAAGTGTCATCAGTGCATCTGGTCAGTGTTTTTAAAGCCACTTTCCCAACCTTCTGCCCCGGTGSCTCAAGTGGGGCTGGGGGACATGAGAGAAGCCGTGGAAGGAAGAGGGTACATCTCTTCCCAGCCCCCCAAACCCTGCACCCCCGAAGCACCCGGGGACAACGCGAACAAAACCCTTGGCCGTCCCAAAGCCAGGCTGGTGGGGTTATTTTTATTTATTCCACGCACACTTTCTGACCCCAAAGCAGCCCGCGGGGCCGGGGCACCGGGCCAGGACCCCCTCCCAGATGTGTCCGCGGCCCCGGGGTCCCTCCCGAGCCCGGACAAAGGCTCGGCTGCCCCGGGACGGGCGCGGGCCGGGGCTGAAGTTGTTCGCTGCCCCCAGGGCCGCAGGGAGGGGAGCGCAGGAGGGCGAAGTGGCCCCCACGAGCCTCCCCTCCCTGCCGGGGGTGGAAAGCCGAAGCTGCCGCCCCCGCGCTGGGTCCCGMGGCTCCCGCAGCCCCCGAGCCGGGAAGGGGCTCCGGGACCCCCGGGGGACCGTGGCGGGCTGTGCTCGGCTGAAGTTCGCAGCAGGACCGAGCACCGGGCCCTCCTCCCCGGCGGGCACCGCGCACCCCCGCGCCGTGGCCCGCACGCCCCCCGAGCCCGCCCCGCCGCTGCCGCCCCCCTTCCCCCGGCCCCGGCAAACTTTGCCGAGGGGACAATAGCGCCGAGCCCGTCCCGTCCCGCTCCGCGCCCGCACCCCGAGCGCTCCGAGCCCCGCCACACCGGCACCCACAGCTCCGGCACCCCCGCGCCCGCTGCGCCGGGACCCCCGCTCCGCGCAGCCCCAGGGCGGTGCGGCCGGCTTGGCTTGGTTATTATTTTATTATTCCTACATTTTATTTCGTTTTTTACCTGTTCCACGCCCGGCGCGCCCGGGGCAGGGGAAGCGCATGAAGGGTGTCGGGGGTCGCGGCGGGGGCGGGGGCGGCCGCGGCGCCCAGGCCCGGGGGCGGCGGCGGCGCCTATTGTTCTCCGCCGCCGGCGGATACAATGTAGCGAAGCGGCGCGATCGCCCCGCACCGGGCGGCGCGTGCG
>JACDOX010000554.1:7397-18120 GCA_014549065.1 Cardinalis cardinalis
GGCAGGGGCTGTGCCACAACCCGACCTGCTGGACAGATCTCAGCAGGTCAGAGAAAGAATGGAACAGATGAGAGAAAATAAACAACCTTGAGAACCAGACCTGAAGAATCTCGACTTCTCCTTTGGTCGTGGGGCTGGGAAAAAGAGACTCTTTAATACCTCGGGAGCCATTTCAGCAACACCAAACCTGAGAGGAATTTTGGAGTTTATCAGCCCAAAACCAGCACGAGCAAAGTGGTCAGACACAATTTCTGAGCCGAGGAGAGCCGGCCTGTCAAATTACCAGCAGCGGGGCAGGCGGCTGGGAAATCAATCCAAGCTCCCTGAGCAGCCAGGCAGCTCTGCAAGAAACACAGATTTGTGTAAATACATTTTCAGGGGGGTCAAAACATTTTTTTTGCTCCTTGCAATGTGTCTGTCTGGCTTCAAGCTGTTCTCCACTCTGAGGAAACATCGATTTTTTCTTTTTTTAAATTTTTTTTTTATTATTTTGTTGTTGTTGTAGCGGCTGATTTTTTTAGCTGAACAGGGCCCAGCTTTGCTGGGCTCGGCCTCGTCCAGAATTCTGTGCCACGAGCTGTGGGTTTGGGCTGCAAGCAGAGCTTTAATTACCGCAAACCTGTAGGTTTGACAGGAGTACATCAGCAATGTTTCACGGGGCATTGCTGCTGATTGTCTCTGCAGTGTGGAATCCAATCACTGACAAATAAACAGGGGGGTTTAAACCCTTTTTCCCCCCTCAAAACAGCATCGATTTTTCAGCTCTGCCTCCGCTCTGGAGCTGGGAATGTGCTGAGTGGAAGATGGAAGGGGTTGGGGAGGGGATTTTCTGTGTAAAGAAGAAAAAATGGGTCATGGTGAAGGCTGAGAGGACAAGAGACTGCCAGGGAGGTGAATTTTTATGGAACAGCAACAGCTGGGTGACAAAAGTGCCTGGGGACTCTTCCACTCTCCTGAATGCAGTTCCCAGTTATTGGAGTGAATTCCTCCCCTGAGGGGCTCTAATGAGAAGGCGCAGGGAGCAATTTATAGATATATTTAAATAATAAAATTATATTTATATGTATTAATTTATATTTACCAGTGGGATATTATAATTATATTCTATATTATTAATATTATTATATTAATTATTATATATTAATTATTATATAGTATGCACAAATTATATATACCTTATTTTACATTAATACATGTTACTCTATATAATACTATGATAATTCTTATAATGATGATACATTAATATACATTAGTTCTGCAGTTTCTTTCTTTCTTTGGGCCTCAGGGGAGTGCTGGGTGATGGGCTGGGTGGCTGCCCCTGCTCCATCTCCAGGGCTGGCAGCTCAAAATGGGGTTTTGAAAACCTGAAATTCAGATTGGATTTTAAAAGCCTGAGGTTCAAGGGGAGAGGAAGGGGTTTCTCAGCTCGTGGCAGCTGGAACAAGGATGTTTTTGGGGAAAGGAGGCACCCTGGTGCTCATCCAGAGGTGTTTTTTGGAAAAAGAGAGTTTGAGGGCAGTTCTCACAGCAATTATTGTAAGCCAGCTGCTGGAGAGGTTCCTTTGAGAGTTGTCCAAAATAACAGGCAAAGCTGAGCAGTGGTGGGGAATTTTGGACAGGAGTTTTGTACAGAAAACAACCACAGCAACTTGTTGGGGAATGGCTCATTGGAGAAAAGGTCCAGCTGGTTTTTTCATTCCTTGTCAGTGTTTTGGAAGGTGAATTTCCTTCAGGCTTGAAGCAGCCTGGCCCCCGAGCTCCACGTGCAGGGATTTGAGATAATTCACATTTCTCTCGCTTGCCGTCCTTCCACTGTTTTTAGCGGAATAAATCACTCCTGCTTGTAGGAAAAAACCCAAAACCAGGAATTAATTGTGCCTTTAAAAGCGAACGAGGAGGGAGATTGACAAAAAGCACTGGTCCAAGTTTCCCCTGCCTGTCACAGAGCCCTGTTTCTCCTGGTGGCCTGTCTTGGGCTCAGCTTTCCCATCTGTTAATCCTGCCTATAATTAGCCCGTCTTTCACAACTTTTCAGCGTTTGGCACTCCTGCTCCTGCTCCTGCTGTATTTTCATTCCTGGGGAATAGATGTGAGAACAAAACAAATTACCAGCCATCCTAACTCTCGTGCTTTTCCTCTTTTCCTTTTCCCTTTCCCTCTGTCCTGGCCTGGAGCTGGAGGGTCTCAGTCCCCCCACCATGGGTGAGGTGACCTTGGGGACATTTCCAGCGGGGTTTGGGCAGCACCAGCAGGTCCTGCACGGGGCTGGGGGAGAATTGAGCCCCTCAGCACTGAAATTCTGCTTTAGGGACACAAGGAATTTCTCCTGGATACCCGCATTCCCCACCCCACAAGGGATTTTCCCCACAAACCCCCATCCCCACCTTACAAAGAATTTCTCCTGGATATCCCGTCCCCATCCCACAAGGAATTTCTCATGGATATCCCATCCCCACCCCACAGGGAATTTCTCCTGGATATCCCATCCCCATCCCACAAGGAATTTCTCCTGGCTGACCCCATCCCCACCCCACAACCCCAGCAGCTGCCCCGCTCAGAGGATGTYGGATTTTGCCCTTTTCTGACCCACAGATGGAACAACTGAGAGGGGTTTCAAAACCTTTYATTCCATTTTCAGCCCCACTGAAGGCTGAGACAGATTTATAAAAAATTATATCTCTATAAAAATACAGATTTATAATTCACACCAGCACCACYCCAAGCCAACTATTTGGGGTGACTATAGGGCAATTTAGGCAGCTCTATAGGGCATGGGATGGACTTGATGGTCTTTAGGGTCTCTTCCAACCCAATCTTTCTGTGAATTTCCCAATTCCTATCCATTTCCCACCAGAGGATGCTCCTGAAAACGCAGGGAGAGGCAGAGATTGTTACTCCTGGAGCCCCCCTGTGTCACTGTCACATTTTCTGGACAAATCCCTTCACCAGGATTTCCTCTCCTGGGAAGCTGAGAAGCCTCAGAAAAGAATGAAAACAATAATTATCTGATTGCTTCTCTGTGCTTTGMTGCTTTGGAATGTGGTCTGGAGATTGTTTACTGTCAGGAAAATTAATCCCCAAACACCAGAAGTTTATGTCCAAAAAGGAGACAGAGGAGTCCTTTKRCTTTATTMCAATCAAGGCAGGGGCCATGGAGCATTCCCCTGAGGTCTCTCCAAGTTTTGGAGGATGCAGCCTCCCTTTTTATCCCAATTTCCAGCCACATTTCCCTTCTCTCTTTCCCCATTTCTGAGGCACTTGAGAGGTTCAGACTCCCCAGAACACCTGATCCCAAAGATTCCTCTCTCATATATAACCCTCCCTTTTCATTTTTAATTCTTATGGAATTTAGGGGTTTTCTTCCCCATTGTTTCTTTCTACTTTCAATGTCTAATTTCGTTTATCAGCAACCCTAAAGTTTATTTGAAAAAGCAAATCTCTTTTTCCATTCATCAATCAGTGGAATCCTTCCCACTGTTTCTTTTCTCTCCCAGTGCTGGTTTTATCTCCCAGCAGACCCACAGCTTGTTTGGAATGAYGAATCCCCCATTCCTCTCATTTACCAACAGGCGAGTGTTTGATTTGTTCCATGTGAATTGTTTTTAATGAATGACCAATCACCATCAGCTTTGTCAGACTCTGAGGAGTCAGTCATGAGTTTTATTATTCATTCTTGCTAAGCCTTCTGTCTGTATCCTTCTCTTTCTTTAGTATAGTTTAGTACAGCATTCTTTAATATAATATAATGGATAAAATAATAAATCAGCCTTCTGGAGTCAGATTCTCATCTCTCACCTCACAAACCCGACACCCCTGCCCTGCATTGCTGCTTTTTCAGTAAATCAGAGGCTCCTCGGTGCCTGCCCTGGGTGATTCATGCCGAGCTCCTCCTCTCCCGCCGGGATCCAGGCAGGGCCGGGCAGGCTGGAGCCAAAGCCGACCAAAGCTCTGACCTTGGGTCTGCAGGGAGAACTCACAGCCCGAGCTGTGAAACACGGCCCGGGGGGATGTGAGGCATGGACAGCTGAAATTAAATTGAATTAAATGGAATTAAAGTCAAAAAGAGGGTATATTTATTAATATAGGGTCAATTAATTAATTGATATATAATTAATAATATATAATAATATATTATTAATGTATAATAATATAATTATATGATAACAATATATTAATATAATATATAATAACATATAATTAATAAATTAATATATAGTCAAGATATTTATTAATATAGGCTAATAAATATATCAATATATGTATTAATATAATATAATTATATTGTATAATATAGCAGGGTTATTGATATTATATAATTATAATATTATTATATTATGTAATATAATAGGGCTAGTTATATTATATATTACAGGATTATTCATATTGAAATAATATTTTWATTTTATATTTTTTATTTATTTACCCATGAGATCTTCTAATAATATTATATATTATTAATAATAWTATAATATTAATTATTATATATTAATTATTTTATAGTATATATAGTAATATATACAAATTATTATATACACCTTATTTTAYATGATTACATTATAAAATAGAATATAATAATAATTATGATAATGATCATTCATTAAGATGCATTCATTATTATATATTATCATATATATGATAATTACAACAATTATTATATCTATATAATAATATCTATATAACATCTAATAATATCTAATTAAATATATAATAAATTATTATACATTATTTATTATATATTATAATAGATMTTATACTAATTAGTATAATAGTATTACAGCAGGATAGTTTCCAAGGCAATTCTCTCTGCAATTTCATTCTTAACAGGGTAAAAGCAGAAATGGGGGGAAAAAGGGCCAGAAAGGGATTTTTATGCAGATAAAAATAACATTTTTTGAAGCCAGCTGTCTTCTTTCATTGTGGTCCAGGTTTTTTAGGGAGGATTAATGAAATCATCAGCCAGTGCTCCCCTCGTGGTGAACTCATCCTTCAGTGATTCATTCTGCCTTTATTAGACTGGAAAGAAAGTTATTGTCAAATTAATTCATCCCTTCGATGGTATTTGGAATCAATTTATGTCCTCCAGAAGTCAGGCCCTGAGAAACTGCAGAGCTCCTCAAGATTTGTGTCTGAAAATGTCTCAGAGCAGTCGTGKAAGAGCAAAATTGTTTATTCGGGCCCAAATAAACCCACTCAAAAGGAGCTGGGTTTAATTTTGAATTTTTTGCTGTGTCCAAATGGAAYAATTGAGGTTTTTCCCCCTTCCTGAGTGCTGTGGGCTCGAGCAGATAATTCTATACTGCCAACTGAGAGGAGTTATTATGGTGGGGTGTCAAAGTTCTACCCACCTTTATTTCCACACAAAATCTATTTATTTTTATTTTTATTTTTATTTCATTATGGTGCCATGGCAAAGTTCTTCTCGCTTCTATTCCCGTACACAAATTATTTTTTATTACTATTTTTATTTTTATTTTATTATGGTATTTACTTTTATTTTAGTATTTATTATTTTATTATGGCAATCACTCTGTTTTTAGCTGGAATCACTCTGGTTTCAGCTGAACTGTCTGTTTTTAGGGGTTTTCATTTAGGGGTTTTCTTTTAGGGCTTCGTGCCCTAAATCCAAAATCCCCAATTCCTGCCGTGGAGGGTTCTGATTCTGAACCTCTGCCTGCTTTTCCCTTGGGAGCTCAGATCCCTTCAGGACATTCAGCCACCTAAAGTCTTTAATCCTGAAATATTTACCTCTCTGGGAGAGGTAAGGCTCATTATTCCTAATAAATTGATATTTTCCTCTAGCTGACTTCCTTTAATATGCTAATTAGCCAAGACAATAGGCTCGGAATTAACGTTTCTATCAACAGTTATTTGAAGCGTGGGGGAAAAAAACAATCAGCTGGTTTGTCTGGCTTTGATGGCAGACTAATGAAAAGAGAAATCCGTGTGGACAAACCCGCCCAGGGACTGTGAGCAGTGCAAAACCGCTTTATGACAGGCAGGAAAAAACATCCTCAATCGATTCATCCTGCTGGCTTCAGCCCAGAAAGGTGTTCCATCTGCTGAGGGAGAAATCAATAGCTCCAGTGATAAATACTCTGGGCTGCAAATGAATGAAGCATCTCTGAAAAGAGGCTCTTGATAATGGAGAAATAAGGATAAAAATAAAATRAATTAAAAATAAAAATAATTTTAAAAATCAACTATTRTTATTATTAWTAATAATAATTATAATACTAACCATGGAGTTTTGAATTCTGCTTGGTTTGGAATACTGGATCTCTTGACAAAATCTTTTTTCCTGTCTTGTGTCCTTTAGGGTTTCTGTCCATGCCAAGGGCACTGGGTGCCAATCAGAGCCTGATTTGTGTTCATTATTGGACATTTTAAAGGATTTTTGGCCATCCCCATCTGGGAGAAGTTTTATCCCCCCCAAAGTCCTGAGCTCCTGGGTGGGCGATGGTTTTGTGAGGGGCACTCGGGGTTTTCCCACAACCCTTTTGCTGTCTGTGTTTAATACCCACAAACCCCAATTCCACCTGTTAATTGCACCCCCTAATTGGGCTCCTGGCACCCTCTGGGCAGAGCAGTTCCCAGTGTGATCCCACCCCTGAGCTCCTTGTTCCTGTTTTTATCAAACACCCCAAAATGGGATCCCATCCCCTGAGCTGCTGTTATTCCTCTGTTTTTATCAAATACCTAAAAATGTGATCCCATCCCCTGTGCCCATTATTCCCCTCTTTTTATCAAACACCCAAAATGTGATCCTCATCCCCTGAGCTGTTATTCCTCTGTTTTCAACAAACACCCCAAAATGTGATCCCATACCCTGAGCCCATTATTCCCCTCTTTTTATCAAATACCCAAAAATGTGATCCCCATCGCCTGAACCTGTTGCTCCCCTGTTTTAATCAAACACCCCTAAAATGTCACTCCCATCCCCTGAGCTGTTGGTGCCTTTTTTATCAAACTCCCCAAAATGTGATCCCCATCCCCTGAGCCTGTTGTTCCCCTGCTTTTATCAAACTGCTGAAATTCCTCTTCCTTTCCTCATTCCTCCCTGCCAAAGTGCCCCCAGACCTCGTTTGGGTTGTGCCTTGTGAGGAATTAAAACCGATGCCAGGGATTGAGCTGTTCCTGCTCCAGAATGTTCCCACACTGAGGGGAAGAACAGGCACAGAACCCATTGGATTTGGGGTTTCTGGGGTTTGGGGTTTCTGGGATTTGGATTTAGGGTTTCTGAGCTCTCTCCTATTGTATTTGCTGGGAAAAGTCCCAAAGAAGGCAGGAATGATGAATCTGACTCCATGTTCTTAGGAGGCTAATTTATTATTTTATTATGCTATTTTATATTAAAGAATACTAAACAATACTAAAGAATACAGAAAGGATACAGACAGAAGGCTACAAAGATAATAATGAAAGCTCGTGACTCTTTCCAGAGTCCTGACACAGCTTGGCCCTGATTGGCCAAAGAGTCAAAACAATTCACATGAAACCAATGAAACAATCTCCAAACACATTCCACATGAGCACAACACAGGAGAAGCAAGTGAGATAATTATTGTTTTCCTTTTCCCTGAGGCTTCTCAGCTTCCCAGGAGAAAAATGTAAATACTACACTTTCCACTCACAAAAACAATTTGATGGAAATGGAAGCATTTTGGCAAATCTGAGGCAGGAAAATTAAGATTTGGGTTGGAGACCCTGAATAAAAAGCGTTGAAGGCAAAGCATCTCCATCTCCCCAGCTGGGGAAGCTTTGGGCAGGCCCTGGTGATTCCCAGTTTCTCCCTCGTGTCCCATGCCAGGAACATTCCTGTGGTGATTTCCAGGCTCTGGGTGACCTCTGAGGGAATTTCCACCCACCACACAAACGGTGCTGTGGCTCAGATTGAGCCAGGCTTAACAAAACCCCGCTTCAGCCCCTCCCTGTGGCTCTGCTAATTTTGCTAATTTCTGCAATTAGCAAACCCAGATCGAAGGCAACGAATGAGGATTTATGGATCACCCAGGAAGGGTCGAGATGATTTCATTAAAGGCGTGAGGAGCTGTTGGAGGAGAATCAGTGACAAGAAATGAGAAGCAGCCCGGAAAGGAGGGGAGATGCTGGAACACAGGGAGGAGTTCCCCTCAAGGCTTAACCAGCCCAGTAAAGGAATTTTTTATAGTGATGGGAATTACTGGGAATGCTGGTTGAGAGGCTCAGAGCTCATTTCTGATGGAAATTCTGACTTTTCCATTATTACCTGGTTTCCAGTAATTTATTTTACCAAAATCTCTTGATCAAGGCCAGATTTTGGGAGAACATTTCCCTTCAGGCTGTTCCCATGGATCAGGCAGGTAAAGCTGTGCTTTAGTGCCGAGCTTTGGGTTAGACCATGCTTCTGAGTGGGTTGTGGAGGGTCTCATTAACATTTTAATCAGCTGCAAGTTGGTTTTAAGAGCTTCAGGAGGGGACAGATGAGTGTGGCTGGCAGGGTGAGCAATGTTTATTCCAAATTGTCCCATTTAGCTGCTATTCCAGCCTTTAAACACCTCACAGGATGGAAATGAGGACTCTAATAATAACAGCAGTAAAACTGAGAAATTTCTCATCTGTTTTACGGGGCTTTTCTAATTAGTCTGGGATTCTGTGGCTGCTGATGGACAGAGCAGGTCAAACCCAGCATCGCTGCAGGCAATAATTCAGTTTTCACTTGCAACCAGCCTGGAATGTGGGAGGGGGAGCAGGCAGGGAGGGTCTGGTGGTGGCAGCAAGGATGGGGAAGGGCTGGGCTGCCTTGTGTGAGCAGCTGGAGTCACTAAAAAGTCACTAAAAAGTCACTAAAAATGGGCCAATCCGGTTGGGTTTCGGTCTGTGCTTGGTCCTGCCCCCTGGTTTTGCTGCTGATCTTGGTTTTAAGGACCAGCAAATGCAGTTTGGCCCTGGCTGGGAGTGCAGAGCTCAGGGTTTTGTGCAGGAATGGGATTTTCAGCCTGGCCAGCGGGGCTGGGGCATTCCCTGGGGGTGTTCCCAGGTGAGTTGGGCTCCTGCAGGTGAAATCTGAATTTGGCTTAAGGAATTGTGCCCCTTCAGCCCGTAGAGAAATCACAGCAAGGTGTTCTCCAGCCCCATGGGGCTTCTCAGGGAGGAGAATCCATGGGATCATTTCCCAAATCCCCTCTGCAGCTTTGGGTGCCCCAGCCTGGGGCTTCCTCACAGCCCCACCTCCAAACAGGAATTTGTAAAAACCCTGCCATTTCCAGGATGGGAATACAGAGGGAATTCCCCCAGCATTCCCCATCCCCCTGCTGGCCCAAGGCTGCCTTCAATCCATAAAAACGGAGGGGAAAATGTGCAAAGCTGCATTTTACACCCCGGCCCCACAGGGAGAGCAAATCACTCACCCATTTATCTATTGAGACTCAGAGCTATTAAAAATTGGAGGGAAGTTCTGCAACCTTTAAATCCTGTCACAGCCCTTTGTGTTCCTGCTGTTAAGCTTTTTTTTTGCCATGTTCGTGTCATTCGGGGTTGGGGATATTTACAGCACCTAAATCAATGTTGAGGACATGCAGAATATTGAGGGATCAACTCTACTTATTTCTAATGCACTTTAATATTTGGACTGCCCGAGCAGAGTTGGGGAAATCGCTGTGCTGGAATGATAATGAGGAGTTTAACAGTTTTATGATGGTTGGAGAGAACTTTATGGAAGTTGATAAATCTCATCTTGTAGGTTTCAATTTCTCATTCCCTACAGAGAGATGGGCAGAATGCATTGATACTGCATTTCAAATTGGCCAGATCAGGAGGAACAGCAGCTAAAATCCATTACAACCCAATTACATCCATCAGCTGAAGCTGTGTGCATTCACTCGTGAACATCAGCATTTAATCCATAAAGAGGAACTAATGAGAAATTTGAAAATGGAATCCATGCATCAGTGGCTTTGGAGAGATTTTGCTGGGATTAATGAACTGCCAGAACGTTGTCAACACACTGCAAGCCCATTCTCTCCAGGTTTGTTTACTGACCAAAGAAAGATTGCACTGCTTTGTTCTGCCCGTCCCTCAGCCCTGCTTTTCTCCTGGTTTGGGGTTGTTGCTTTTCCCAGAGCAGGAGGGGCCATTTCATCCACTTGGAGGATCAGACACTCGCTCCTTTTCCATCCTTCTCTCGTGGACATCTGGCAGCTTGGCTGCCCCAGCATCCCTGCAGAGATCTCTGGCACTGGGAGCCGAGGCCAGAGGATAAAATCACATTTCAGAACACGGCAGGGAGGGCAGGGTGCCATAGGTGCTTTTTGGATGGTCTGGAGCAGGAGCCTGGCTGGGGAATGTTTTGCTGATTCTCTGGAGGTGTTTGTGCAGCCCAGGTGTCTTGGTTTGGAAAGAGAGGTGTTTGTAAAGGAAGGCAGGAATCTCCCCTGAAATGAAAAATGTAAAATGTAAAAAATGAAAAATGTAAAGTGCCTGCCTCTGAATTGCTATACATTTTAAATTAAGGGGCTCACAGGCAAAAATATAGGAGCAGGAATAACAGTTCTTTAATAGGGAAGAAAATAAAAAATAAAAAATGCAGTAAACTAAACCAACACTGACAGAGTCAGAACCCAACCTGACACCCTGTGGGTCAGGGTGCTGGCAGCAGTCCCATTGGAATTGTGGCTCAGCCCTCCTGCAGTGCCAGGGGYGGYTCTGCTGGAGCAGGGATCCTGGAGAAGGGTGCAGTCTTCCTCTG
>JACDOX010000554.1:18215-56401 GCA_014549065.1 Cardinalis cardinalis
GCTGGTGTTCCAGAATCTCCAGATTATATCCAGGCAGGAATGCTTGGCTCCTCCCTCTGGGCTCACATCTCCCAATGGGATGCTGTAGCTCTTATCAGCCATGCAGTGACATTCAATAGCTGTTATCAGCAGATGTCTCCCAGAGGGAGGAATGGGTGTGGAAGAGATAAGGAAAACTGCCGACTGACCAGAAGCCAACTGCCATGCATATCGTGAATGGAATAAATACATCTTGCTCTGCAATGTGGAGCACCAGGGAAGGTGAATAACCCCGATGGCAGCTGGAACTGGGGAATGGCAGAGCCTGGGGGCTGCCAGGGCAGGGCAGGGCAGGGGCACTCTGGAATTTGTGCATCAGGGGCAGCCAGGGTAGCTGAGGGTTCTGGTGCTGTGGTATCTGCTGGAGTTCTGGACGCTGAGAATTTCAGATTTTCTGTACACACAAACTGTGACTCCCAGGAGAGTGCTGCATTTGACCTGAGGCTGTGGAGAAGGCTTTTGTAGTCTTTCATTAACAAGGCACAAAATGGTTGACTGGAATATAATAACCGGAATATATTAATGGTTATCTGGAGTATAACTACATTGGAATATAACTATATAGCTATCTGGAATTCTGTATTCTATTGGAATATAACTATATAACTATTTGGAATATAACTATATTGGAATATAACTATTTGGGATATAACTATATTCCAAACCTCTGCTCGCCAGGCAACTCTTGGAGTTCTAGATGCTGAGAATTTCAGACTTTCTATACAGACAGACTCTGACTCCCAGGAGAGACTCTGACTCCTTATTTGACCTGAGGCTGTGGAAAAGGCTTCCAAAATTGACTGATATCRCTGGGATTATGAGTGTGTAGTTCGTTAGAAGTGTGTGATATCACAGGGTGGAAAACTTGAGAGTTTGAGGTTTTAGAGTACAGTAATGTACGTGGAGCAAGATGAAGGATTTCGGGTGGAGGCAGCTTGTTCTTCTTTAGGTGTCATTTCTTAATTGGGTAGTTTAACCTTAAAAGACCTTGCACCAAGAGACAGTTAACCATTTTGTGCCTGGTTAATGAGAGGGTGCAGAACTCACTGCTGTGAGACTGTAACATTGATAGGAAATAATAATGAGTGAGAAATAACCTGAGTGTGAATGGGAGCCATCCTCCCAAGTGCCTCCAATCCTGACCTCAACAGAGGCAGAAAAAGGCAGTTGAAAACCAGCAGATATCCATCCCCACCCCTTAACGACCCAGCACTCTAATTGTGGGTAAAATGCACATTAATTCTCACCTGCATCTGCCCTAAGAACACCTTGCTACTTCAGCTCCAAGAAAACCCCTCTGAGCTTTTTTTCCTGCTTCTATCTGTTAAAAAATAACTCTCCTTTTCATTCCCGGCCTTGTTCTCCCCTGCTACCCGAGCGGTCTGCTAAGATTTGATGGCTCAATATTTATTCCTTATTGCTTTTGAAAGATCCCTGCCATATCCAGCTGCTGGATAGAGTTGCTGTGCTCATTCCCTGGCAGGAATGGTCCTTCTCACATTTCCCAGCAGAGCTGATCTCCAACAGCTGCGTCTGTCAGCAGCCCCGAGGTCCCAATCGCTCTCCTGGTGTGGACAGGACAAAATTGGGGAGGGGCAGGGGCTGGGAGAGGGGAGGGAGGGCAGAGCTCACCCAGAATCAGCACTGAGAGAGGCTGGGAAATGATGGTGTCAGGAAAATTCACCCACAAACCCCAGAGGTTTTGCCCAAAAAGGAGACAGAGGAATCCTGGAACTCCATTGGGATCAAGGGGAAGCCCATGGGGCATTTCCCAAGGGGTGTCTCAGATTTTTAAGGGATTCAGCCTCATTTTTATCCCAATTTCCCTCTCTCTTTCCCCACTGGCTGAGSTAGTTGAGAGGCGCAGACTTGCCAAATCCCCTAATCCAGAGCCCCTTCTAATGTATTGCCCCTTTGTATTTTCCCATGGAATTTCTGGTTCCCCCCAATGTTCCTTTCATCTCTCAGTATCCAATTGTATTTATCAGCAGACCCACAGTTTGTTTGTAAAAGCTGTGARGAAAATTCACCCACAAACTCCAGAAGTTTGTGCCCAAAAAGGAGACAGAGGAGTCCTGGGATTTCATTGGAATAAAGGGAGAGGCCAGGGGGCATTTCCCATGGGGTCACCCAATTTTTAGGGGACTCAGCCTCCTTTTTATCCCAGTTTCCCTCTCTCCACTGGCTGAGGTACTTGAGAGGTTCAGACTTCCCAAATCCCCTAATCCAGACCCCCTTCTAATCTATCCCCCTTTGTCTTTTCCTTGAGTCCATCAGTGGAATTCCCATGGAATTTCTGGTTCCTCCCAGTGTTCCTTTCATGAATTCCTGCRGAATTTATGGTTCTTCCTATTCTTTCTTTCATTCATTATGGTTAATTTCATTTCATCATGGTTCTTCCCATTCTTTCTTTGATAAATTCCTGTGGGATTTTTGGTTCCTCACATTGTTTCTTTCAGCTCTCAGTATCCAGTTTTATTTCTCAGCAGTCCCACAGTTTGTGAGGACAAATCTCCCTCATTCCTTTCGATGGGGAGGGGAGAACTGGGGTCAGAACACCCGGGGCTGCACAGGGGGAGAAACTGGAGTGGGGATTTACTCAAACTTGGTGAGTTTTGGGTCTCAACAGCAGCAAAAATCCCCATTTTTCATCCTCTGTGCCTTGAGCAGCTGTTGCAGCCCCTGACAATCACCTGCCCCCCCTTGATCTGCACGGTGTTTTACCAAGTGCAGCTGACCCCTGGGTCAGAATGAACAGCTGCTTAAATTGCCTTAAATTGGAGAGGAAACCTCTCAAAAGCTGCATTAAAGGCTGATTTAAAATCAGTAAATTGACCCCACTTGCTGGAACTCAAATAAGCAGAACCCCCTGGTGATGCTGGGACAAAGAGGGGATGAAAAACGAGGGGAAATGTTTCCAAGCTGTTTCAGAATTTCATCCCAGAGGATCCTTTCTCTAAATCCCATGGGGTTTTGAGCACAGGGGTTCTTCCTCTCGGGGTTTTGAGCACAGGGGCTCTTCCTCTTGGGGCTTTGAGCACTGGGGTTCTTTGTCTCGGGGCTTTGAGCAGGGGGATTCTTCCTCTCGGGATTTTGAGCTCTGGGGATCTTTCTTTTGGGGTTTTGAGCTCTGGGGTTCTTCCTCTTGGGATTTTGAGCACAGGGGTTCTTTCTTTTGGTGTTTTGAGCACTGGGGCTCCTCCTCTCAGGGTTTTGAGCAGGGGAATTCCTCCTCTTGGGGTTTYGAGCACAGGAGTTCTTCCTTTTGGGGTTTTGAGCAGTGGGGTTCATTTTTCACACTCGTCCTGGGGTTTTGAGCTCAGGGAGTTCTTCCTTTTGGAATTTTGAGCACAGAGGTTCCTCCTCTTGGGGTTTTGAGCACTGGGGTTCTTCCTTTCAGGGTTTTGAGCACTGGAGTTCTTCCTCTCGGGGTTTTGAGCACTGGAGTTCCTCCTGTCATCCATCCCCTTGAATGCTTAACAAAATGCAAAGTGAGAAAATCTCAGAGGATCCTTCCCATTGAGCTGGGCTTGCAGACAGCCCCAGAGAYGAGCAAAATGTTAAAATTGGGGATGTTCCTGCATCCAGGAGCACCTGGAGGTCTCCAGCCAGGCTGGGGCAGGTCCGTGGTTGGAGACTCAGGAAAGAACTTTATAAAGGAAACAAAACCCTGAGAGCCGATCCTTGGACACTGATGGCCTTGGGGCGTTCCACTAAACCCCCCCTGCTCTACCTGGGTACAGATTTCCCTCAGTGCTGTCAATTATTTCTGTTTTACCCCTGAATGCTATGAATTATTTCCTCTGTTCCATTCACACTCAATGCTATGAATTATTTCTGTTTTACCCCTTAGTGCTGTGAATTATTTTTGTTTTACCCCTCAGTGTTTCTGTTTTACCCCTCAAAACTGTGAATTATTTCTGTTTTACCCCTCAATGCTATGAACTATTTAGGTTTTACCCCTCAATGATGTGAATTGTTTCCTGTTTTGCCCCTCAATGCTATGAATTACTTGCTGTTTGTTTTACCCCTCAGCACTGTGCATGATTTGCTGTTCCACCAGGAACAAGCTGATGTGGAATATCTGGGATTTGTGTTTCCCCTGGTGTCCTTTATCTATAATATGAGATCCAATTTTCCTCATCATTTCTCACTGATTTTAACCAACTCTGTAAAACAAAAGAATCTTGAAGCCAAACCCAATCTGCTCCACCCTCCTTTCAGATTTCTGAGCGTGGTTCTGTCAGAAAACACCTCCATAAATCATATTCTGAGAGCAAGTCTTAACTACCTCCTGTTTTCTTTTCAAATTCCTCTTGTTAATCATCCTGACAGCCCCGACACGCTGAATATTGCTGGGGCTTTGAGAGCCACRTGCTGCAAGCTGTGTATGAAAGGGAAATATGGCACACAAATAAATAAAGAAGTAAAAATAAAATAAATAACTAAATAAATAAAATCATTAAATAAATGTGCATGTTAATTCCTAATTAACTATTTAGTTATTCTTAAAATATTTAATTATTTTTATATTATTATTTAAATAATTATTAATTAAATAAAACGTGCAGGTTAATTCCTAATTAAAATATTTAGCTATTCTTAAAATATTTAATTAAACATTTATTTTTTAATTATTATTATTGAAATAGTTACTAATTAAGTAAGATGTGCAGGTTTATGGTGTGCACACTTCACACGCAGCTTGCTCCAAGTGTGACAGAGGCTGAGTGTGCCCAGCCTAAACATTTTGAAAGGTTGGAAAAAGGGAAATTGGCTGAAAAAAATGATGGAAAAAGGTAGACAGAAAGGTTGATAAAAGGTTGAAAAATGTTGAAAAAAGGCAAAATCTTGGTGCATTCACCTTTTTTAGTAAATGCAGCTTTGCCATGGATATTTTCAGAGCAGGGTGTGCAGCTGGGGTTCCAGCCAAGGTCCCAGCTCAGATCACCCTGAGRGATTCTGACCACAAACCTGAGCTGGCCTGGGCTGCCCAGAGCTGGCTCGGATTTATTCCTCTCAAGCAGTTCCTGGAAATAAAGGAGTTGTGGGGTCAGTGGCTGGGGAGCTCAGGGATGCTCAAAGGAGAAATTTTGGGGTTGATTTGGTGTCACAGCATGTTCAGATTGAGAGGAATGGTGGATTTGTCTTTCCAAACAAGCTGTGGGTCTGCTGGGAGATAAAACCAGCACGGGGAGAGAAAAGAAACAGTGGGAAGGATTCCACTGATTGATGAATGGAAAAAGATATTTGCTTTTACAAATAAACTTTAGGGTTGCTGATAAACGAAATTAGACATTGAAAGTAGAAAGAAACAATGGGGAAGAAAACCCCTAAATTCCATAAGAATTAAAAATGAAAAGGGAGGGTTATATATGAGAGAGGAATCTTTGGGATCAGGTGTTCTGGGRAGTCTGAAYCTCTCAAGTGCCTCAGAAATGGGGAAAGAGAGAAGGGAAATGTGGCTGGAAATTGGGATAAAAAGGGAGGCTGCATCCTCCAAAACTTGGAGAGACCCCAGGGGAATGYCCCATGGCCTCTGCCTTGATTGGAATAAAGTCAAAGGACTCCTCTGTCTCCTTTTTGGACATAAACCTCTGGTGCTTGTGGATTAATTTTCATAACAAGCTTGCTCTGAAGTCTCTCAAAATTGGCAAAACCTTCATCATTCTGGGGTGTGCAGAGTTTTTCCTTGTATAAATGGCACCAGCACCACAAACCCAATCATATTCTCATTTCCCTCTCTTCTTTAAGCATTTCTCAWTTCTATGGCCTGAAAAAAACTGAGCCTCAGTCATGGTGTGGGGGATGTTTTAACATCCTCAGCATAATTTTGGGGTTTTCCTGTATTTATTGCTCCTCCTGAGCCCCCAYAGCTGAATTCCCAATATCTGCACCAAAAGCACCAAGAGACGGAGAATTCTCCCTTTATTTCAATTTTTAACAGCACCTGGCCTGGGAAAACTGATATATTTCTGCTTCCAAGTGTATAAATCAAGCTTTAATTCCCCGCTATCAGGGAAATTGGGAGTGACTCCTTTTCCCTCAGAGATGTTTACATTGCTGGGAAGTGTGCATAGAAAAAAGCTTTTTTTTCAGATTTCCTCTCCTTTCAGAGCTCACCAGCTGGAATTTTACTCCTCCAGTGGCTGAGCAGCAGAAATGCTGTGGAAGGGCTGGAAAAGTTGGGCTAAAAGCTGAGAAAATAGACCAGAATTAAAAAAAAACCCTAGGTTTAATTCATCCAACTTCCCCATGTGGCTGGGAAATCCAGAAATGCTCTGGGTTTAAAGGTCCTGTTAACACCTAAAAAAACCCATTTATAAATCACCTCTGCAAAGGAGAATGGCTTTAGACCCTTCAGTTTGGAAAAGTTCTTTGTGGGAGCGAGGAATGGGATGGAAATGAGCAGCCCTGGGGCTAAGGAGGAGATTTTTGCACTCCAGAACCGCGGGGAACAGGAGATGAAAACTCAATTTTAAGGACGCGTTTTAAGTAATGAATGCAGTGGAGTGGAACAGCGACATGAAGTAAGTGGGATGTCCTGTAAATTGATCTGAAAATCGCTGCTGGTTCTGCCTGCTCTGGCAGAATAATTCACAATAATTCCAGGAAAAACGGCTTTTTCCTGGGAACAGCCTGAGAGCAGAGGGAAGGGGAGGTGCCCAGCTGGGAGAAGGAAAAAGAGCCCTGGAAATGCAGATTTTGGGGGGTTTTAAGTAATTTCTTTGTGCTGTGAAATGGTGATGGTGAGGCTGGGCTGGCTCCCGGCGAGGAGAAAATTCACCTGGCAGGGATTTGTGCTAAATGAGCTTTTAGGCAGCACCGAGTTCATCCCTGCACTGATAATTAGCAGGGATTTCATGGAGGAGGGGCAGGAATTGTGTGATCGTGGTCAGGGTTAAGTAGAAATCTTTAGTGGGGGGGGAAAAACATCTCAAATCGTAGAAACTGTGCCACTTATCTCAGTAAAAGAGAAGGGAAAATTGATTTGAAAACTGCAAGCGGCTGTGTTGTTATTGTTGTGAGGGAAAAATTGGTTGTAATTTTACCATGAAGTCAAATTTTACCCCGTGAGTTTTCAATTTGCCTTCACAGAAGGCTGAGAAGAAATGAATGTGTTCCAGAGATAAGGTTTTCTTCTAAGAAAAATCACTTTAATTGGAAAGCAGTGAATGAAAACAGGTCGTGATCACCGCATTCTTGCCTTGTTTTTTTATTTTTTCTTTTTTTCCCTCCCTGCTGGACTCCTTTGCACTTCCCAGCTCCACTTCCTTTTGTTGCTACTTCAATTTCTCATTGCTCATTGGKGAAGGAACATTTTCGTCTGGCAGGGCTGGTGGGGTTAGAAATGAGCCCAATGTGAGTGATGAAGGCTCTGATTGCACCCCCTGCAGTTCTGTGCTTMAAAAAACCCCACAAACAACAAACCCAGGCTGAACAAACAAGGAAATGCCMATTTTGGACTTTTCCAGAAGTTTCAAGACAGATTAAATCCATTTTCATTTCTAACTCACAATTGAACTCTTCACATTCCTTCTGTTCTTGCTGCCTACCCGAGCTTTGTCTGGAGATATTTTTGTTATTGCTGAGGAAATTCAGGGTAGGAAAAGAACTTCTGGTGCTGAAGAGCTTTGGGAATGTGGGGAATTGTCTGAGAGGAGATGTTTGTGTAGGGTGGGGAGGAGCTGATGGCAGCAGCTTTGGGGTCGGGAGCTTGGGATTGGCCATTTGGGGTTGGCAGTTTGGGGTTCTCCATTTGGGGTTGGAAGTTTGGGGCTGGCAGATTAGGGTGACCAGTTTGCGGTTGGGAGTTTGGGGCTGGGAGTTTGGGATTGGGAGTTTGGGGTTCTCCATTTGGGGTTGGCAGCTTGGGATTGGCCATTTAACATTGGCAGTTTGGGGTTTGCCATTTGGAGTTGGGAATTTGGGGTGGCCAGTTTGGAGCTGGCAGTTTAGGATGGCCAGTTTGGGGTTGGGAGTTTGGGGCTGCGAGTTTGGGCTTGGGAGTTTGGTATTGGCCATTTTAAATTGGCAGGTTTGGGTTGCCAGTTTGGGATTTCCTCATTTGGGGTGGTCAGTTTAGGGCTGTGAGTTTGGGGTTGGCAGTTTGGGGTGTTCAGTTTGGGGTTGGCATTCTGTCGTTTGCCCATTTGGGGTTGGCAGTTTGGGATTGGCCATTTTACATTTGGCAGTTTGGGGCTTGCCATTTGGGGCTGGAAGTTTGGGGTTGGGAGTTTGGGATTGGCCATTTTACATTTGGCAGTTTGGGGTTTGCCATTTGGGGTTGGCAGTTTGGGGCTGGCAGTGACCTCCTCCAGGTCCCTGCTGGATTCCTGCTCATGGTAGCATCCAGCTGGAGGAGTTAATAGGTGGGAAAAGTCCATGGAATTCATCAAAGGTGCTAAAGACAGATTTCCTTCTGTTTATGGAAGAAAAAGCAGAAATGGGGCTTTTCAAACACCAACCCACCAGGTGCAAATTGCAACATCTGGTGCGAGCGCTGGGCAGGAGCCAGGAAGGATCAAACGAGGAGCTCTGATGGAAAAAGTGAATTTAAATCACATTTAAATAAATAAATTCCAGCTTTGCCCGATGTGCGGAACCTACAGAGGAAAAGAACCCCTAAAATAGGCTGGGTTGAGCCCAGACTGGCCTTTTTTAGGGAACATTATAGGATTTCATGAAGGACATGGGRGCTGTGGGGTTTTTCTGAGGCAGGACCTTGTGGCCATTCCAAATTCTGATTTCCATGGAGGAATTGGTTGCTGCTGCCTCTGCCCGGGCTCAGAGGGGGCAGGACCGAGGTGCTGCAGGATCCCAGCGTGTGTGGGGCGGGATGGGATTACCTGGAGAGCTCAGCATTAAACTCCCACCATTGAACTGTCCTTGGGTTTTGGATTTTGGGATAAAGCGGATCCACCAAGTCRTTAATTCAGTGAAACTCCCTGCTCCCAGCTCCAGCACTGCTGTCCCACCTGGCACCTCACATTTCCTGAGCAATGATTGCCCCAAACCCCACAGCTTTCCCCAAATGAGCTTTTWCTTTTTTTTCCCCTCAGGAAAAACCCCATGGATGTCACCTCACCTGAGGGAACCACCTGATTCTTTTGGTGCTTGAAACTCACCAGGAAACTGCTGATTCCATCAAACACATTTTATTTTAATTCCTTTCCCTTTCCCTCAGAAAASGGGATCGATGCTGACACAACTTTTTTTCCCTCCCCCATGGATAAAATGTCCACAAACCTCTTGTTTTCGGTTAATTACTGCAAATTGAGCTGCCCAGACCCTGCATTTCCCCTCTGCAGCCCCTCAGGGTTTATTGGCTGGAACAAACTGGACTCCAATGATTTTCCCTGGGTGGAAATCACATTTCCTGGGGTTTTTTTTGCCCTGTTGTTATTTCCCATCTCTGGAGCTCTCGTTTGCATGTTGTTTCCCATTTCCTGGGCTGGTTTTGTTTGGCTTTTGGGAACCACTTGAGGGTTTTTTTCGGGGCTGTTGAATGTTTGATCTCTGGCAGGTGGAAGTGAGGAGTCAAATCCAATGTGCTCAAAGCAGCATCACTGAGAGGGAAATGAGGGCCCTTGGTAAAAGGAGAAAAACACAGGAATAACAATGAGCTCCTGCCCAGGATCTGCGTTTTCCACCCCAATTCCCCAACTCCTGCCAGCACTAAATGCTCAGAGCAGAGGCACAAACCTCTGAAGAYGCAGGATGAAGGTTTGTGATGATTTTTGAGGGATCAAAGTTGCTAAAATGAGGTGAAAGCTCAAGCACTCCCCTGAAAAACCCTCGTGGGCACCTGCAGGACTCTAGGATTTACTGCTCAGCCATTCAGGGCCAATTAATGGGCTTAAAAAGTTGGGAAAATTCCTTTAGTGGCTGGCTGTGCCTCTAATTGTCTAAATGCAAAATTACAAAATTACAGAAAAAATATAGAAAAATACATTAAAAATATAGAAAAATACAGAAAAAATACAGAAAAAATATAGAAAAAATACAGAAAAACATACAGAAAAAATGCAAAAATACAGGGGAAAAAAGAATAAAATAATAAAATAAAGTCTCCCCGCCCTGCAGGCCTGGGCTGCAGGAGGCTCTGGGGGGACTGACGAGATTTGGGGTTCAGATCCAACATGATTCATCCCCCTGGCTTTGGGAATTTGGGTTTATTGCTCATAACTCACCCTCAGCTCTCCCAAACATTTCTTGTTTGCCCAGTCCTGWGGTGCAGCAGGCAGTGAATGATGATGAACAAAACAATCCCCAGCTCTTTGTGTTTCCTGCATCCCAAACCTGCTCAGTTCAGCCCTGCTGGCTCAGTTAAACTCCTCTCCCAGTGCTGATTCATCTGTCCTGACTGGAGGAAGATAAATCCAATTTAAATCCCCATTTCCTGAGAAAAGAGCGGAGTTTAAAGCTCTCCAATAACTTCATTCCCTTCAGCACTGGTGATGAGTCTTCCTTTTGCTGCAGAATTATCTGCTCAGYGCCTGTGGCCCTGCATTATCTGTCTCACATCTGGAGCACCTCTGGAAATGCAAATTAACAGCAACTGGAAGCGTTGTATTTCCCTCTTTCTGCTGCGCTCCCTTGTCTGAATATTCTTTATTTACACCAGCCTTTAATCTTGGAGTAAATAATKGAGTTTTGGAGGGGTTCCTGTTGATTCAAGCATTAAACCTCCCCCTGTTATTCAAAAAAATTGTCTCGGGTCAGGTTTGCAGCTGCTATAAATTAATGTCCAGTTCCAAGGGCCAGCACAAAGAATTATGGGCAATTTCTGGCCTATTTTTAAATCTTACAGAGGGCTGCAACAGCACATAAGTGTATGTAAAATCCATAATGTGCCCAGGGCTTTGTGTTTTTAACTCCAGCTGCCTGAATTTTTCAGTCAGAACTTTGCCAGTGAGTTTTCAYTTGCAGGCAGAACTCCTGCAGGAAGAAAAATAAAAATAAAAATAAAAGGGCTTTTAGAAATGAAAACAAAAGAATAATGAACATTGGTGCTCACTTCTTGCATCCTAACAACCCATTTACCAGATTTTTAGGCTAAGTATCATTTTATTGTTCAGATTAAATAAGGTTTTGACAGGATTTTGCCAGCTAAGGGAGAAAAGGAACTTTTGGGGTGATGTTGGGRGGTTTAAACAATCTCACCTAAGCTCTGCAGGATCATCAGGTTTCAGTTCATTTGCTGTATTATTTGGGAAGATTTTAAAACCCTGCAAAGCTCAGATCTCCAGTGGATTGGAGGTGGTGGCCCTGAGCACTGCAATAGTTGGGTTTGTGAGCAAAATCGTTGGGTTTTGATGATGCAGAATGATGTGGATGAGGAGAGGAGAGTCTCAGCTCCTCCTTGAACTGGGAGCACTGGGAGCTCTGGGGGCTTTTCCCTAAAACTGAAAACCTCAYTGCCATCATCAGGTCTGGGGGGAACATAAATCCCCTGGGAATTTGGAAATAATGGAGCTGAGGATTGTCCTGGTCCTGCACTGGGAGTTCTGAAGGCTTTTCCCTAAAATTTAAAACCTCATTCTCACTCCCTGATTCTGGGAGAGAAAGTAAATTTCTCTGGRAATTCACAGGGAATGGAGCTGAGGATTGTCCTGATGCCTCCCTGGGAGTTCTGAAGGTTTTTCCCTAAAACTGAAACCCTTGTTCTCACTCCCTAATTTTGGGAGGGAAGGTAAATTCCCCTGGGAATTCAGCAGCTGAGGAGGGCATGGAAATGAGCATTGTCCTGGTCCTTCACTGGGAATTCTGGAGGCTTTTCCTTAGAACTAAAACCCTCGTTTCCATCATCAGGTCTGGGGGGGGGGAAGGTAAATTCCCCTGGGAATTTGGAGGGAATGGAGCTGAGGGTTGTCCTGCCAGGAGCARGTGACACAAAGAATTCAAGCTGCACCTCCCAAGTGTTTTCAGGATCCTCTGGAATTCACTCTCATTAAAGCAGACCTTGCCAGGATGAGCTCTCTGCTGCTCACTTATGTAACACCAAATGTGCCTGCACAGCCAGAGAGCCCATTAAATATTTAAACCCCGTCCTTTCCTCAAAAGCAGCACAGCAAAGATGATTTTCCRTGGAATTTAACATTAAACTCTGGCAATTTGTACAGCTGTGCATATAAATAGCTTGCACATCATCTCCGGAGGCAAAGGTCACTCTGCCTCATCCATTTCAATGCTGGAGTTCCATAGCAACAACCTCTCCCTGTTATTTACCCACAGGGACTTCAAAGCCAGGAGAAAGAGCTGGTGGTTCTGGAGAGGTGGATGAATGGGGGTTTGTTGTAATATTTTGCTTTAATCGCTGTTTTTTCCCTCCCTTGCTGGAGCTCTGTGGATCAGCAGAGCCCCTGAGCCGTGGGGACTGGGTGACACAAAGCTTTTCTGAGGGAAGAAATCTGAACAGACAAGTGCCTGATTCCCCTTAATGCAATTTGTTCCAGGGCTGATCTTCAGCCCCTGCTTCATTACCTTAGACAAACTCAGACCTGGCTCCTGAGGAGAAAAAGGTTCTTATTTGCAATTAGAATCCCCCAATTACACAGCACGTCTGGAGCTGCAGCTGATGGGAGCTGACTTTTTAAATGCCAGAGCCGTTATTTCCTCAAATAATCAACGTTTGGAAGTGAATGTCACGGCAGGATTGGACAAACAAAGCACGAGCAGCTCGGGGTTCTCCCTCCCTGAGCTCTGTCAGAGCTTTCATTTCGGGGCAGATCCCCCAGGCAGGGCTTCATTTGGTGAAAAACAGGGATTTGGGGCTTGGCTCGGGTGGATTGAGGAGATCTGACCCTTTTTTAGGAGCAGGGGTTGATCCAGGGAATCCCAGAGTAGGAGGAGCCCTAAAGATCATCCTATCCTATCCTATCCTATCCTATCCTATCCTATCCTATCCTATCCTATCCTATCCTATCCTATCCTATCCTATCCTATCCTATCCCATCCCATCCCATCCCATCCCATCCCATCCCATCCCATTGATCCAATCCCATCCCATTGATCCCATTGATCCTGTTGATCCCATCCCATCCAATCCCATTGATCCCACTGATCCCATCCCATCCCACCCCATCCCATTCCATGGATCTCATTCTATGGATCCCATCCCATTGATCCAATCCCATCCCACTGATCCCATTGATCCCATTGTTCCTGTTGATCCCATCCCATCCCATCCCATCCAATCCCATTGATCCCACTGATCCCATCCCATGGATCCCATCCCATCCCACCCCATCCCATCCCATTCCATGGATCTCCTCCCATGGATCCCATCCCATTGATCCAATCCCATCCCATCGATCCCATTGATCCCTTTGATCCCATCCCATCCCATCAATCCCATTGATCTCATTGATCCCATCCCATCCCATTGATCCCATTGATCCCATCCCATCGATCCCATCAGTCCCATTGATCCCACTGATCCCACTGATCCCATCCCATCGATCCCATCCCATCGATCCCATTGATCCCATTGATCCCATTGATCCCATTGATCCCATTGATCCAATCCCATTGATCCCATTGATCCCATCCCAACCCCAGGCAGGGAGCAGGAATTCCAGTTCCTTACTCACTACTGGGATGGCCTGAACTCCATGAATGCTGAATTTTTAGGGAATAATCCCTGATTCTTCTCCCTTTGCATCCCCACTCTCTGCGTGTCCGTGCTTCCCACGGAAATGGGGCACTGCACGTTTCTCCCACATTTTTAATCCCACGCTCATTTTCCACGTTTGCCCCTTTCCATCCCGTGCATTTGCTGTCCCTATTTGTCATTTGGGTGGAAGGATGTTAATTGACTCGCTGGTAATTCCAGGGCCTCCTGCTGAGGGTGAATCAGAGGGAATTGGTTGTTTTTGCTGCCTCTCCATAGAGTTAATTGAGAAGTTATTCAATTATAGGGAATATCCTTTTATTGCTAATAAGATATTCTGATACAAACAACATCCCCCACTCCGAAATGAAATTATGAGAAACTTGAGGCTGCTTGGCAAAGAGGCTTCAAAAATGAACCTTAGCTGCAAATAGTGGAATCAATGCCAGCTTCAGAGGAGCAAGAGGAGATCGATAAAATTCTTATCAGGGTTTCCTCGCTATTTATTTACTCTCACTGGTGATTGTTTGGACATTGGTAAGAACTGGTGCAGATGGATCAGGCTAAAAAGCCCTTCGTAATGCAGATTATCAACCAGGATATCTAAACCACAGCTAATAGTGCTCTCTATTATCTAATTTGCCAAGATTAGATTTCTTTTTATGCACCACTTCACAAGCTCATCTCCACTCTGCTGTTGGCTCCTTGAGTCAGCGAAGAGCATCTCCAGTAAATAAATATCAATTCTCTCATTATTAATTTGCAAAACAACAGCACCTGGGAGCCCAAACAGAGGCAGGGCTCTGGACCTGAGGGGGACGGGCAGCTCGCCCGGAATGAAGGACAAACCTTCCTTTGCTTCCCCTAAATCCAACCTGTGGATCTTTCTGGAATGAAAAGAAGGAATTGGCAGTGCTCAGCAGCAGGTTCTGGCTGATTTTGGCTCCTTGGGAGTTGCTCGGGTTGTGAGAGGGAGGAAATGAGAACCAACCCACAGCCCACCATGCACCCCTTCCTCCCTGCCCCCTAAAGAGGGTCCTTTTCCCCCAGTGACCCCATAAATGCCTCCAGGAGGCCAGGATTGAGCCCAGAATCTGTGTGGGGTTTGCTCATCCTCCCCCATCACAGCCCCACAGAATTAAACTCACCCTGGCCGTCCTCATCACTTCCCATCTCATTGATCCCATCCTATGGATCCCATCCCATCCCATCCCATCCCATCCCATCCCATCCTATCCCATCCCATCTCATCTCATCTCATCCCATCCCATCCTATCCTATCCTATCCCATCCCATCTCATCTCATCTCACTGATCCCATCCCATCCCATCCCATCCCATCCCATCCCATCCCATCCCATCCCATCCCATCCCATCCCATCCCATCCCATCCCATCCCATCCCTCTCCATTCCAAGTTCCAGCACCAATTTGCATCCCCACATTTTTCTCCCCCCGAAAGGCACAAGACATTCCCAGCCACGACAGGAGGGAAGAGGAGCAGGAACAGATTTGTTTGATCAAAGGGATCTCACGTCACAGACTGAGTTCCCTTCCTCCTTCCCTCCCTCCTGCCCCATCCCCAGTGCTGTCTGTCCCTGTCCCTGTCCGTGTCTGTCCCAGTCCCTGTCCGTGTCTGTCTCTGTCTCTCCGTGCCTGTCCCTGTCTGTGTCTGTCCCTGTCTCTCCATGCCTGTCCCTGTCTCTCCGTGCCTCCCTCCTGTGCCTTTTGATTAGGGCTGGGCTGTTCCTAATCCCCCACAAACACAGCTCTGGCACGGCCCAGCCCTGCCTGACCTGCCCACGTTGGTCACTTGTCACAGCTGCCACCCTCTCCTGGCTGGCAGGAGCCTGGGGACAGCAATCCTGCATTCCTGCAATCCTGCATTCCTGCAATCCTGCATTCCTGCAATCTTGCATTCCTGCAATCCTGCAATCCTGCAATGCAGCCCCTTGGGATCCAGAAATCCAACAGTCCCACATTCCAGCCCCCCTGGATCTGTCATTCCAGCCCCTCTGGATCCAGAAATCCAACAGTCCCACATTCCAGCCTCTCTGGATCCAAAAATCCAACAATTCAGCCCCTCTGGATTCAGAAATGCAACAGTCCCACATTCCCGCCTCTCTGGATCCAAAAATCCAACAATTCAGCCCCTCTGGATCCAGCATTGCCCCTCTGGTTCCAGAAATCCAACAATCCCACAAGCCAGCCCCTCTGGATCCAGCAATCAAACAATTCAGTCTCTCTGGATCCAGCATTCCAACAGTCCCTTATTCCAGTATTCTTGAATAAACTACCTGGGCTCACATTTCCCAAGCAGCAAAAGCAAAGTGTGCCAAGGATTAAATATCTACATTAAAAGGAAAAAAAAAAAGAAAAAAAAAACCCCACACCAACAAAAAGGAGACAAGTTCTGGTTTTGATCAGATTTTATCAAACTTCACTATCCAGTTCTTGCTGCTCCTGGTGGCTCCTTCAGCTGCTATCACATTTCTGTGCTGCTTCAGGAGTGTTATCAAGCCATCCCTTAAGTGCTTTGTGAGGAGCCAAATCTGCTCTTTGATGAGCTGAAACCTTAAAGAAATCGGAACAGCAGATCTGGGGAACGGCTCCCACCCGTTAATTGTCGTGGCTTCAATCACCAGAGCAACTCTAATCAGTTATTTGGGATTTTGTTTGAAAATGGGAGCAGCTCTGAGCAATCCAAGCCTTGATTTTGGCTCGTAAATCAGGGGTGGTTGGGAGGGAGGGAGCAGAGGGAGCAGGTAATGGGATTGCTCAGGTTTTGCTGACTTCAATAATAAAAGCTGCCACCCCAAAGGAAGGAGAAGCATTCAGTGTGCAAAGGGAATAAAAATATGAACTCATCCTGGCTAATGGCTCTGAGAAGTAATAGAAAGATATGCATAGATTATTTTGAGTCTTAAAGAAAAGAGGGATGCATCCAATTTGCATTAAATGTTCCTGGTAATCTTAGGGGGAAGAGATTTCCTTGGAAACACAGGGATCATTACAGGAGRGGAGTGGAGGGTTTGTCCTTGAGTCAAGTTTCCTTTGGATCCCATTAAAGCTCGGCTCTGCTGGGCTTGGCTGATGATCCAAACCCCCAGAGCTGCTTTTGGTGTGGAGCTGTGCTGCAGGAGAGGGGGATGAAGGGTGTGAGCAGCTCCTGGAGGAGCAGATTCCAGTGGGATGGCACAGCTGGAGCCACCTCCTTCCTTCCTGCACTCTGCCCCTTCAGCATGGCCCTGCAGAGGGGCAGGAAGGGGACAGGGAGGCCCTGGCTGTGCCAACAACCCTCTGGGGAAGGTAAAGCTGGGATTTAACCCTGGGGCCTGAGATTAGAACTGAGATTCTGCCCAGTGCCTGAATCCCCTCTGATTTTCTGGGACAGAGCTATTCCAGGTGTGGAGTTAGAGCTGCTGATGTGCAGGGTGTGCATCCCACCCTTCCCAAAGATCCAAACCCAGCCCTGCATTCCCATTTCTCCTAGAGATCCAAACCCAGCCCTGCATTCCCGTCCTTCCCAAAGATCCAGACCCAGCCTGTACAGGGTGTGCATCCCACCCTTCCCAAAGATSCARACCCAGCCCTGCATTCCCATCTCTCCCAAAGATGCAGACCCAGCCCTGCATTCCCACCTTTCCCAAAGATCCAGACCCAGCCCTGCATTCCCATCCTTCCCAAAGATCCAGCCCTGCATTCCCATCCTTCCCAAAATCCCCTCCCCACCCCTTTTCCACCTCCTGTCACTCCTGGCTCCCCCCACCCCGCACCTCCCTGAGCTGGATGTTCATTTGCTAATTACCCTTGCCTTGTTATTATTATTATTATTATTATTATTATTATTATTATTATTATTATTACTCCTACAATCATTCACCAGAGAAGTTTTCTCCCTCCTCCTGCTCCTTGCCCAAACACAAACACATTTTTATCGACACGGCCGACATGATTGCACTTGTGCTGTTATGTTTTATTTATTTCCATATAGGTTTGATGCTGTTGCAGTTTCTCATTTCTGCCTGATGCATTATTCATGATTTATACAATATTGGAGCTCGTGTAGGACACCCTCAGTTTATTGGCTCTGCTCTCCTTTTCTGGGTGTATAAAAATAAAACATGGCAAGCTCTTTCTCCCTCCACGTTCTGCTGCTTGCAGGGAAACAATAGCAATAATATCAGGTTAAAATCATTGCTAATTCCACTTTTAACACCTTGGAAGCTGAAATAGAGTTGAAATTAGGGGTTATTTTAGTTATTGGTGTATATTCTCATCTATGCTTTAAGGCCAAACTCTGAGATCCAGAAAGTCAAGGAGGTTTAAGTTACTCAAGGTTATTTGGAAATTATTTTCTCATTTGATTTGTTCAGCCCCAAATGGTCCAGATTAGCTGAGAATTTGGAGCTGCAGACACTTTCCTCTCCAATCTCCAGTTAAACCGAGCTGTCCTTGGGCTCTCACCGGGTAAAATTTTTAATCCCACACAAGTGAAGGAGCAGGGGATTGGGGATGGGTTGGATTTGTTTTCTCAGGGAGCCCCTGCAGTTCCTCAGCTGGGAGGGGGCTCTGGACCTGGCTGCCACCCCAAATCTCATTCGAGAACATCTGACAAGGGCAGGAGCCTGAAACCCCACCCCAAAGTGCCCATTATTTTCTGTATTGCATTTAATTTCCTGTATTTTATTTAATTTCCTGTGTTTAATTTCCTGTATTTCCTCTAATTCCTGTAGAATTTACAACATTGCTGGCAGGGACTGCGGTCAGAGTCCTGCACATCCCTTTTGCCTTTCCAAATTCAGTGCCCAGCCCAGTGCTGGGCTTGGTTTTGGGGAGAATAAATCCTTGCAGAGCTCTTCTGATAAATACCAAACCCCTGAGCCCTAGGACCTGCAGGGCTCTGGRCCAAGGTGAGAGGATTTCCCTCACTCCAGCAAGGGTAGAAATTTATTTTTTWAAATTTATTTTTATTTTATTTTATATTTCTTTTTATTTATATTTTYTWAAATTTTATCAGCATTTCTGAYAGGAGCACATCTCAGCCAGACCTTGGTGTTACTGATTTCATGACTCTCTCCTCTGCTCCCTCCCCTCTCTGTGGGTAATTGTGGTATTTTCTGGGGTCCCCATCATGGGGAGGAAATGATGAATCTGACTCCATGTTCTTAGAAGTTAATGTATTATTTTATGGTATTATATTATATTAAGGAATGCTATACTAGAACCATACCAAAGCATACAGAAAGGATACAGACAGAAGGCTAAAAAGATAATAATGAAAAACTTCTGACTCTCCAGAGTCTGACACAGCTGGACCATAATTGGTCATTAAATAAAAACAATCCACATGTTGGATAAACAATTTCCAACCCCATTCCAAAGCAGCAAAACACAGGAGCAGCAATCAGACAATTATTGTTTTCATTTTTCTCTGAGGCTTCTCAGCTTCCCTAGAGAAGAATCCTGGGCAAAGAGGATTTTTCAGAAAATGTGACAGTGACAGCTAATTTCTGTTTTATTAGAGCTGCTGGCCCTCTGAGCTTTTAATGGCATTGACACAAACTTCTCCAGACCAGCACGACCCCATAAATCAGGGTAATAAATACAGGGAAATTCGGGGAACTTAAACTCAGATCTATTTGCCCTCTATCTCTTGAGTCAACTCCTCTCCTTGAACAACTGTGCCAGGCTGTGAAAAAAGAGATATAAATGTCAGCCAGAGCCTTAAAAACTGTGAGGGGCTGGGGATCAGAAGGGAAGGGATTCMGCAGGAGTGGGGGAAGGTTCCTGGTGTTCATACAGTTCTCTCCTGATTTARGAGAACTTTCCCCATCCTCTCATGGGCCAGGGAGATTTCCTGATGTTCATTCACTTCTCTCGTGATTTAGGAGGACTTTCCCCATCCTTTCATGGCCAAGGAGGGTTCCTGATGTTCATCCAGTTCTCTCCTAATTTAGGAGAATTTCCCCCATCCTCTCATGGGCCAGAGAGAATTCCTGATGTTCAGTCACTTCTCTCCTGATTTAAGAGATTTTCCCCATCCTTTCATAGCCAAGGAGAGTTCCTGATGTTCATTCACATCTCTCGTGCTGATTTAGGAGGATTTTCCCTCAGCACAGCCTGGGAGCACCCCCTGCTCGGGTTTAAGGCAGGTGTGGCAGGTTCAGACCTGCTCTGTGTGGGTTTGGAGATGGACAAACGGAGCCCTTAGCGCAGCAGGAAGGGCTGGGTCAGATCTGCCCGGATCAGCAGCCAGAGCTCCAAATGCAAATTCCCCAATAAAGAGCAGGGTGTGATTTCCATGGTGATGGCTGAGGGAATGGAGATTCCTGAGATTCCTGAGCTTCCTYGGCCTCCTGCAGTTCTGGTGGATTTTCCCTAAAATTGAAACCCTCATTCTCASTCCCTGGTTCTGGGGGAGAAAGTAAATTTCTCTGGGAATTTGGAGGGAATAGAGCTGAGRRTTGTCCTGGTCCTGYACTGGGAATTCTGGMGGCTTTTCCCTAGAACTGAAACCYTCATTTCCATCACCAGTTCTGGGGGGAAYACAAATCCCCTGGGAATTTGGAAAGAATGGAGCTGAGGATTGTCCGGCCAGGAGCACTGGGAGCYCTGAAGGTTTTTCCCTAAAACTGAAACCCTTGTCCTCATTCCCTAATTTTGAGGGGGAAGGTGAATTCCCCTGGGAATGGGGATGYTGGGGATGGGATCCCTGGAAGCTCCCTGGGTTGAGGAGAGGCTCTCTGGAATTTTCACGTGGTGAATAATGAATTGTGGGCACGGCAATGATCTCCTGCTGCAACAACTCCAGTTTAGGCACATCCCAGCAATTATTTGGCCATTAACTTTAGTAAATATAAGAATGTGAAGAGAAAAGAAAGGAGATCTATAATTTCTCCATTATTTAGCTTTGTTTTAAATGAAACCCTTGGAAAGATGTATATCATTTCAATTTTAGTTCCAGAGGCTTTTATGTAAATTAATTGCATTAGAGAATTGGCAGGAACATTTATTCAATTTCCAACAGCCRTGATTATGAGCTTTACATTAATATAACAACAATTTAACAGTGGCTGATAGATGGGACACAACCATGTAATTATCAAAAGTGAGCCACTTTCTTGATCTCTAATTAGTTCTATAAGCAAACACAGTTTTGCTGGAACTAATTGCTGGCTTGCAGCTGGAGCAAGGTGAGCAGCCGGGCTGGGTTCAGGTGCTGAGCAGGGAGGGTTTTGCTGTTTTCTGCTCTAAATTCAGCTCTTTGCGCTGGGCAGAAGCAGGGGTTGGGGGATCCCTCCCCTGGCTGTGGCGATCCCCATGCTGGAGACGTGGGGACAGAGCTGTCACTGCCCTGGAGCCATCCCAGGCTGGGCTCTTCCACTAAAGACAAAGCAAACTGAAGCGAGGGGATTGTTTTCCTTCTTGCSTCTGTTTTTGTGGCAGAGATGAAGTTTTAGCTGGGCTGGCTCTGTCCCAGCCCATCTGGAGTGCTCTGCTGCCAGGAGAATTCCTGGGATTGCAGCCTCCAGCGGCTCCTCCACCTCAGCTCTTTGGGAGTCCCTCACAGAGCTCAGCATGGTCCTGGGCACTGCTCTCATCCTGATTCGTTACTTCCTGAAGGAAATAAGGTTGGGGAGGGCTTGTTGCAATCCCAGGGGGGCAGGAGAAAAGCTCCACATTTGTGCTCCATGCAAACAGAAAAAGGTGACTGAGGGATGGTCAGGAATTCCTAATRGGTGGGATCCACTTCCAGGGACATTCAGGGTCCTTCCCACTGCAGAATTCCTTCCAGTCTCACTTTAT
Source organism: Cardinalis cardinalis (assembly GCA_014549065.1). NCBI lineage: Eukaryota > Metazoa > Chordata > Aves > Passeriformes > Cardinalidae > Cardinalis > Cardinalis cardinalis. Next base: position 39,677 of record JACDOX010000554.1, read on the forward strand.
CCACCCAGAAATGAACTGGGGCTGGAAATGGGTGTGCAAGGATGGTGCAGGGGTGTCAGGAATTCATCATTGCCCAATATTGAGAAATTTGCTGTTCCCTAATATTGAGGAATTAACTATTCCCCAATGATGAGGAATTCATTGTTCTCCAATGAGGTGGGACTGGAAATGGGTGTGCCAGGATGGTGCAGGGGTGTCAGGAATTTATTCCTCGTTATTCCCCAATATTGCCCTATTTATTCCTCATTATTCCCCAATATTGAGGAATTCGTTGCTCCCCAATATTGAGGAATTAACTATTCCCCAATAATGAGGAATTCATTGTTCCCCAATGAAGTGGGGCTAGAAATGGGTATTTCAGGGTGGTGCAGGGGTGTCAGGAATTTATTCCTTGTTATTCCCCAATATTCCCCTATTTATTCCTCATTATTCCCCAATGATGAGGAATTAATTATTTCCCAATAATAAGAAATTTTTATTCTCCAATAATGAGGAATTCATTGTTCCCCAATGAGCTGGGGCTGGAAATGGGTGTGCCAGGATGGTGCAGGGGTGTCAGGAATCATTATTCCCTAATTATGAGGAATTAATTATTCCCCAATATTGAGGAATTCATTATTCCCCAATAATGAGGAATTWGTTATTCCCCAAAAATGAGGAATTCATTGTTCCCCAATGAGGTGGGGCTGGAAATGGTTATGCCAGGATGGTGCAGGAATTTACTCCTTATATTCCCCAATAATGAGAAATTAATTGTTTCCCAATATTGAGGAATTCCTTGTTCCCCAATAATGAGGAATTCATTATTCCCCAATAATGAGGAATTAATTATTCCCAATATTGAGGAATTTATTATTCCCCACGAGCCGCAGGCACTCGGCTCAGTCCCGCTCTCCTCACCCACCCTGCCCTCCTTGGGAGGCCTCAGCACTGCAGAACTCCAGCGATGACCCCGAGTGCCTTGCTGAACGTCTGTTTACTTTTGTCACCACGCTTTAAATGGTGTTTTGGAGCTTTTATTGCCCACATCCCCTCAGAAATGCTTTCTCTCATTAGAGGAACCGAATTAGTGCCGGCGCTTTGTTCCAATTGAATCTGAGCAATTGGCCCGGCACTAATTGCTCCAGGGCAACTTCCACGATCCATCAAGATCATACCCAGGCAGCACTAATGCATTTAGTGGGGACTTTATTGAATTTATTAAGCCTTTGGCCCAATRCAGCTCCTCACAAATGCATTTTGTGCCTGTGACAGGCCCTGGCCAGTGAATTCTGCCTCGTTACTGGGGCTCAGGGCTCCTGTCAGGGCCATTATCCCCTGAACCAAGCAGGGCTGGCATCTCTTTGGGCTCTGCAGGGCTCCAGCCACCCTCTGCCTCTGCCATCCTCATGGAATATCAGGCTCCAGCCACCCTCTGGTGCTGGCATTTTCATGGAGCTGGAGCTTGTTCCATYCCTTGAGGTCAGGCCTGGTGTGGCAGGAAAAATTTCTGTAATTCCTGGTGGAACCTGAGCTGGCATTCTCATGGAACTGGAGTTTGTTCCTTCCCTTGAGGCCAGGGCTGGCGTGGCAGGAAAAATACAGAAAAAATTCTGTAATTCCTGGTGGAACTGGAGCTTGTTCCATCCCTTGAGGTGAGGTGGACCTGGTCTGGCARGAAAAGTTTCTGTAATTTCTCATGGAATCTGAGCTTTTCCCATCCCTTGAGGTGGGGCTGGTTTGGCAGGCAAAATTTCTGTAATTCGCATGGAACTGGATCCTTTTCCATCCCTTGAGCTCAGGGCTGGTCTGGAAGGAAAAGTTTCTGTAATTCCTCATGGAACCTGAGCTTTTTCCATCCCTTGAGGTGGAGCTGGTCTGACAGGAAAAGTTTCTGTAATTTTCATGGAACCTGAGCTTTACCTGAGCTTTTCCCATCCCTTGAGGCCAGCTGGGCCTGGTGTGGTAGGAAAAATTTCTGTAATTCCTTATGGAACAGGAACATTTCCCATCCCTTGAGGTGAGAGCTGGTATGGCAGGAAAAATTTCTGTAATTCTCATGGAACCTGAGAATTTCCATCCCTTTTCCATCCCTTGAGGTGAGGGCCTTTTCCATCCCTTGAGGCAAGGTGGACCTGATCTGGCGGGAAAAATTTCTGTCATTCCTTGTGGAACTGGAGATTTTCCCATCCCTTGAGGTGAGGGCTGGTGTGGCAGGAAAAGTTTCTGTAGTTCCTGGTGGAACCTGTCAGGAAAGGTGTTTCCCACCTTCCCATGCAGGAGAATTGTCTGCAGCAAACCTTCTGGGGGCTGTTTGCACAGCCTGGGATTTTCCCCTGGGTGTTTGTAGCTGACCAGAGCAGCTCCATTTGTGATTTATTAGGAATTCCCTCCTGTTCTCCCCCTGGCACCAGCTGCAGCATCTGCTCCTGGTTTGCAGGGGGATTTATTCAATGCAGAAATCGTGCACTGATTGATGGAAAACCAGTTGGCACACGGAGCAATCGTTGAGAAGCCAAAGATAAAGTCTGAGAAGAAGAGAAGAAAATGTCGCCTTTTAAAAGTTTTATTATCTCCTCTGAATGTTAAAGCAGCAGCTGGACTCAGATTCCTGTCCTGGCTGTGCCTCCCTCGCCTCTGGATGAATTCTGTTCAGCCAAGGAGTGAGCAGTGAGAGAATAATAATCTGATTAAGGCTGCGAGGGAGGAGATGTCCTGCCTGGAAAAGTGGAATTATTKGGGCTGGCAGGTGGCCAGCAGGGAGGGAGCGTGGCCAGGGGCCAGCYAGGGATGTGATGGATCAGCCCTGTGATGGAGGGTGACAAATCCCAGCTCTSCTCCATCCCAGGGAAATCCCAGCACTGAAATCCCTGCCTGGCCCTGCCCCAGCCCTGTTTCCTGCTGCCAGGGGAAAGGGGGAAAAGCCCCACCTGGTTCTTCCTGCTTCCTGCAGACAGGAAAAGATGGATAATCAGGGAAAATCAGGGAAAATCAGGGATTCCTCGTGTGTGGGATCCACTTCCAGGGACATTCAGGGGCGTTCCCACCTGCGGAATTCCTTCCAGTCTCTCTTTATCCACCCAAAAACGAGCTGGGGCTGCAAATGGATGTGCCAGGATGGTGCAGGGGGTCTGGAACTCATTATTGCCCAATAATGAGGAATTAATTATTCCCCAATAATGAGGAATTCATTATTCCCCAATAATGAAGAATTCATTGCTCCCCAATGAGATGGGGCTGGAAATGGGTGTGCCAGGGTGGTGCAGGGGGTCTGGAGTTCATGATTCCCCATTTTTACAGCCAGGGAGCTTTTCCCAGCTGGAGCTCTGGGGAAGGAAGGATTCACCCAGGGGCTGCTGGAGGTGCTCAGGAACACCTGGGAGCAGCCAAACCCATGGGCTGAGGGAGGAAAATGTGGAATAACCAATCCAGAGCTCAGGAAAAGAACAGGAATGAAGRTTTGAGGCAAGCTGGTGTTTATCCTGAAACAGGAGTGTCTGATCAATCCCTTATGACTTCTCCTGGATTCATTTGGGGGATTTTCAGCCCTTTTGGGTGGGAAACACCTAATGGGTTATTTCAGAAGCATTCAGACACTGTGGAAATGCAGGATTTTTCCTGGGGAGGTGGAGATGAAATCCAGGTCCTCCATCAGATGTGAGGGAAATCCTTCCTGCCTGCTCCCAGCTGCCCAGTAAATCCCAGMTGGCAGTTCCAGCCCGGTGGGGATGAGTCCCCAAGTGCAGTCAAGGAATGGGAATTAATGGGAATGGGAATTAAAGCCCGACCCAGCTCCACTGAACAGAGAAAATCTGGAGTTACTACACAATTGGACTATAATAGACCATAATAATCTGACATAATTATGAACCTTGCATCATTATTATAAAAATTGCCCTGGCTGAAGCAAAATTTGCTCTGCATTTTAAGGATTTGCCTTTTTATTTTAAAGTGCTTGTCCTTTTCCCCGAGTGAATGCAATTTATAGTTCTCCTTGACCTTTAGATAACAGTGAATGCTGTTATTTTTTGCTCTATTAATCCTCTTATCTTTCTGCCTGTGAACTATTGTTCACCCCATATATTGGCCACTGCTACAAATTGTGCCCTGAAATCCAAATATACACACACAAAAAAGAAGAGAGAACAGAGCAAACGATGGCAGGAGCGGGCTCAGTAATTTCCATGATGATAACGTGGGCAGGTTCAGTTTATGAGCTGAGCCTCTGGATCCCAAGGAGGAGCAGAACCCTCCAGGTTGAGCTTGAAGTCGTTGGGAGAGAGAAAAAAACCCAGCAGCACCAGCCTGATTTCATATTCTCTCTCCTCTCCATGTATTTACAGTTTCCCTCTTTTAATTTGCCTCAGAAAGCCCAGGTGAGGTTGCAGGAGGAATTCTTGAGAGCAGCCTGGGCCTGACTGTCAGCCCTGCCCACGGAGAATTCCCTCAGGGGAATTCTGCCTTCTCTTTGCTTCCCAAGAGATGTTTTTATTTGTTGCTGGGAGAGTTCCCTCTTTGCTTCCCAAGTATTGTATTTGTGGGGTGCCCAGACGAAGGAGGGAATGATGAATCTGACTCCATGTTCTTAGAAGTTTAATGTATTATTTTATGATACTATATTCTATTAAGGAATGCTATACTAAAGAATACAGAAAGGATATTTACGGAAGGGTAAAAGATAATAATGAAAACTCATGACTCCTTCCAGAGMCCCGACAYAGCTTGGTTGTGATTGGCCAAAGAGTCAAAACAACTCACATGAAACCAATCAAACAATCACCAGTTGGATAAACAATCTCCAAACACATTCCAAAGCAGCAAAACACAGGAGAAGCAAACCAGATAATTATTGTTTTCCTTTTTCTCTGAGGCTTCTCAGTTTCCCAGGAGAAAAATCCTGGGCAAAGGGATTTTGCAGAAAATATGACTGTGACACCCAAGAAATATTTTTATTTATTGCTGCATTAGAGGAGCCRCCCTGCAGCCTCTCCCCAGTGGTTTTTAAAGCCAGGAAATCTCCAGTGAACTTTAACCAGTGCAGTGAAGAGGGAAACCTCMCTGGCTGAGGTGAAACACAAAAACCTTTGGGGTAATAAATCAAACTTCCAGACWTTTCCAGCTTTTGGCTTTTAGAAGGGTCAAGCTGGAGGCTGCTCAGGTACAGTGAAAGTGAACCCCCTGCTCTGCTCCCAGCCCTGGCAGGAATCCTTGGCTCTTCCCTCACTGCAGATCAGCCAGGATTAATTAAAATTGCATAAGGTTGAAAGAGTGCCCAAGGTAAACATCAACCCCCTCAGAACTGCTCTGAGGAGCTTCTGGAGCTCAGCTCTGGGGGCTGGAAACTCTGCATGGATGAGAGAGGAGAAACCAGGCACAGGAACATTTTGTTTCTGTTATTTCCAAACAGCCCCGGAATTTTATTTAGAGCAGAATTGACTCAGCAGAGCAGCAAATTCCACTCTGGCAGCGCTGGAGAGAGGAGCAGAGCCCGGAGCTCTCCCTGCTCCTCCCTGTGCTCCTGGGAAAGCTGGCCTGGAACCGAGGCTGGCCAGAGTTAAAGAATAAAGCAGCGATTTATTAAAAAGTATTTAAAAGATATTTATTAAAAGTTATTTTAAAAGGTATTTATTAAAAGCTTTTTATTGAAAGGACATCCTCAGTGGATACACCTTGGTATTTATTAAAAGGTATTTTAAAAGGTATTTATTAAAAGGTTTTTATTGAAAGGACATCCTCAGTGGATACACGTTGATATTTATTAAAAGGTATTTTAAAAGGTATTTTAAAAGTTATTTTTAAAGGTATTTATTAAAAGGTTTTTATTTAAAGGACATCCTCAGTAGATACACCTTGGTATTTATTAAAAGGTATTTTAAAAGGCATTTATTAAAAAGTATTTTAAAATGCATTTATTAAAATGTGTTTATTAAAAGGATCTCCTCAGTGGATCCACCATGGTATTTATTACAAGGTATTTTTAAAGGTATTTTAAAAGGTATTTATTAAAAGGTTTTTATTAAAAGGATATCCTCAGTGGATACAACTTTATTTAGAGCAGAATTGACTCAGCAGAGCAGCAAATTCCACTCTAGAGCAGCAAATTCCACTCTGGCAGTGCTGGAGAGAGGAGCAGAGCCTGGAGCTCTCCCTGCTCCTCCTTGTGCTCCTGGGAAAGCTGGCCTGGAACAGAGGCTGGCCAGAGTTAAAGAATAAAGCAGGGACTYATTAAAAAGTATTTAAAGGTACTTATTAAAAGGTGTTTTTAAAAGGTATTTATTAAAAGGTTTTTATTAAAAGGATATCCTCAGTGGAACCACCTTGGGCAGAACAGGGTCCAGCCAGGGCTACACCCAAAACGAACCAAAATGGTCCCAAAATGGACAAGGTCTCTCACTTTTATAAGTTCTGCTCCATTTGCATATTGGAGTTAATTGTCCAATTATAGCTTTAGGTGATGAAGTTCCATCCTCCTTGTTTTTTCTCTCTCCAATTCAGTTCTTTCTACTTTTGGGCCTGGAGCTTGTCCTTGGTCCCAAGCTGGAATTATTTTGTCTCCCCACCCTGTGAAGAGAATTTGCAAACACTTAACACAAAGCTCAGAGTTACTAAAGCAGCACAGAATGTGAAAAATTGAAAAGCTGACTGTAATAACTATAAAATAGAAAAGCCAGCTATAATAACTATAAAATAGAAAAGCATCACTCCCCTTCCAGAGGGATCCCCCAGTCCCACACAGCCCCCAGAGCCCGAGCACTGAGCACAGCTTTGAAAGCTCTGATCCTGCACAGGTGCCTGAACAAAACAAGGAATCTGGGATTTCTGAGCAAAACAATTCTTTTTGGAACAGGGAATTGTTCATTGCTCCTGAGAGCAATCCTGAGTGGRTTTGTGTTTCCAAACAAGCTGTGGGTCTGCTGGGAGATAAAACCAGCACTGGGAGAGAAAAGAAACAATGGGGAGGATTCCACTGATTGATGAATGGAAAAAGAGATTTGCTTTTACAAATAAACTAGGGTTGCTGGTAAATTAAATTGGACATTGAAAGATGAAACAATGGGGAAAAACCCTAAATTGAAAATTTAAAGGGAGGGTTATACATTAGAGGGGAATCTTTAGGATCAGGTGTTCTGGGAAGTCTGAACTTCTCAAGTACCTCAGAAATGGGGAAGGAGAGAAAGGAAATGAGGCTGGAAATTGGGATAGAAAGGGAAGCTGCATCCCCTAAAAATCTGAGAGACCCCAGGGGAATGCCCCATGGCCTCTGCCTTGATTGGAATAAAGTCAAAGGACTCCTCTGTCTCCTTTTTGGGCATAAACCTCTGGTGTTTCTGGATTAATTTTCCTGGCACTCCTTTCCTTCTCGTCCGTGCTGGATTTTTATCCAGCAGCACCAAGCCCGTTTGGCACTGGAATATTTGGGGGTTCTTGGCGTCAGTTCATGGCTGGAGGAGTTGAGGTTGGATCCAGCCTGGCTTGGGGCAGTTTGTCCTTGCAATGTGCACAGAGTGGAGTGAACAGGGGACAACTGTCACCATCACATTTTCTGAAAAATCCTCTTTGCCCAGGATTTCTCTCCTGGGAAGCTGAGAAGCCTCAGAGAAAAAKGAAAACAATAATTATCTGATTTGCTTCTCCTGTGTTGTGCTGCTTWGGAATGTGGTTGGAGATTGTTTATTCAACATGGGAATTGTTTTTAATAAATGACCAATCAYGGCAAAGCTGTGTCAGGACTCTGGAAGGAGTCATGAGTTTTCATTATTATCTTGTTAAGTGTTTTGTAAGTATCCTTTCTGTACTATTTAGTATAGTTTTAGTATAGCATAATATAATATAACATGATATAATATAATATAATATGATAGAATGTAATATAATATAATATGATGTAATATAATATAATGTAATGTAATGTAATGTAATGTAATGTAATATAATATAATATAATATAATATAATATAATATAATATAATATAATATAATAATAAATTAGCACTCTAAGAACATGGAGTCAGATTCTCAATTCCTTCCTGMCATGGGGGACCCCGAAAATGCAACAGGACAAAGAACATGGGAAGGGGCCCAGGGAAGTGAGGGGCTTCTCCTGGTGCTGCTGAGCCATGGAGGGACCTGTGCTGGCCCTGTCCTGTGCCAGGAGCAGAGCCAGCCCCACCAGCCTGGGCTGATGAGTTTCCCTGGGCTCAGGGTTCCCCTGTCCCGTGCCAGGAGCAGAGCCAGCCCCCCCATCCTGGCCTTTATAACCCTGATGAGTTTCCCGTGGCTCAAGGTGCTGCTTGGGAGCTCCAGCAGCTTTTTCTGCACAGAACAACTCTCTGAATCCTTTCCCTGCATAGAATAACTCTCTCTGCCCTTTACCTGCACAGAAAAACTCTCTGAATCTTTTCCCTGCACAGAACAACTCTCTGAATCCTTTTCCTGCACAGACCAACTCTCCGAATCCTTTTCTTGCACAGAACAACTCTCTGTGTCCTTCTTCTGCACAGAACAACTCTCTCTGCCCTTTCCCTGCACAGAACAACTCTCTGAATCCTTTTCTTGCACAGAACAACTCTCTCTGCCCTTCTTCTGCACAGAACAACTTTCTAAATCCTTTTCTTGCACAGAACAACTCTCTGAATCCTTTCTCTGCACAGAACAACTCTGTGTGTCCTTTTTCTGCACAGAACAACTCTCTCTGCCCTTTTCCTGCACAGAACAACTCTGTGTGTCCTTTTTCTGCACACACCAACTCTCTGTGTCCTTTCCCTGCACAGAACAACTYTCTGAATCCTTTCCCAGCACAGAACAACTCTCTGTGTCCTTTTCCTACACACACCAACTCTCTGTGTGTCCTTTTTCTGCACAGACCAACCCTCTGTGCCCTTTGCTTTTGTAATCCCACCTAGCCTGGGGCGCCAGTTCACCTTCTGGAGGAGCAGCTCTCTGGAGCCCTCCCCGGTGGCCGCTACAGAGAGAGGATTTTACATCTCAGCACAATGAAAGGCAGCGGTGCAGGGGCTCCTCCAGGGCAACACAGGGGGATTTTTGTGCCCACCCTGCAAGGGACACTCAGGTCAGGCTGTCCTGCCTTAAATTGTGACCCTTTTTTTGGTTTGGTGCTGTTCAAGCTGGAATTTCTTTTCCCCCTGTGTGGGTTAAAGAAGTGTTGGGAGTTTTTGTTTGGGGTATCTTAAAGGAGAGGACAACAGGCTTTGCTTGCAGCAGAGAGAAACATTCTCTATTTTGTGTGGTTTTATGGCTTTTTATTCCTTTTCCCACTTTTGCAAAGGCCTTTCCCAGGTAAACTCCTGGCTGTGATCTCCATTCCTCCTCGAGTTTAGAAGAGGAATATTGACAGCTCTAATAGCAGGGGTTCTGCCAGCCCCAGGTGAGGAGGGAGCCGAGCAGATGGAGCAACTTAAAATTCTGTGCAGCACCAAGACCTTGAAATAACRAAAGGGAAAAAAAAAAAATCAAAATGCAAACTGACTCCTCCAATGCATCTCCAGGCAGGGAAAATAGGATGCAATTAAGTTCTTCCAGTCCCTCTAATGATAAGCTTTAAACGAGCAGCTTAATGAAATGTCACAAGGACAGGGCTGGAACAATCCCCACGTCCTGGCTGCCGAGCAGAGCTGCACCTGATGGAGGAGGAATTACAGGGGAGCTGAAAAGGGAGGGTTTGCTTCCCTGTCCCTGCTGTCAATCCATTGAACCCCCCGTGCTGGACCACAGAGGAATTTGGGTCTGGAATTTTAAACAGGAACAACTCCAAAAAGCAAAGATTTGGGTGAGATATAGCCAGGCTTCTCAAATGAAATGGGATTTYCCCACTAGTTAATTCCCTTTAACTCTGCCCGTGATGTTCAGGGTGATGTAGATGGGAAATTCCTGGATTTTGGAGGCAGAGAATGCCCACAGAGCTGCTCCTTCCCCCCTGGGCTGGGAGGTTCTGGAGTGTTCTTCCTTTAAAAAGAGGTGCTTTATGTTCTGTGGAGCTCCCTGCTGCAGGTCCTTCATTCTGTGGTGYTTGGGTGCTTTGTCCTCTTCTCTTTTTCCAAATAAACCAATAATTTCATTTCATCAGGATATTCAGAGTCAYCTTCAGGCTCTGCTCCCAAAATACTCTGTCCTCCCCTTTTGGATSAGTGCTGGAAATAAGGAGGAATTTTGTTCAAACCTCAGCCAGGAGGGGTCAGAGGTGGGTGCTTGGTGCAGTCAGGGCTGAGAAAGACCTGAAATTCCTGAAATTTCACCCTGAAATGGGGGGAAATTCCCACATTTGGGAGAGCAGGATGGGCACAAGGCTGGGCCAAAGGATTCCCTCAATCTGTGCCTGATTACCCTCAATCCTTCCCTGGATCCCTTCACCCCCTGCCTGGACCCCCTCAATTCCTGTCTGGATCCCCTTAGTCCTTCCATGGATCCCCCCAATCCCTCCCTGGATCCCCCAATCCTTCCCTGGATCCCCTCAATCTCTCCTAGGATCCCTCAATCCCTCCCTGGATCCCTCAATCCCTCCCTGGTTCTCTCAATCCCTCTCTGGATCCCCACAATCCCTGCCTAGATCCCTCAATCCTTCTCTGGATCCCCTCAATCCTTCTCTGGATCCCCTCAATCCCTCCTGGGATCCCTCAATCCCTCTCTGGATCTCCCCAATCCCTCCTTGGATCCCTCAATCCTTCCCTGGATCCCCTCAATCCCTGCCCGGATCCCCCTCAATCCTTCTCTGGATCCCCCTCAATCCTTCTCTGGATCCCCTCAATCCCTCCTTGGACCCCTCAATCCCTCCCTGGATCCCCCAGTCCCTGCCTGGATCCCCTCAATCCCTCCTTGGACCCCTCAATCACTCTCTGGGATCCCTCAATCCTTCTCTGGATCCCCCTCAATCTCTGCCTGGATCCCCCTCAATCCTTCCCTGGATCCCTCAATCCCTCCTGGGATCCCTCAATCTTTCCCTGGATCCCCTCAATCCCTGCCTGGATCCCCCTCAATCCTTCCCTGGATCCCTCAATCCTTCCCTGGATCCCTAAATCCCTCCTGGGATCCCTCAATCCCTGCCTGGATCCCCTCAATCCCTGCCTGGATCCTCCTCAATCCTTCCCTGGATCCCTCAATCCTTCTCTGGATTCCCTCAATCCCTCCTGGGATCTCCTCAATCCCTCTCTGGATCTCCTCAATTCCTGCCTGGTTCTCTCTGGACTGAGGTTTTTGGGAAAGGGATTTTGAGTGGACCCTTGCTCCATGTGAGTTTTTCTGCTCCCTCCCCTCCTCCTCAGGCCCTGCCAGCCCCAAGTTGTGATAAAAACAGGTAAAAAAAATATATATAAAAATCCAACATGCAGTAAATTGTCCTGGAACACATCAGCAGCTTCGTGTTTTAGCCCTTCCTTGGAATAAAATTCTCCCAGCACAGCTCCCCTGGGGCAGGAGAGGAACTCTGAATTCATTTCTTTTGACGACCACGTCAACCTGCTTTGCACAAGAAAAGAAAAAATAAAAACCTATATTTAGAATGCATAATGCAAGCATATCATCTTCTAAACAAGAAAGTAGGACACATCCTCAGCCAGGATGAAAAGAAAATGGGGRAAAAAAAAAGAAAAAAAAAGAGCCAAGTCTGCATTGGAAAGTGGGAGATGGCTCCCACATAAATGCAGTGTCAAAGTGGCAGCTCTTTCTCTAATAACAGTCATGTAAATACAAACACAAACATCCCTGCTGCACACTTCACATAAATGCAGCTACACGGAACAAAAAGGGTGACAAAACAGGATGGGAGGTGATGAATATTTCCTGCCTGCCTGGCACACRCTGAGGGAAACCTGACACGGTTCTTGCAGCCCCTGGATGCTGAGCCCAAGCTTTGCCAAATTCCTGGAGCTTGCTGGGCTCCTCTGGAGCGGCAAATGTTAAAAAAAAAGAGTTTTGAAATGCCCAAATTCTTCTCTTCATGGGCCTTTAAGCAGAGTAAACAGCCTTTGTTCAGGCAGGTGCCCAAAGACTCCAGGGCTGGGAGGTTTCATCCCTGGGTTGGAACTTTTTAAACCAGATCCATGAAAAAGCCATGGAAAAGCAGCCTGGGAAGCTCTGCCTGGCCATAAGGACACAGCAGCTCCTGTGAGGCTCCAGGCAGAAGTTGCTGGGGGGTTGGAAATGGATCATTTTTATCCCATGGATCCTGGGACAGGCCTCAATTTGACTCCATAAAATTCTCTACACTACATACACAGATATTTAATATGTTAGAACTTCATAGCACTCTTTAAAAACAACTTCAACCCTTTGGAATTACCCAAGAAATCACAAATGATAAGAACTGAATATAAAATGAGGATGCTGAATATCTGTACTGTCCGCAGTGCTTGTGGTTCTTCGCTGGAACTTAAATGGAAAATGGAGTTTTAGTGGTTTGCACTGGCCCCACTTTTCAGCTGTTTTAGCCCAAAGGGACWTTGCAAACCTCAGCAATCCCAAAAGGCCAGGTTAAAACATGGGTGGGCAATGAGACCCCAAGTCCTTGTCCTGGAGAATTATTGCCCATGATGGGATTTGCTGATATTTTTGTGTGTTCAGGGCTGAAATGGCCTGAGTTATTAATTCAGCTCTGATCTGCAGGGGTGAGAGCAGGGGCTGAGCCAGGCATTGATCTGCTCCTAAAAGGAAATTTGGGATCTGCCTCTCACCCCCTGATTCACCAAACTCCAACAGGGCCAAGGGGATGGCTGAGCTGAGCTTTGTTTTTCCAGCCTCGACACAGGAAAAATCCTTTCTCCAGGATGAATTATCAGGGATATTTTACCCCTGTGACGGAGAGCCAGGAGGTTTCAGCACAGCAGCATCACCTTGGTTTGAGCCCCGCCCTGGGAACCTGCCCAGGTGAATTTGGGATCTGTGAGATTTTTCCACAACTTGAGTGGATTTTTATCAAAATGCGAGGGGTTTATCGAAGAACCAGTGTGACTTCAGTTCTCTTCTGAGGATTCCTCCCTTCTCTGGTGGAGTAAAGGCCGTGCTGGCAGAGCAGGAGCCCAAATCCACAGAAACATCCCATTCCTGCTGGCAGGGTTCCTCCAGCAGCTGTTCCAGGAGGGAGCCCAGCCAGCAAACCTTGCACACGCTGGATTTCAATTCCTGGGATCTCTCAGGCCAGGTCAGCTGCTGCTGCTGCCAGGGAGAGCAGCTCCAGCTGCTTCTCCACTGCAGACAGTTGGCTCTTTATCCCCAGGGCTGGCAGGGCTTGTGCTTCCTGCAGCGGCCAGTGCTGGAGCCACGGACACTGCAGTGGCCATCACTCCCTCCCAAAAGTCCATCACTCCATCCTTTCCCCATCCCTGGCCATCCTTGCCTCACAAATGTCCATCACTCCATCCTTTCCCTACCTCTGGCCATTCTTCCCTCAGAAATGTCCATCCTTCCCTCAGAAATGTCCATTCTTCCCTCACAAATGTCCATCACTCCATCCTTTCCCCTTCTGTGGCCATCCTTCCCTCAGCAGAGGCATTCCTTCCCTCAGAAATGTCCATCCTTCCCTTAGAAATGTCCATCCCCTTGTTCTTCACTCATCCCTGGACATCCTTTCCCCATCCCTGACCATCCTTCCTTCAGCAATGTCCATTCTTCCCTCAGCAGTGGCCATCCTTCCCTCCTTTCCCCATCCCTGACCATCCTTTCCCCATCTCTGGCCATCCTTCCCTTAGAAGTGGCCATCTTTCCCTCAGAAATGTCCATCCTTCCCTCACAAATGTCTGTCCCTTCATTCTTCATCCATCCCTGGTCATCTTTTCCCCATCCCTTACCATCCTTCCCTCATAAATGTCCATCCTCCCTCAGAAATGTCCATCCTTCCCTCAGCAGCAGCCATCTTTCCCTCCTTTCCCCACCCCGACCATCCTTTCCCTATTTCTGGCTATCCTTCCCTCACAAATGTCTATCCTTCCCTCACAAATGTCCATCCCTCCATCCTTCCCTCACAAATGTCCATCTTTCCCTCACTGATGTCCATCCCTCCGTCCTTCCCCCACACTCAGAGGTGTCTCTGCACCTCTCCCAGCTGTCCCTTTTCATTCCCAACACACCCCTGAGCCCGGGAATCTCTGGGATCCCAGATCAGCCCCAGGGCTCTGCACTGTCACCGTCACATTTTCTGAAAATTCTCTTTGCCCAGGATTTTCTCCTGGGAAGCTGAGAAGCCTCAGAGAAAAATGAAAACAATAATTATCTGATTTGCTTCTCCTGTGTTTTGCTGCTTTGGAATGTAGTTGGAGACTGTTTATCCAACAGGGGATTGTTTAATTGAATTCATGTGAATTGTTTTTATTTAATGACCAATCGCTCTCAAGCTGAGTCAGACTCTGGAGAGAGTCACAAGATTCATTTAGTATCTTTTTAGCTTTCTGTCTGTATCCTTTCTGTATTCCATAATATAATATAATATGATATCATATGATATGATATAATATAATAATAAATTAGCCTTCTGAGAACGTGGAATCAGATTCTCAATTCCTCCTCCATCCTGGGGACCTCACAAATCCCACACTGCCCTGCCGCAAAAACGAGTGGCCAGCCCTGAGCTTCCATCACTGCCATCAATTCAGGGAGCAGCTTGGGCCAGCACAACCTGGATGCTAGTGGATATTTCAGAGTGAAAAACGCTTGGTGTGGATGTTGCTCCAGGAACMCAAGGAGATTTTGGCACATCCTCGCCTCAGCTCATCTCCAGCTGGCCCCACCAGCTCCMGGGGCTGCCGGAGCCGTTTCCAAAGCAGCACATCCTTTAATTTCCCCACCATTTGTTATGCGTGCTGCACTTTGCCATGAATAAATCAGGACCTCGGATTTTGCTCTGGAGCGGAGCAGAACCGTGGATTCCTCGGTGCAGAAAAAACTGAACAAAATTCCCATTTTTGTTCCCATTCCCTGTAGGAGTGATGGGGGGTAGGATGGTCAGGATGGACAGAGACCAGAGATCTCTGGAGGCAGGTGGTGGAACTTGGGGTTTATTGCAAAGGGCCTGGGTGCAGGGCCCTGCTGGGAGCTGCCAGGCACAGCTCAGAGCAGGACTGAGAGAGAGAAAGAGAGGTAAAGAGAGTGGCAAAGAGAGAGAAGGCAAGAGCATGGTAAAGAGGATGAGAGAGCGAGGTTCCCATTCCAATACCATAAATCTTCTTCTGTGTTGAATATTCTGATTCTCACTATCTAGTACAAGATACAAATCCTACAGCATTCACATACAGCCTATAAGAATCATTACATTACCACACTGTACTACATTTTAAACCCTAAAAACTCCTCTTTGGGCCCTTCTGCCAAGCTGTAGGGTCTGCTCTGATCCTTGGAGCTGTCTGCAAGCAGAAGGTGCTGTTCCATCCAAAGGGGATCACCTTCAGGCAGCCACACCATTGTTTTCCAGTTGTTCAGTAACTGAGGGATCTCAAAGCTTCCTTTCATTTCAATCTCACTTAGAGTTTGCATATTCTCCAAATCTTTTGCCAGACAATCATATTTATGAGGCTTTCCTGTTCCATCTTCCCCAACAATTCCCCCCCAGGCCGGTTGTGCTCGCAGTCAATCGTCCCTCGTAGCTTGTTTGTTTAATTGATTGCATTGCTGTGTCAACCTGCCCACGCAGGAGCCTCAAATATTTGCAGAGCGGAGCACACCCGGAGCTGGGCACGGCTGGCTCCTGTCACAGCACAGCTGCAGCCGCTCAGCGGGGACGCCGGCAATCCAAACACACCAAATTAATTAGGGTTATGTCCATAAACTCGGCTTGCTTCTCTCAGGTTTGTGCAGGAATGTTCCCTGCCTGTGCTCAAACATGTTGATTAAACAGCGCTGGGGTTTTGGAGCTCTCCTTTGTGATATCAAAGAGCAGATTATTGCAGAGCCTCGCTGGGTAAATATTTGCTTTTTGTCAGGAGTTGCCGCTTCCTCCCCTCTGGTTTTCCCTCTGCTGCCTCTTCCCATGCCATTCCCTCTTCCTCCCCTCCACGTGGGTGTCAGGAGGTTGAAATGACTCCTGGAAAAACACAAAGGGGCTGCTTTGTCTACAAAATGTGGTTTTGTGCCTCTCAGGGCAATCATGCTCCTCCCTGGCAGTGCCCAAGTGCCAATTTTTTAATTGCCATGACTTTGACTGCCCGTTGTTTATGGAGGAGGAGGGATAATTCCTGAACATCCAAATTCTGCTGAAAGGAACCTCCTTCCCCTGCTCATTTGTCTTCCTTTGTGCTCCCCCAGTGTAGATGTTTATCCAGTGGGTTCAGTCCAATTAAACAGTTCATCAGCTGAGAAAATCAGCCCTGGAATAATCCTGCTGTCTTTAGTGGGACTAATGTCAGGCTGAGAGTTAATTCAGGAACACTGTCACTGCTTTAAGGTGTCTTTTAAGGGTTCTTTCACCACTGGCCTGTTAATTCCCCTTACTTGAACACCAAATGATCATTAAATATTTAGGAATAAATCCAACATAAGCCTGAATTATACAATAAACCACCCCTGATCTACAGGATCTATTTCTCCCTTTGCAAAGGGAGATCACCTGCTGGACAGATCTACCCAGCACRCACAGAGGGGGTTAAAAGCCCCAAACATTTGCTTTTGAAGTTGCCCAAAGTTCGGTGGAAGCAAGATGACAGCAGCACAACTGGTCTGTCTGTCTGCATTTTCTACAAAGCTTTAAAAATCTCACAAGATAACCACTTCTTATTCTTTCCCTTCTTCTTCTCCTTTTTTTTTTTTTTT
>JACDOX010000554.1:65766-77386 GCA_014549065.1 Cardinalis cardinalis
TTTTGGGGTGATTTTGGGGGTTTTGAGGGTGCCGAAGCAGATTTTGGTGGGTTTTGGGGTGATTTTGGAGGGTTTTGGGGTGATATTGGGGGTTTTTTCGGGCACGTTTGTGTCCTGTGCCCACACAAGGGCACTGCAGGGAGGAGTTTATCCCTGAGCACTGCAGGAAGGGCCTGCTGGAGCTGTGACACCCTGGACAGGGCTGTGCCAATGACCMACAGAGCCAGGATTTGCTGCTGGAACAGGGAATAACTCAGGACGCCCCACGTGAGTAAATATCTAAGGAYACACAGAGAGGCCCCAGTGTAAATAAGAAATAAATCCTTGAACTAAGGTTATTTATGGTTATAAACTGAGATTATGCCCAGAACAAACACGGGGTCAATAGCTCAAGTGCCTTTTAGCTCAGATGTGCTCTGTGCTGAGCAGTGCAGCCTTTGTAAGCCTGGGCACAAGTCTAAATATTCTCCCAGCTGCTTAAAAACAACGTTATTACATCCCACAAGATATAAACTGGCTGGATTTTAATAGTTTGTGTAATATTGTTTTCAGGCAAGAACGGATTGAGTAAGCTCTCTCCACTCAATATTTCCCCTTTTATGAGGGTTTCACACTTAAAACGTTTTATTTGTTTTATTTATTTTCCTGTTTCTTTTTATTTTTTTTTCTTTTCCCAGTGTGGCTTCGAAGTGTTTGGATTTTAGTAATGTGTGACAAAACCTCAGCGCAGCATCCTTAGGAAACCCAAAATGTGGAGTTATTTCCACCTCCTCCCCTGGGCTTTGCCTCCAAAAATCAGCGCCCAGCTCAGAGCTGGGGGCTCAGAGGTGAATCCTTCACCCCAAACTGCCCGTGGGGTGCAGGAGGCTGGAGGAGCCATCRGGATTTGGGGATTTTCGTGGGAAACAGGAGCTGTGTCCAGGAGTGTGGAATTCCTCCCAGCTCTGCTGCCTGGTTTCCATCCTCCCAGGGCAGCTCCAGCTCTGCTCTGAATTTCCAGCACAGGATTTCACCCCTAAATCACTCCCTTCCCCTAGATCACTTTTATTCCCTAAACAATTTCCTTCCCCTAAATCACTTTTCCCCCTTAAATCGCTTTTACCCCCTAAATCACTTTGACCCTCTAAATCACTTTTACCCCTAAATAATTTCTTTCCCATAAATCACCTTCTCCCCCTAAATCACTTTTACCCCCTGAACAATTTCCTCTCCCGAAATCACTTTTTTCCCCTCAAATCTCTTTTATCTCCTAAATCATTTCCTCCCCCTAAATCACTTTACCCCATAAATGACTTTTACCCCCTAAATCATTTCCTCCCCCTAAATCACTTTTACCCCATAAATCCCTTTTATCCCATAAATCACTTTTACCCCCTAAATCACTTTTACCCCCTAAACCACCAGGCCAGGCTGCAGCAGAATCCCAAACCCAGCACCAGGCAAAGCCTCGCTGCTCCCAGCGGGATTTACATAAACTGAGCACTAAAAACCCCAAATATTTAAAGTGTTCTAAAAAAGCAGAGAAAACCTCCTCCTTCAAGCTCTATGACAACCCCATGAATATGCAAATTAGAGCGCAAAGATAATTTTCTACTGGCTCCCAGTAAATATTGAGGCAGAGCTGTGGAGCATTAAGTGGCAGATTTAGGTCCGGGTTCATTCCTTTTTTATTTATTTTTTTTWAATACCACACTTAGAGACCAATTTGGTTGTAATGCACCGAATCTGTCGAGGATTGCAGCCAGCTGATGGCATTGTTAAATCATACTTATTTTGGCATTTCTCATTGAAAGCAATAGAAGAGCAACCAGTGGTGATGAATTTGTTTGTGGAGAGCAGCGTTGCTTGTCAGAGTTGTACACTGTTGTAACTAGGGCAAAATTACACTATAAATTTGCAGGTTTATTGTCCTTTTTCTTCTTTTTTTTGGTTGTTGTTGTTGTTGTCAGTGACCTGCTTTTCATATTCTATGTGCAAGGGTCCTCTGGCAAGAGAAAATTGTAAAATCTGGTGCAGCAGGGTGGGATCTCCCAGGTGCCTTTATTGAATTCACCTTCTTCTGCCCCAAAAAAAGGGATCTGCCAGGAGAAAAGATTTATTGAATTCACCTTATTCTCACTCCATGAAATGGGATCTGCCAGGGGAAGAGGGTAACGAATTCACCTTATTCTGCCCCAAAAAATGGGATCTTCCAGGGGGAAAAATTCATTGAATTCACCTTCTTCCACCCCAAAAGATAGGATCTCCTAGGGGAAAAGGTTTATTGAATTCATCTTCTTCTGCCCCAAAAAATGGGATTTCTCAGGTGCTTTTATTGAATTCACCTTCTTCTGCCCAAAAAAAGGGATTTCCCAGGTGCCTTTATTGAATTCATCTTCTTCTGCCCCCCAAAAATGGGATTTTCCTGGGGAAAAGATTTATTGAATTCACCTTATTCTCACTCCAAAAAAAATAGAATCTGCCAAGGGAAAAGGGTAATGAATTCACCTTATTTTGCCCCAAAAATATGGGATCTTCCAGGGGGAAAAAATTATTGAATTCACCTTCTTCTGCCCCCAAAAAAAGAGATTTCCCAGGTGCCTTTATTGAATTCATCTTCTTCTGCCCCAAAAATGGGATCTGCCGGGGAAAGATTTCTTGAATTCACCCCAAAAAATGGGATCTGCCAGGAGCTCAGGTTCTCAGGAGAGTTTCAGGTGTTTGAGAAGCAGGTGAGGAAATGAAATTCTCCAAGTGACCGTGGTCACACAGAGCTGAACCTGCCCAGGTCACCTGAACCTGCCCAGGTCACCTGAACCTCCCCAGGTCACCTGAACCTGCCCAGGTCACCCGAACCTCCCCAGGTCACCTGAACCTGCCCAGGTCACCTGGAGCTCCCCAGGGCTGCACCCTGGGATGGGCAGCTCATGGATCAGCTGCTCCTCCTGAGCCAGAGCATGAAAAGCCAAAATTCAGGAGTGCTTTGAGCTGGAAGCTYGGAGGATTTGTTGCACATGAGGCAATAAACTGCTCCAATTGACTAAATGCCACAGCACAGCAGTTTATTTTAATTATGCTACAAAGGGAGGGATATTATTGTTCTTATGGCTCAACATAACAAGGAAAGGAGAAAAGAAAATTGTATCCTGCTCTCCTCCTGAGAAGGTTTAGCAGCAGCMTCTTGTTTATCATGAAGGGTTCAGGACAGCAGGATCCACAAATAAAACATGAGGAGGAACYAGTTTAGAGAGGAGATGGRAAAAAACCCRAAACAAACCAACAAAATCAGGAAAAAACCACCCTAAAACCCAGAAATTAAATCAAATTCCATTGCCTCTCTCATCCTGAGTGGTGACTGGTTCTGCTTTCATTTGCCGCAAAGGGAAATATTGGAACATCTGGGAGTTTTTAGGGCAGGAAGGGTTTGGGTGGGAGATGTGGTGGGTGAAGGGAGGGAGCTCCTCCTGCTGCCTCCCTGTCCATCCAAAATCTGGGCTGGGACATTCACGGGATGTAAAAAGTTTTGTCTGTTACTCACAGAGCTCACCAGCTTTCAGCCGATGCTGGGAAAGAAAACACAGGAAGAGTTTGAATTTAAAGTTCTCAATTCCCAGATAAAGTGGGAATTTCTCCCTGCGCAGTTCCCAGTTTGTCCTTGCTCCCACCTGATCCCCTCTGGCTTTCCTGGTGCCCTCCCTGAGGCTGGCACAGCCCCAGCTGCTCCTGCACCTTTCTGGACAGTTCTGGACGGAATTTGCTGCCAAGAAATGAGGAGTTGGAAACCCYTGACCCAAAGGGAAATCCCTGCAGTGCTGGGCCGTGTCCCAGCAGGTTTTCCTGCCCGYGGCTCACACYCCCAGTAAATCCATGGGATTTCCAGCACCAGGAACAGCAAATCTGCCCAGACTGGCAGCTCCAGCTGGAGGATTTGCTGTGCCTGGCTGGCTGTGTGTTTATTTTTCCCTTTCTCATCTCTCACCTCGTCCTGGGGACCCTCACAAACACCACGCGGGTGCTTTAGATCATGTTTCTAATCGGCCTTTTAATGTGTTTTGTTCTCCAGAGCAGCCCAAAGCCTTTGCTGACCTCGTCCCTCCCCATCTCCCCGGGGGCCTGAGGAGCTCTGGGATTTCTGGAGAGCAGCAGGGAGAGGTTTGTGCGCTGCTGCAGAGTCTGTCCCGCTAATCCCAGCATCAGGATTCAATTTCAGATAGAGTGACTCCTCCTGAGGAGCGGAATGAGCCCCTGCTCCCTGTGATCCTCACCCCGGGGGGGTTCAGGGGCGCTCCGGCTCTTGTGGCTCAGCTGTGGATGAAGCCGAGGCCTTTCCGTGTCAGAGGCAAATGGGAAATGCACAGAGCTTGTCTGGGAGCTGGGATCCGACAAATTGAGAGAGAGGGAGAGAGACAGGAGTGGTGTCTGCAGCCTGCAGGCTCCAAATCACTTCAGTGGCTTTGCCTTTGTAGCACAACAAAGCCCAGGAGCAGGGGCCATTACCGAGGCTGGGATGATCCTCCTGCATCCCTTTGAACTCAGGATATTCTGGGGCTCTGCAGAGGAAAAAGCTCCGTGTTCAGTCTATTCAGGGGACTAAAGAAAGCAAAGCCCCTGAGTTCAGCCCCAGCTTTGAATTCCTGGCAAATATTGCTGCAAACAGCCAGGGACACGGAATGCAGACTGGGGAATTATTCTGAGTTGGTTTCTGAAATGTTTCTGGCCCCTCCTCGGTCTGAACCACAGGGAAAACTGGAACCCAGAGAACAGGGTCTGCTTTCCTGGGTTTGGTGAGTGAACAGCTTGAGAAGGGTTTCGTCCCTCCATGTTCCTGCAGTGCCTGACCCAGGGTTCCCCTGAGGCCACAGGGCAAAGCTGGATCCCAAAATCCCAGGGAGAATCTGGATCTCAAAATCTGGATCCCAAAATCCCAGGGAGAATCTGGATCCCAAAATCTGGATCTCAAAATCCCAGGGAAAAGCTGGATCCCCAAATCCCAGGGAGAATCTGGATCCCAAAATCTGGATCCCAAAATCCCAGAGAGAATCTGGATCCCAAAATCCTACGGGAAAGCTGGATCCCAAAATCCTAGGGAGAAGCTGGGTCTCAAAATCCCAGGGAGAATCTGGATCCCAAAATCCCAGGGAAAAGCTGGATCCCACAATCCCAGGGAGAAGCTGGGTCTCAAAATCCCAGGGGAAAAGCTGGATCCCAAAATCCCAGGGAAAGGCTGGATCCCAAAATCCCAGGGAAAAACTGGATCCCAAAATCCCAGTGCACGCAGGAGGGACTTGGCAAAGAGAGCAGCACAAACATCAGAGGGCTTTTATTAATTAACCTGAAAGGTGTTTTTAATTAACGCACAGAATCAGCCTTTGTGTTTGCTCTGTGAGGATGAGGAGGGTGGTCCAAGGGCACAGGTTCCATGAGCAGAGGGGAACAATTCCCGGCTCTCTGCAGCAGATTGAGCACTCCCAGCCAGGTTTTACTAAACCAGGTTTTACTAAAACAATCAGGTTTTACTAAACCAGGTTTTACTAAAGCCAGGGTTGCACCACGCCGGTTTTCTCTGCAGTGCTCAGTTGAATCCCTGCTGTGTGAGGAATGAAATCATCGGGAGAAGAAGAAGAAAAGGAGATGGGGGGGGACAGGGGGACAAGGCAGGGAATTCCCTGCGTGGAACAGGCTCAGGGAGGGTCAGAGGGGCTCCAGGGGTGACSCTGCTCCTGTCCTGGGGCTCCAGGAGCTCTGGGGATCTGAGGCTCAGCCTGACCTTGAGCTCTCTGCCTTTTGCCCTGCAAAATGAAGATCTGAGTTAATGTGTCATCCCAAAATTCCCCAATTCAAATTCCCAGTCCAAATTCCTCCCTGGGGAGGTTCCATTCCCCAGAATCTTCTCCTTCCCTTGGTGCTGAAAAAAACCCCATAAATGGATATTTAGGATTCTCTGACATTCTTCCCCCAACACTGAAGCAAAGTCAATTGTCTTTCCCAACTTTAAACTGAGTCAACATTTTCAAAAGATAAAACATTTCTATTTAAATCTTTACCTGAATTTACCATCCTAAAGTTTGGGGAGATACAAATATAGGTTTTGTCACTGAGTGAGCAGTGTTAGAATCAAAGGTAATAAACCCATTGATCTCCAGTAAGACAATATTAATATTACCATACAGCTTTTATAATTAATTTGCTGCCAGATGAAAGRGAAACACGAGGTCCTTTTAATGCTGGTGATTAAAGGGAAAAGTAAACCTTTGAAAGGAGGATTTGCATGTACAACATGTTGCACTAATTCCAGCAGATCAGGGGGAATTGTTACTGTGCAGTTGGAGTCACATTGCAGAGTTTGGGATGAAAGAGCTGCTGGCTTGGGGGAGAAAAGTCTGGGCAGGGTTTGGGGATATTGGGGGAGAAAAGTCTGGGCAGAGTTTGGGGATATTGGAGGAGAAAAGTCTGGGCAGAGTTTGGAAATATTGGGGAAGGTTTGTAAATCCCTGCTCTGGCTGTGTTTGATTTTCTGTTCACTGCAGGGCAAGGGTTTGGCCAAATGGGTTTCCACATGTACAGAAATGTCCATAAAAACCTAAAAACCCGGTGAGAGGAATGGTGGATTTGTGTTTCCAAACAAGCTGTGGGTCTGCTGGAGGATAAAACCAGGACTGGGAGAGAAAAGAAACAATGGGAAGGATTCCACTGATTGATGAATGGAAAAAGAGATTTGCTTTTACAAATAAACTTTAGGTTTGCTGATAAATGAAATTAGACATTGAAAGATGAAAGAAACAATGGGGAAGAAAAATCCCTAAATTCCATAAGAATTAAAAATTACAAGGGAGGGTTATACATGAGAGAGAAATCTTTGGGATCAGGTGTACTGGGAAGTCTGAACCTCTCAAGTGCCTCAGAAATGGGGAAAGAGAGAAGGGAAATGTTGCTGGAAATTGGGATAAAAAGGGAGGCTGTGTCCTCCAAAAATCTGAGAGACCCCAGGAGAATGCCCCATGGCCTCTGCCTTGATTGGAATAAAGTCAAAGGACTCCTCTGTCTCCATTTTGGACATAAACTTCTGGTGTTTGTGGGTTAATTTTCCTAACAAAATCAAAGATTTTCCTGATTTGTTTTCTCAACGTTGTTTCCCGAGAGTGGGGCGCACAGCGGTGACAAAAAATGACACAGCAAAAGCTCCTTATGTGAGGGATTAAAAGTTAAATCTGCTTTTGTTTTAATTTCCTCCTGTTCCAACACAAGCGTGATTTTCACCCTGCCCAAAGGCAAGCTTGGCTTTTTTGGGCATGAGAGAGCAGAAATGTGACATTTCCTGACAGAGCCCTTGAGTGGGAATTTCAGTGGAGAGCCAGGTACACATTGAGCTGTTCCCYCTCTGAAATCACCTCCTCCATTGACTGGACCATAGAAAAGTTCATTTACGGGGATCAATATCACTYTGCCTCCTGCCCACACCGAAAACACCTCCTGCAGTCAATAGAAATTAAAGAGAGGAAATCTCCATGGAGGGYGAGGCAGAGAGCTCCAGCTGCTCCCTGAGCCTGCACCAGGACAGCTGCTGGAGGGAAATGTGGCATTTGGGGACCTGTCCTGCAGAGGAAATCCCACCTCCAGAATTTATTATTATTATTATCATTATCAGTATCATTATCATTATCATCATTACCATTAGTTATTATATTTTTTTTATTATTTAATTTATTTGTTTTAATAAATTTTAAAAATTTATTTTATTATTTATTTATTTTACTTTATTTATTTATTTATTATTTTTAATTATTATTCTAGCTGCTGGTTCTGCTAAACCCGAGTTACCAAGCAGCAGGGAACAGCAGGGAAAACGGGGTTTGGAAATCCAGATCGGGAGTACTGGAAATCCATATTGGGGGGTTTGGAAATCCAGATTTGAGGGTTTGGAAATTGAGATTGAGAGGTTTGGAAATCTAGATCTGGGGTTTGGAAATCCAGATTTGGGGGTTTGGAAATCCAGATTGAAGGGTTGGAAATCCAGAGTGGGAGTACTGGAAATCCGTATTGGGGTTGGAAATCCAGATTTGGGRGTTTGGAAATYSAGATTGGGAGTACTGGAAATCCAGATTGATGGTTTGGAAATCCAGATTTGAGGGTTTGGAAATCCAGATKGAGAGGTTGGAAATCCAAACTGGGGGTTTGGGAATCCAGATTGGAGTACAGATCAGGGAGACTCTGCTGAGCTCACATTCAGTGCTGGCTCCAGCTCAGGATAAACTCAGCACTGACACCAGGAATTCACCAGTTCAGAGATGAAAACTCAGCCCCAACACCAGGAATTCACCAGCCCAGAGCTGATAAACTCAGCCTCAACACCAGGAATTCACCAGTTCAGAGCTGATAAACTCAGCCCCAGCACCAGGAATTCCCCAGTTCAGAGCTGATAAACTCAGCCCCAGCACCAGGAATTCCCCAGTTCAGAGCTGATAAACTCAGCCCCAGCACCAGGAATTCAGCAGTTCAGAGATGATAAACTCAGCACTGACACCAGAATTCAGCAATTCAGAGATGATAAACTCAGCACTGACGCCAGAATTCAGCAGTGTTGGGTGAGGGCGAGGCAGGAGCAGCTCCTCAGCTCAGGGCTGCCCAAGGCCTCTCCCCTGCCATCAGCCCCAGGTTCATTTCCAGCTGCTGAGCAGGAGCTGGGCTCTCTCAGGATGGGGTCTGAGGTGGAATCAGGTCACAGCTCAGCTCACAGCCCAGGTCTCAGCATTCCTGGGTGAAACCCCTGTGTTTGCTCATGAACCAGCACAGCCCGTTCATCCTCCCCATGCAAACACCTGGGAGCAGCCWGCAGAGCAGCACAAACCCACCTGCAGCACCCCTGTCCCTGCTGCTGTCCATGGAAGGCTCATGGAAGTGTCACCGTCACAATTTCTGAAAAATCCCTTCGCCAGGATTTCATCTCCTGGGAAGCTGAGAAGCCTCAGAGAAAAAGGAAAACAACAATTATCTGATTTGCTTCTCCTGTGTTTTGCTGCTTTGGAATGTGGTTGGACATTGTTTACCWACTGGTCATTGTTTGATTGGTTTCTGTGAATTGTTTTTACTTAATAACCACTCATGGTCAGGCTGTGTCAGGACTCTGGAAAGAGGCACGAGTTTTCACTATTATCTTTAAGCCTTCTGTCTGTATCCTTTCTCTATTCTTTAGTATAGATATAATATAATATAATATAATATAATATAATATAATATAATATAATATAATATAATAATCAGCCTTCTAAGAACTTGGAGTCAGATTTATCATTTCCTTCCTGCCACGGGGGACCCCGAAAATACCACAGCTCTGGAATGTTCCTTCCCCTTTGCTCCTCTATGGATGGAACTCCTCACCCACCACCAACCACGGATTTTGCTGATGATTTGCCAAAAAAAGCCGAGGTCTGGAAAGGATGATTCCCTCCTGACCCCAAAGTTCAGGATTCAAGAATCCATCGAGCTCCAGCTGAAGGGCAGGACAAAGTGAAGCACTTGAATGTCACTGAGGAGAGGGACAGGAAATGAGGAGTTCAGAGCTCCAGGAGTTTCAGTTTTAGGATCTGTGTCTATATTGGATGTATGATGTAACACACACAAATACATATATTTATATATTGCAAAATCTTCTATTTGATGCCTCAGCACTCAGGGCTTTGCTCATTTGGCACAGAGCATTTTGTGCCAGAAAAATGTGGTTTGTGTTTAAATTTCCCATGGAGTGCAGATGTGAGGCTGCAAAAGGAACAAACCCAAAGGGGCCAGAGCAGTTCCCCCTGCCCACTTCCCAGTGCCCTCCCCTCCCACTCCCTCTCTCCAAAAAGATTTGATTTCTGTCTGTTCTGTTTCGTTGTTATGAGAACAAAAGAATTAAAAATGACTCCAGGAATCAGCCCATTATCTCGTGGCAATAATTCAATTAAAGTTGCTAACACCAGGCCAGGCACCCCYAGCACCTGCAGTGCTCACAGGAGTTTTGGGTCATTCCTGCTGCAGCAAGGAACATTTATTTTTTCCCCTTTTTCACATGAATGCCTGAAACCCCCCTGGGGAATGTTCGACCCTGTCAAAACAAAGGCAGGGAGATTTTTAAGAAACCTGTGTGTGAGCAAGTAGGACAAAATCCGTGAAGAGTGAGCAGGAGAGAGAGAAATTCTGTTTGAGTCTCAAAATGGAGCCAGAAGAGCCCTGGATTCARGAATGTGTGGACATGGATGCACATCCCCATTTCCCTGTGGGCCAGAATTCCCACTCTTCTTCCTGCCCTTCCCATTGCCCTCACTTGTCTGGGATTTCCTGGATGTGCTCATTCCCCCTCTCCAAAAAACCAGGAATGGATAAACACCCCCAAACCACCCCAAACCAACCCAACCCAACCCAAACAAACCTAAACCCCCCAACCCAACCCAACCCAAACAAACCTAAACCCCCCAAATCAACCCAACCCAAACAAACCTGAACCCCCCAAATCAACCCAACCCAAACAAACCTAAACCAACCCAAACCCACTGAAACCAACCCAAACCAACCCAAAGCAGCAGCACAGCCTCACCCAGGGCACTGTAAATTGCTTTTCTTTGCCTTAAACGAGAGCTAAAATCAGAGAGATTTCACCCAAACTCCTGGCAGAGCCCGGGGATGTTTCCCTGCTGCCACCAAAGCTCCACAAGGCAGCAGGAAAAGCTCCTCCATGAATTTTTCAGTGGCTATCACTGAAATTAAAAGCCCTGTGCAGTCGCTGGGGGGAGGCAGGGCAGCCTGTGATATTTCTCTTTTTTTCCTGCATGAAGCAGCAGTGTCAGGGAGCTCTGCAGGCAGAATTCCAGCTGTGGCTGGCACAGGTGTTAAATGGGAATTTTGCTGCCCAACAGCCTGCACAGGATGCTCTCCCCACCTCAGGATTGGGAATTAAACCCATCCTGAGAGCCTCTRAACACTTGGAGACATTTCTGTGTCATTTTTAGTCAGGCATGGGCCAAGGACTCATTCCTMAGCATTTTCTTTCACCAAATCCTTCTCAGAAAGGAGAAAATTTGTCTCTTTTTTGGACACTCTGCCYATTACAGAATGCAGAAATCTGGTAGTTAAATTCCTCTTGCCTTGTACTGCTTTGCCTCTATAACTTTTAAACCCCTGAAAGAACATAAAGTTAAAATTTTAATGGCATTTCAGCAGAACCCCTTTGAATTTTGTATTAGATCTCAATTTAGCCTCCAGTAAAGCCTTTGGAAAAAAAAAAAAAAACCGATGCTTAAAAATGTAATAATCATACAGGAACCTTCCAAAGGCAGCATCAAATAGAATAAAATATATTTTATTAATGATACAATTCATAAAATTACCAGCCCTGCCACTCTGTGCCTGCAGGAGAGACTTCCTTGGCTGGGTTTTATCCAGGAGCTGCTGGGTTGGTTCTGGTTTCACCCTGACCGCTGGGGGTTCTCCATGGGCTGGGGGAAATGAGGGGAATCRGCCATTCCAAGGATTTTTGTCGGGAAATTCCAGCCCTTAGAGCAATAAAAAAAGTATTTTAGGAGTGCTTGATTGGGGTTTTCCTTCTGCAGGGAAGGGCGTGGAGCCATCAAAAACTTCACTGTAAACCTCTGGATTCCCAATAAAACTG
>JACDOX010000554.1:77871-97360 GCA_014549065.1 Cardinalis cardinalis
ATGGATCCACCTTGGGCAGCACAAGAGCCCAGCCAGGGCTGCACCCAAGATGAACCAAAATGGTCACAAAATGAACCCAAAATGAACCAAAATGGTCCCAAAATGCACAACCAGTCATGGGGTCTCTCACTTTTATCAGTTCTGCTCCATTTGCATATTGGAGTTAATTGTCCAATTACTTTAGCCCATGAAGTTTCATCCTGCTTGTTTTTCTCTCTTCCATTCACTGTTTTTTGTATTTTTTGGGCCTGAAATTTGGGTCATTTGTCCTCGGTCCCCAGCTAGAGAAGGAATTGTTTTGTCTCTATGCAGAGAGCTCACAAACATTTCATGTGAAGCTCAGAACTAAAGCAGCAGAAAATGTGAAAATATGAAAGCTCAACCTGAGGCATCAGAAGGGCTGCGAGCTTCACTGATTATTGGGCATTCCTGCCCTGCAAAACCCAGCAGCAAAGGCAGGGAATTGTCATTTTTCATTGGGAATTCCTGTCAGAACTGGGACAGGAGCTGCCAACCTCACTCAGGGCTCCAGAGGCAGCTCCAGACTGGGAGTTCTGAGGGCTGAACACAACAAAAACACACCCTGAGCTCCAAAACCCCAAACTGTCCCAAACAGACAGAGCTCAACATCCCAAAATGCTTTTGGGATATTCCAGCCTGGATATCCCACTGATAGTAAAAGGTTTTAAAATCRTAAAATTCGGGGAATTAGAAAGAAGCTAGACTTAGTGGGRCCCWGGAAAAATGTTCAAAATAGACTCTGAAAATGTTAGGCTTTGTGTTTGCCAGATCATGTGAAATTGCACCTGTGTAAGCAGTACATGATAAATGATATAATTGTTAAGATGTGATGATTTTTTAGTAATTAAATATAATTATTGTTTAATCTTAGGAAGACTCATGAGAAGCTATGTTAGAAGTTTGAGGGGGACCACGAGGAGCCCATGCTTGGATGAAATCTATGTATACAATGGAACAATACAAGTTTAATAATTAACATGAAAGTTCCATAACGATAGAATATAAAAACATGTTCATCCCGAACCCATGTCGGGGTCAGATTTGGGTTGGTACCCCTGACACCCAGAGCTCTTCAATAAAAGCACCTGCATAGAATCATTCTCGTGATGATGTGTTTCGGAACGCTGACACCACAGGCTGGAACACCCCAAGTTTTCCCCGCAGGTCTGGGAGAGCCAGAGCTGTGATGGGAGGGATTTTCTGAGCTGTTCTCACCCTGCAAACCTTCCCAGCGCAAACAAACAGACAAACAGCAAATAATTAGGGAAGGAAGAGGCAGATTTGCAAATATTTGCACTGTGAATGTCAAACCTGAAAGAATGAGGGAGGCTTTTCTCTCCCCCACGGACACTTCCCAGGCAGCAATTACACACAAGTGCAGTTTACAAGATCCCTTTCATTGTCTATTTGCTCAGGCGTCACTTTCTGCGTTTGCAAACAGCGCTGCAAACCCGAATTTAAGGAGCTGTAAAGTTGGGGAATAATTTATCACTGAAAATCTGCCAAAAAAACCAATTAGGAGGATTTGTTCCTCATTTAAAGCATGGCTGCAGCCCGCTCAGCAGGGAATGTGCATCCCTGATTTCCAGCTCTCCCAGGGGCCTCCACAGGGCTGGGAAGTATCTGCTGGACCAAAATCTGKGATTCATCAAACAATTCCTTTTGATCTGCTGGACCAAAGTCAGGGATTCATCCAACAATTCCTTTGGAGGCGCCTGTTGTGGTGCTGTGAGGGTCCCAAGGATGAGGTGAGGGATGAGAATTGACTCCAAGTTCTTAGAAGGCTGATATATTCTATTCTATTCTATTCTATTCTATTCTATTCTATTCTATTCTATTCTATTCTATTCTATTCTATTCTATCATATCATATCATATTATATGACAATGATATACTGAAACTATACTAAAGAAAGAGGAAGGAGACATCAGAAGGCTGGAAAAGAATGAAAAATAAAAACTCGTGACAGACTCAGAGAGTCTGACACAGCTGGACTGGGATTGGTCATTAATTAAAAACAATTCACATGAAACCAATCAAAGAGGCCCCTGTTGTTGAGCAACCTCCACACCACATTCCAGGCAATCAGATAATTATGGTTTACATTTTTTTTCTGAGGCTTCTCAGCGTCTCAGGAGAAAATCCTGGGCAAAGGGATTTTTCATAAAAAGTGACAGTGACAGGCACCTCTGAATTTTCCCTTGCTCCAATCCCTGCCCGAAGCAGGACCAGCTGGGGCTGCAGGGAATGTGCATCCCTGATTTCCAGCTCCCCCGGGGACCTCYACAGGACTGGAAAGTGTCTGCTGGACCAAAATCAGGGATTCATCCAACARTTCCTTTGGAGGCAYCCCTGGATTCGCCCTCGCTCCAATCCCTGCCCAAAGCAGGAGCAGGTGGGGCTGGGGGCTGAGGGCAGGGCTTCACCTCCAGACACAAAAATGTGGGGCACTTTTGTGTCTCTGGCAGCTCCTGATGAGCTGATTTGTTGCTCAAAGCTTTGAATGGCTCTGCTGAGAGCTGCAGGGAGGAACAGCAGAAATTCTCCTTTCCACGGAAGAGCAATGGGAGAGCAGGGGCCAGGCCAGGGGGAATTTAAATCCCTTGGCATAAACGGGGCAGCTCCTTCTGCTCCCCCAGCAGAGAGAGCTCCAGACACAGAGGGGAGGCTGCAGAGACCCAGGGGTTTTATCATTAATAATAATGACTATTTAATCATTATCATTATTATAAGCTGATTATCAACAGCTTATCTTCAACAGGAAGAGCTGTTGAAAGCCTGGCAGTAAATAGGAAGATGACTAATTACTGTTATTCTATTTATATAATTACTATTATTTATTATTATTACTATTATTTATAGAATCACTGTTATTATATTACTATTATATGAACAATCACTATGACTATCATATTACTATTATTATAATAATAGTAATAGTAATCTTATTATTATATTAATATTGTAATAATAGTAATAGTAATAGAATAATAATACTGGTAATATGATAATACTAGTAATAATAGTACAATAATAGTAATAATAATATAAAATAAAATATTATTAATAGAGTAATAATTATAATAATAGTAATATAATATAATAATAGTAATAGTAATATAAAATAATAATAATAGTAATATGAGAATATTAATAGTAATGCAATAAGAATTATAGTAATAGTAATAAAATAAAATAAATAAAATATAATAATAGTAATAATAATAGTAATAGTAGTAATAGTAGTAATATTAGTAATAGTAATAGTAATAATAATAATAATAATAATAATAATAATAATAATAATAATAATCCAGGAATTTGGGGTGCTGGCTGGAAAAACCTCCCAGGCTCCCCAGGCAGGCCAAGGCACAGCTCCAAGCCTGGAGTTCCAGCAGTTCCGAGCAGATGGTTCTGGGCAGAGCCAGGCACAGCACAGGGCACTGCTGGAATAGAAATGCTGATTATTATTCCAGCAAACAGATGGGGAGGGCTGAGCCAGAGCAGGGCCACTTGTAAAACACTTTGGGACCGCAGGGATGTGCAGCCATTCCACGTGGAGGAGCGCAGGGAGCTGCAGGGAARCGTTCGTCCTGGTGCAGGTTATCAAATCACAGAGGTGCTGGGGATGATTGTGAAATAATCTGTCACATTCACATTCTCTGAAAAATCCCTTTGCCCAGGATTTTGCTCGTGGGAAGCTGAGAAGCCTCAGAGAAAAAGGAAAATAATTATGTGATTTGCTTCTCCTGTGTTGTGCTCACATGGAATGTGTTTGGAGATTCTTTACCCACAGGTGATTGTTTCATTGGATTCCGCTGTGACTCTTTTGTTATTTTGTTATTTGTTATTTGTCATTCTGTTTTGACTCTTTGACCAATCAGGGCCAAGCTGTGTCAGGACTCTGGAAAGAGTCACGAGTTTTCATTATTATCTTTTAGTATTCTGTCTGTATCCCTTCTGTATTCTTTAGTACAGTTTAGTATAGCATTCTTTAATATAATATAGTATTATAAAATAATAAATTAGCCTTCTAAGAACACGGAATCAAAGTCATCATTCCTTCCTGCCTTCCTTCCTGCCACGGGGATCCCTGTATATAATAACATAATAATGCTGATTGTTCTGGAAAGAAGGGGGGTTTGTAAGGAATTACAAGTTCCTCTGCAGCGTGCTGTTTGAGCTCGGTGTCCTGGGGGCTCTGTCCCCACCCCAGAGTGCCACCAGCCATCCCAAGGAGTGTGACAAGAGCCCTCCCTCCCCAGGACACAGCTCCACTTCCCACATTCATTCATTGCTCAGGGCAGGGAAGATTTAACGCACAGGAAATGTCAAATTGTGCCGCTCTGCAAACACGGCAGAGCAGCCCCAGCGTGGCACTGACTGCTCTGACTATTTATTAGCTGAGCACAATGTCACTTTAATTGAGTTATTGCTGCTCTTCCCTTAAAGGAGAGCAAAAGTGATCCAGGCTGGGATGGATTTGAGCCATTCCATGCTGGGGAATAATTCCACTCCAGTCCAAGTGCAGGCGTGGAATTTAAAGTGGGGAATTGAGATCTCCCATAAATTTCCCTCCGTACTCAAAGGCTGTCTGGGTAATTAAGAGCCTGAATTTACTGTCTGCTGTCCAAGGGCACAGAAATTTTACACCCCGGAGCTGTGGAACACCTTGGGGCTGGAATTAAGTTGAAACCTCCGCATAATGTAAAGATAGTTCAGACTGACAGATCTTAGATATCAACTCATGTTCTGAGCCCCTTTCATTTTGATTTGAGTATTTACCACCCTCCCTTTGAAAAGCTGCTAAATTCAGCTGCTTGTAGCAGATCTGGAGAGTTTTGCACTTTCAAGCCCTTTCCCATCCCATATCGATTATCAGAGAGCATTTCCCATTATCATTCTGCCAAGTTTCCACCCAGCTGAATCATAAATCCCCCCCCATCGATTCCTGGAATGATTAAATCACCAGTCTGGACCCCCAGGCCTGGAGCAGAACTCAGGGAGAGCAACTGAGGGCTGTAATTAGGCCTGATTGGGGCTGGAGCTCCATCACAAAGCAGACACAGGCTGTGTTCCTCCTCCCAATTTCCTCCCCTTAAAACCACTGGTGAGCTGAGGGGGATTCTGGGCAAAGTAACAAAAATCCATTTTTTGGGGACTCCTGTGCCTGATTTTGGGGGATGGAGGGGCTCAGGACACTCCAGGGATGGAGTTTGTGAGGGTCCCCAGGGTGAGGTGAGAGATGAGAATCTGACTCCTTGTTCTCAGAAGGCTGATTGATTATTTTATGATATTACATTAAAGAATGCTATACTATAACTATACTAAAGAAAGAGAAACGATACATCAGAAGGCTTAGCAAGAATGAATAATAAAAACTCGTGACTGACGCCTCAGAGTCAGACAAAGCTGATGGTGATTGGTCATTAATTAAAAACAATTCACATGGAACCAATCAAACATTCACCTGTTGCTAAACAATGTCCAAGCCACATTCCAAAGCAGCAAAACACAGGAGCAGAAATCAGATAATTATTGTTTTCATTTTTCTCTGAGGCTTCTCAGCTTCCCAGGAGAGAAATCCTGGGCAACGAGGATTTTTCAGAAAATATCCTGSTGACACTCCAGGGGTGGCTCTGCACAGCAAATCCTCCAATCTCGTCCTTTATTTCATTATTTCACACCTTTCACCCCCCCGAGCACCTTGGCAATAATTTCAGCCCAAGGAGGAGCCCGGCTTTGCAAAGCCAAGCCTGGCTCTGTCCCAGTGAAGGACAGAGCTTTCCTGCCATTCTCCTCCTTCCCCAGACACCAGCCGAGGTCTCCTTGGCTGCTCAGCTAATCCTTCCTCTGTCTTGGAGAAGAGATATGTTTTTGTCACTTCCTCCTGCTGATAAGACTTGTATCAAAGTTGGGGGGGGAGTGAATTGCAATTTTTCAATTTAAAAGCCTGCTGGTATCAGCCAGAGCCTTGGTTAAACAAATCCCCGGGGAGACCAGAGATAAGAGGAACATTTTTGTGTATTAAACAGGAGATGTTTCCCTTGCTATAGGCAGCAAATAAATATCTGAGAATTCCTTCTCTGCTCATTGATAATGACTACTAAATAGTGCAATTAATGAGATAGCAGCCAATTAGCTGTGCTCGGCTTTGGCTGCGGGTGGGGAGTTGACAAAGACATCTCAGCCACGATCTGGGAGCGTTTCCCTGCTCTGTGGCATTCGGCTGGCAGGGCCTGGCAGGTCCTGGAAGGACAGACACGCACTGAGGCAGTGCCAGCGCCACGGGGATAATGGAATTCCTGCTGCTGCCTGGATTATCCGGGAAGTTTCCTAATTAACCAATGGTGAGGRTGTTTTAATTAAAGGACCAATCAGGTACACCTGTATCATACCTGTCTATRAAAGAACAATGGGTTTCTTAATAAAGATTATTATTGATCAGCCTTCTGTAATCCATGGTGTATTATTACCAATATACTATTGGTAATAATAGTATACCAATATTATTACAACTATAATATACTAGATCAATATTATTACAAATATAATATTGGTATAGTATACTATAGTACAATAATATTGGTATAATATTATTTTATATRTAACTATATACAAAACTATATATCAAAATTATATTAATATATAAATAAAAATATGTATAAACCAATTCCAATATTACCAATATAATATTGGTCTAGTATATTACAGTAAAATAACATTGGCATCATATTATTTCATATAAAGCTATATATAAATATATAAATATATAAATATATATAAATATGAGTATGTGTAAACCAATACCAATATTACTACCAATATAATATTGGTCTAGTATATTATAGTAAAATAATATTGGTATCATATTATTTTATATAAAACTATATATAAAATATAAATATAAAATATAAATATGAATATACCGATATGATTACCAATATAATACAGATATATACCAATTATTACCTGGTTTACAAGGATAGAGCAGCACAGCCCAGGAGGCTCCTGAAGGCCCAGCCAGGCAGGATGGGCACATTCCCACAACATTCYCACATCATTCCCCTGGGATGCCTCATGGACAATTTCACTTTAACCCTGTGGTGACGGGTCCCTGCACACCCCCAGGGGTTTGTCTGGGTCAGCCTCAGAACCTGGCGCCTCTCCCTGATCAATAATCAAAGCAGCCATGGGGAATTGGGAACTCTGAGGCTTTGCCTTCTCCCAGTCCAGAAATTCAAGAAAAACACGAGTTAGCCTCTCACCCCATTCCTTTTTCAGTGAGATCCTGCCCATTTCCATTGCTGTTAGCACTCTGCTCCATCCCCTCTGCAGCTGAGTGCAATTCTGGGAATGTTCACAGCCCAGAGCTGCCCCTGCTCCCCTCCTGTCCCATAAACCCTGAGGAGTTTGTTGTTATTTTTATGGAGTTGTTCTGCTGGGCCTGGATTTATTCATTTCAATGACTGCTGGCTTCTTGAAGGGCTGGATTATTTCGTGGAGACTTCCACTTTATGTTCTTTACAAATGAAATCTTTCACAGTTACACGGTGTTATTTTTATTTATATTTTATTCTCTCTTCCTGGCTATTTAGAATAAACTGCTTGCCACAGCCCCAGGAGAAAAATCCTTCAAAGCTAATGACCTTGTTAAAGGTTCACTCATCACGGTAAAATGTCAAACAAGGTACTTTAAGGTAGCAGAACTGGATGGCAAATGTAGCTTTACATTATTATTTAGGGGAAAAAAAGCTGCAGCAAACCCACACCTAGAGGTAGGGCTGTCGATTCCATGCATTTAAATGTCATTCTTGGCCATTTCTTGGCATTTTATGTCAGGTTGAATATAACAGGGACTCCACCAACATAAGTTAACAGAGCTGCTTCTGCCACTAAACATTGCTTTGCCCTGGAAAAAGGCACAAATGAGGATTTTTGCAGGGAAAAAGGTCCGCAGGATTAAGGGTTTAATTTATTTTTAGGTAAGCACTGCTGTCCCAGGGGAGGCAGCTCAGGCAGCTGCTGCAATCCTGCACAAACCCAGATCCCAAAACCTTCACAAGGTGCCTGACAGGAACTTCCTGGTGCTCAGACTCTCCCTGCAGCTCTGGGCTGCAAAATGGGCTGGAAAATGGGAAAATAGGCCCCAAATCTTGCCCCACCTCCAGGGGTTTTATGCCAATCCTTGTAARAGCTGGATTTTAACCCTTTTGGCTCAGCCAAAGGTGGAACACCCAGGAAGGGCTTGGGCRGAGGGGGAGGCTTGAGGGCACCTTGGCTTGGAGGGAAGGACAAAAATCCCTCTGTGACCTGGCAAAACTCCGAATGTGTGGCTGCCACCACGGTGCCAGCAGGGATTTCTGTGCTGGTGGCACTCAGGAATTTCCAGATTTCACATTTCTGTGCTGATGCATGCAGAGATTTCCAGATTTCACATTTCTGTGCTGATGGCACTCAGAAATTTCCAGGTTTCACATTTCTGTGCTGATGCACTCAGAAATTTCCAGATTTCACATTTCTGTGCTGATGGCACTCAAAAATTTCCAGGTTTCACATCAATTTTCAGGTTCACTCCATGAGTGCAGAGCCCGACTCCCAACCTCATGGCCAGCTTTTATTCCCAGTTCTTGGAGCTGCCAGAGCTGCTCTCCTGAAGGAGATGAGATCCCAAACYCCTTTTCCACCTGAACCCTGGCATGGCCCAGAACTGTGCCAGTAATTAAATTCCTGGGCATTGCACACCAGTGTAATGAGTTAATAAAAAACTAATTGCACCTCCATTGTTTCTGCAGTTTTGGGTAATTACGTGGCACTTCCATTCCTCTGAACTCACTCCCAGCAAGGGCTCTCCTCACCATCTGCTGATATTTAATTAATATATGCTAAATGTCCTGCTATATTATTAAATCTCATTTAGAAGTGTCCTCAGCTCAGTACAGGGCTGCCCATATTGCAGCAGGATGAGCAGGGACCTCGCTTCGTGTTTCAATAATTCAGATTAAAAAAAGGCTCATTAATGAGAGAGAGGTGTTATCTTCCCCCCTAAAAAATGAGCAAAAGTGGAGGACAATTATTCCAGAAATGTAATGAAATACCTGGAGATTTCCCAGAGGTAAAATTTATCTCGAAATCCTTAAGCAGCACCAGCTCTGACAGTCCTGGCTGAGAAGAGGCAACGGCAGGAGCTGCAGATTCCCTTTGGGTTGTCAGAAYTCAGGACATCCCTCTGTCTGTCCTGGATTGCCAGAACCCCTGCCAGAGGGATCAGAGACCCAAGACCCCTGTGCCTTTGATTATGACCCATGGAAAAAATTASCAGCCTTATATGAGGATCTGCAAGTCATGAAAGTCTAAGTAGAATAATAGTTAGTTTGTCATGGGGTGAAAAATGGATTTTTTGGGGTTTTTAGAATGGGGGTTCAGGGGGCAAGATGGAGGAATCTGGGCGTGTCCAGCCTTTCTCCTTCTTCTTCTTCTTCTTCTTCTTGACCTCCATCTTCTGCTGTGCTGGTGGCACTTTTGGATTGGTTTAGAGTAGAAGCTCACTGTCTAACACAGGTGATAGGTATTGGGAAGTAATTGTAAATATTGTACAYGTAGTGTTTAGTATAAAGACAAAACACTGCCCTGGGGGCAGGCAGAGTGCCTGGAACTGTCCTGCTGAACGGACCTCAGCAGGCCGGAGAAAGAATTTTATAGATAAGATAAAATAAACAACCTTGAGACCAAGAACAGAAGAGTTCTGACTCCTTCTTCAAGTGCCAGGGTGGGAAAAGAGACTTTAACACATCTTGGGGTCACTGTGAGCAGCAGAAGTCCCGAGACTGGGGCTCCAGTAAACCCATAGGGAGAATATAGGGAGAAAATAGSAATAAACCCAACAGGGAGAGGTCTCCTATTCCCAAATCCCTGAGGTTTGCCCCAGGCCAGGCTGTGGGGAGTCAGCCAGGCTGAGCTGGTGTTCCTGAGCATCACTTCCCTGCCAGATGTTTTGTGTTTTTGTGTTTTCCCCTCTGTTGTATTTGTGGGGTGCCCAGATGAAGGCAGGAATGATGAATCTGACTCCATGTTCTCAAAAGGCTGAATACAGAAAGGATACAGACAGAAGGCTAAAAAGATAATAATGAAAGCTCGTGACTCTTTCCAGAGTCCTGACATAGCCTGGCCCTGATTGGCCAATGAGTCAAAACAATTCACATGAAACCAATCAAACAATCACYTGTTGGATAAACAATCTCCAAACCACATTCCAAAGCAGTAAARCACAGGAGAAGCAAATCAGATAATTGTTGTTTTCATTTTTCTCTGGGGCTTCTCAGCTTGCCAGGAGCAAAATCCCGGTGAAGGGATTTTTCAGAGAATGTGAATGCCACACTCCTCTGCTGAAATGTCTCCAAGGAGATTTCACAGCTGTCACTGCCCAGCTCRCAGTGCCAGCCCAAATATCCCTGCACGTGGAAAAAGGGGAAAACACGTGGGAGAAAYGGGACAGAACCAAAACCAAAAAAATCTCATTTCTTAGGAAAAACCACAAGGAGCAAGGATTCCAGAAGAGTCCAGGGTGAGGGGAAGAGTAGGGAGGGAGCATCCAGTTCTGGCCGAAGGCAGTGGGGAGCTGAAGTCAATTAATGCCATTATTTCACCGTTTCCTCACTACTCCATGTGAYAATAAGATAATATTTAATAATAAGCTATTAAAACCTGGGAGAGCAATGACTGCAAGTGCATCAACTCCCAATATTAGCTGCATTCCAGAATCCCAGMCATTTTTAAATCCCTGGCTCCATCTTGTTTTAAAGAACTGCACGTTTGACTCATCTTGCTTTGCCTGAGCTGTTGTGGATTTCCTTTCTGAGCCCTGGGCAGTGCCTGGGTGCCCACAGGCTTTGCAGGGTGTGCAGAAATGAAAAGATAATTTCCTTTATGGGGATTTTGGGCAGTAACTGGGTGCCCACAGCCCCCAGGGTTTGCAGGGCGTGTAGAAATGAAAACATCATTTGGTTTATGAGCCCTGGGCAGTACCTGGGTGCCCACAGGTGTCCCAGGGTGTGCAGAAATGAAAATATTATTTCCTTTCTGAGGATTTTGGGCAGTGCCCAGGTGTCCACAGCCCCCAGGGCTTGCAGGGTGTGCAGAAATGAAAAGATAATTTCTATTATGATCCCTGGGCAGTGCCTGGGTGCCCCCATGGGTCCCAGGGTGTGCAGAAATGAAAAGATAATTTCCTTTCTGAGGATTTTGGGCAGTACTTGGGTGCCCCCAGGGGTCCCAGACTGTGCRGAAATGAAGATAATTTCCTTTATGGGGATTTTGGGCAGCGCCCAGGTGCCCACAGCCCCGAGGGTGTCCCAGCTGGGACCAGGACAAACACCCCAAAACTGCTCTGGTGGCACCAGAGGAATCCCAGAGAGGGCTCTGCTGCTTTTATCTGCTGTGCCAAAACCTGAGGGGAGGGAGAAGAGGAACAGAGCCACAATTATTTCTAACAAGCTCTCCCAGATCTGTCCATGGGGATTCCTTGCAGATCGAACTCWGCCTGGGCAATTTGTTTATTGCTGGTTTTGGTGAGGAGCTTCATTCCCCACAAAGATCTGCTCCAAAGCTGCAGGGCCTGATCTGCTGCTACCACTGATTAATTTCATTATCTGTCTGTTTTATTCATCCATCTGATGAATAAAAACAAGAACACAGACCTGGCTCCTTGTACAACACGAAGAAGGAGAGTTTTTCCTAAGCTGCCACAGGAATGTTGAATAAAAGCCACCAAAAGCCCCCAAAAGAGCAGGATCCTGTCCAGAACATGGCACAGAGCTCCTCCCCCATTTCCATAAGAACCATTGGCTTTGAGGGAACACTTAAAAATAATAACTTGATTTAATTAGCTAATGTGAAGGCAGAGATGAGGATTAGCATCTGATTAAAACGCTTGCAAAAAAACAGTTATGATGAAGTGAATTAATCCTCCAAGAAAGCCAAGCTGCAGCAGATAAATCCTGCTTTGGAGCCCAGGGCTCAGCAGGCTCCTCATGCTCTGAGAAGGCTCCTCAAGAGCCCAAATTGATCCAGAAATCCAGAGGGACCTGCCCTGCACTCCCACAAAAGTACAGCCAGAGCAGAATCCATCCCCCAGCTCTTTATCCCATGGGTCATGTCAGTGTGGCCCTTACAGAGCTTCTGCAGCTGGAACTGCGGGAATTTCCAGGAGATATTCCATGAATTAATCTGATTTCCCAGTGATTCATGTCAGTGTGGCCCTTACAGAGCTTCTGCAGCTGGAACTGCAGGAATTTCCAGGAGATATTCCATGAATTAATCTGATTTCCCAGTGGTTCATGTCAGTGTGGCCCTGAAAGAGCTTTTGCAGCTGGAATTGCAGGAATTTCCAGGAGATATTCCATGAATTAATCTGATTTTCTGTCTCTGGGCAGCTGCCCTGCAGCCAGTTCCTCTCTGGCAGCCTCACAGCATTAATGGAAATTAAAGATTTCCTCTYGCCCTTTGCCTGGTGCTGCAGGAGGGGAATATTGCCCTGCACCTCCCTGATTAGTTCAGCCTGAGTTCAGCAGGATTTCAGAATTATTGCAGCAGAATTTCATCCTAAATTCAGCACTATTTAAGCCTAAATTCAGCACTATTTAAGCCTAAATTCAGCACTATTTCAGCA
The DNA here is from genome assembly GCA_014549065.1 of Cardinalis cardinalis. NCBI lineage: Eukaryota > Metazoa > Chordata > Aves > Passeriformes > Cardinalidae > Cardinalis > Cardinalis cardinalis. The sequence continues at coordinate 90,561 of JACDOX010000554.1, forward strand.
GGATTTCAGCAGGATTTCAGCAGGATTTCAGCAGGATTTCAGCAGGATTTCAGCCTAAATTCAAAATTATTTCAGCCTGAGTTTGGGATTATTTCAGAATTATTTCAGCCCGAGTTTGGGATTATTTCAGAATTATTTCAGCCTTATTTCAGCATTATTTCAGGAGGATTTTAGCCTGAATTCAGCATTATTTCAGCCCGAGTTCAGCATTATTTCAGCAGGATTTCAGCATCACTTCAGCCTTATTTCAGCATCATTTCAGACGGATTTCAGAATTATTTCAGCCTGCTTTCAGCAGGATTTCAGCCTAAATTCAGCATTATTTCAGCCTGAGTTCAGCATTATTTCAGAATTATTTCAGCCTTATTTCAGCATCATTTCAGCCTTATTTCAGCCCGTGTTCAGCCTAAATTTCATCATTATTTCAGGAGGATTTCAGGCTGAGTTCAGCAGGATTTCAGCCTAAATTCAGCATTATTTCAGGAGGATTTCAGGCTGAGTTCAGCAAGATTTCAGCCTAAATTACATCATTATTTCAGCCTGAGTTCAGCATTATTTCAGCAGGATTTAAGTATTATTTCAGCCCGAGTTCAGCCTAAATTCAGCATTATTTCAGCCTTATTTCAGCAGGATTTCAGAATTGTTTCAGCAGGATTTCAGCCCGAGTTCAGCCTAAAATCGGCATTATTTCAGCAGGATTTCAGCCTGATGGATCCTCTGGGTGAGGAAATCTCACCTGGCACACCTGAGGGTTTCTCCTTTGCTGCTGTGCCCTGTTAAACCCCAGCTCCCTGTGCTGTGATTCCCTCTATTTATGGCCCTTTCTCCTTGCCAGGGATCAATTCTGGCCTCACAACAAAAAAAGGCAACAATGGTTTAATAAAACCAAAAAAAAAAGAGAAAAAGGAAGACAGGAGAGATTGATTTTGCCAATGAAGACAGGGAGGAACAGCAGGCGAGCAAACAAGGCAGAATAATATCAATAAAAGAGCCCAGGGAGGCTGTTGCAGCCACAGGCRCACTCACAGCACAGCCAGAGCTGTTTCCTGAGTTTCCTGTGAGCTCAACAACTCCTCTCATTCAAAGGTGAGCACCAAAAATGCTCCTGAGCTTCTCCCACCTGGCAGGGATGGCTGCAGGGAGGGAGGAAGGGCCTGGGAGGCTCCAGGTGGGAAATTGAATTTATTCTGGGTCTGTTTGGGCTTCCCAGAGTGGCTCTGCCTCAGAGCTGGCCACTCTGAACCCCAGTTCTTCTCTTTTTGCCTACAATATTGACACTTTGGAGGTTCTGGCATCACTGAAAAGGCACAAACATTCCAGAAAAGAACATTCCAGAAAACCTGCAGTGACCCACAGCAAGCTTTCTATCCAAACCCAGCAGTTTGTCCAGCTTGGAAAAGAAATGTTTTGGGTTTTTTTTCAGTTTCATGACAAAATTTGCAGCCCCTTATTCCCCAAAAGTGGAAGGGATGTGAGGGGCAGCAGTTTGTTCGTGGAGCTGTGACCAGAGACACCCCCCAGTCCCTGCCCACCCTACCGAGGGGATGAAAATCCTTCATAAAAATAAAAATAAATAAAAATCCTGCGCTGCCCAAGCTGCACCAACTGCAGGGGATTCCCAAGGAATATCCCAGATCCCAGAGCTTGTCCCACTGGAGTGGATCCCAGGCTSATTTGGGATTGATTCCCTCAGGAATGCTCTGGATGTTCCCAAACCAGGCCAGGAATGGGGAGCAGTTTGCCAGGCAAGATTTGGGATTAATTCCCTTGGACATTCCCAAATTGAAGGACCTTGGACGAGATTTGGGATTAATTCCAACCTAGGATAGGAGTGGGGAGCAGCTTCCCAGGGGAGATTTGGGATTAATTCCCTTAGACATTCCCAAATTGAATGACCTTGGATGAGATTTGGGATTAATTCCAACCTAGGATAGGAATGGGGAGCAGCTTCCCAGGTGAGATTTGATATTAATTTCCTTGGACATTCCCAAATCCAGGATAGGATGGGGGAGCAGCTTCCAAGATGAAATTTGGGATTAATTCCCTCTGGACATTCCCAAACCAGGCCAGGAATGGGGAACAGCTTCCCAGGGGAGATTTGGGATCAATTTGGGATCAGTTCGGGATCAATTTGGGATCAATTTGGGGTCATTTTTGGATCAATTTGGGGTCAGTTTGGGGTCAGTTTTGGATCAATTTGGGGTCAGCGTGGGGTCAGGTGTTGGTGCAGCCCCCAGGGCAGATTCTCCCCATCTCTCCCCACATCCCCAGTGACAGAGCACCAGCCCTGAAGGACTCACAGCCTTTAGAGAAATCCAATTTGTGKAAAGTGAGGTAGAAAAGCTTTAAAAAAACCCCTTTTTTTCTATTCAGGGCATGCAGGGCCCCTCAGCCCAGGAGCTGCATTGAATTTCCAGCAGCTCCTGGAGGACGTGGGGGTCACTCSTGGCTCCAGGGGTGAGGGGTGCTCCCAGCCATTGATCTCAGTGCAGGCAGCAGGAATCAGAGCTGCTGAAATTTGATTTTTTAGCTGATGGCAACGTGCTGAATCATGGCTTATTGCTACACCCAGAAACGGGGGATGCAGGTGGGGGCAGCTAAATCGAATCACACTCGGTGCCTGCAGGAGAAATGTCTTTAAAAGACATTGAAGGGTCATCAAAAACCCCTCTGTGGAGAAAGGGGCCCTGAAATGAAATTAAAAAACAGTGGGAGTAGCAGAAAGGGATGAAATCATGGAAATGAAAGCCTAATTTTTAATTAAAGTCTCTAAGAACACTCACGGAGGTATAAATGCATATGCAAATGATATTATCTCGAGGAGCCGTAATTACCTGGTGGAGTGGCAGTTGTTTACGCTGAATTTGGGTTATTTTAAGTCTCATTCTGGAAAAGCTCAGCCCTCCCCGCTGCACTGAGGAGTTGGAGGTGTTGGGCACTCTGCAAACTGAGGGCAGAAAGAGAAGAATTGTGGCAAAATTTGGCCCAAGAAGCCCCAGGAGTGCAGGGCTAACAGACTGAAAACCCCACAGCAGCACRAGGGGGAGCAAAGCTTTGCTTTCCCTTTAAAAAAGTTCAAAATTCACACAGTTTTCAAAATGAAAAAGCACAAATCTGATTCTTCATTATTTACTCATTGCTTTTGTTTTCTTCCCAGAGCTGGCTTCGGCTGCATAAATACTTCATGAGAACCTTATTTATATAGTCTCAAATAAAGTGAGGCTTCAAACCCAAAAATATTAACTCTGGGCTCCTCTGGAGCAGTAATTGCTTGCCTGTAAGTATRAAAGTTAGTTTAAAACTATATAAATACATCATAAACCACAATTCGAGTTCAAATGAAAAATCCAGATTTGAAAAGTGGGAGACAGGGAYGGGAAAAGAAGCAGCAGAGAATAAAAAAAAAAGAACAAAAGGACAAAAGTAACTTTGCCTTGGAGCTGGGAGCTGATATGGGATCAGCTGAGGTGGGGCAGGGGGGGGGTTCATCTGGGCTAATGAACCTGTGTTAATTGGCTGCTGTAATTAACAGAATGGCCCCAGCTCTGAAATTCCCAAAGCATTTCGTGCCAGAAGGGCTTCCAGGAGAGCTGTGGGACCCCAAAAGGGAGAATGCAGCTCCCAAGGGATCCCACAAACCCCACATGGATCTGGATATTCCAGGGAAAYGGGAAATCCCTCCAGGCTGGGGGGGGTCACACCCCAGCAGGGCTCTGCCAGGACCTTCCAGAAAGAACCATTTTACATTTTTTGGGTTATTTTTTACCAGAATAGGCAGCTCTTAATACCCCAAGATTGCTGGTCCAACCAATATCCCATGGGCACAGCACCCACTGAACTCAGTCTCCAAATCAAATTATCAGAAAAATAAAAAAATTAAAAATCCAAATAAAATTGGGATTTCTGTCCCAGGGCTCTGCCAGGACCTTCCAGAAAGAACCATTTTACACTTTTTGGTGGGGTTGTTTTTGTCAGGATGGGCAGCTCTTAACACCCCAGGATTCCTGTTGCCACCAGCAGAACCCAATAAGCTCTGAGGGGAAAAATCCAAATTAAAAGGGAATTTCTGTCCCAGGGTTCTGCCAGCACTGGGAGCAGCCAGAACCTTCTAGAAAGGCCCATTTTGCATTTTTGGGGTTGTTTTTGCAGCTCTGAACACCCCAGGATTCCTGGTCCAACCAATATCCCRTGGGCACAGCACCCACTGAACCCTGAGTCTCCAAATAAAATTATCAGAAAAATAAAAAATCMAAATAAAATTGGGATTTCTGCCCCAGGATTCTCCCGGCTGCCCAACCAACTCCGAAGGCATTTGCCCAAATTTTCAGTCAGTTTGGCAGAATTTCCTCCTGAGTTTGTTCTTCTGGAGGAGGAAGCAGCTCTGCTCTGCTCCTGCTGGAAGGAGCAGCTCTCAGGGAGTTTATCAACATCTCAAAGTGCCACTAATGGAAATTAAAAAGGCAAATGTTTGTTGTTTTGCTGCCTTCTAGGAAAATAAAAAAGCAGGAAAAAAGGGACTTGTTCTTGGGTGTTTCTCTGGGGAATTTGGGGGGAGGAGGCTCTGCTGGATCTGCCAGGATTTATTTCAGTGTGGTGCCTCTTCTGCAGCTGCACTGAGGGGAAAACACAGCAAGGATCTCYGAGAGAAAGGAAAGAAAAAGTGATTTTTGAAATATCCGTGGCCCTACAATAATTTTCCACTTAATCTTGTATTTGTGGGGTTCCCAGAGGAAGGAAGGAATGATGAATCTGACTTCATGTCCTCAGAAGGGTAATTTATTGTTTTATTATCTATATTATATTAAAGAATACTAAACTATACTAAAGAATACAGAAAGGATATTTACAGAAGGCTAAAAAATAATAATGAAAACTTGTGACTCTTTCCAGAGTCCCAACACAGCTGGACAGTGATTGATCATTAAATAAAAACAATTCTCATGAAACCAATGAAACAATCCCCTGTTGGATAAATGATCTCCAACCACATTCCAAAGCAGCAAAACACAGGAGAAGCAAATGAGATAATTATTGTTTTCCTTTTTCTCTGAGGCTTCTCAGCTTCCCAGRAGAATCCTGGGCAAGGAGATTTTTCCGAAAATGTGATGGTGACAATTTAATATCCTCGCACTCCTTGGTGTTCACTTCTGAATTCCTGTGAGCASAAAGGCTGCGGAGATTTCCTCTCTTTTTATGGGAACATCAATAGTKTCCACCTCTGTCTGGACTCATTCAGGTGTCAGGAGCTGAATTTGCACCTGAACAGCATTTGAAAATTCATGAAAATGCACCTGAGCTGCATTTCCTGACRTTTCCTTATTGTCCCTTAAATCCCTCATCCAACAGAAAAGAAAAAGTGCAACTTCTTTAAAAACGACAATGACTTTTAAAATATTCTTGGCCCTACAATAATTTTCCAGTTCATCTTGTGGCACTCCTTGGTGTTGGCTTCTGATTTCCTGCTCAACACAAAGACTGGGGAGGTGATGGAAGGCTGGGAGCACCGTGGTGATTTAGCAGGAAGTATTTCACCTCAAAACCTGGGGAAAAAGGGAAATTTTTATTTTTAGCCTCRAAAAGCTGGAGAGCAGCCAGGTTGGAAGAGTTTCCCTGCAATGCCCAGGTGACACCTGATGAAAATTCAGAACCGTCAGGGGGAAGAGCTCCGGGAAGTTGCTGTGGGTGGAGGGGTTCTCCAGGCGCTGGAATTCCCACCAGGAAATTTCCATTTCCACCCCTGGAATGCTGGGATCATCATTCCTTTGCTGAATTTCACAGGGCTGAGCACTGGATTTCTCCTCAGACACTCGTGAGATCGCCCAAGCTCCGGAACCAACTGCAAGCCTTTAATTCAATTATCCCTGCCGCAGCTGCTTTCCTTTAAACATGAACTCTCTCAGAACAGGCTGTAAATTATTGAATTCCTATTTTAATTTGTTTTCTTACGTTTGTAGCTCTCTCCTCCACCCTCCCAACACCTCTTTATTTAAAAAAAAAAAAGAAAAAAAGGAGACACAACAACAACAAGCCCCAAGCAGGTATCAGGCTGTTAATAATTGATGAAGCATTTGTAAATCCTTAGCAGTGAACAGGAGAGTGACACATGAATAAAACATGGGCAGAGGCTCTGGCTGACAGCATAAAACACCCGGGCTGGGCTTTAAAGCAGCTTTTGTGCAACAGGAGAACAAAGCTGGGCTTTGGTTTGTGTGTGAGAGGGGAGGAGAAGGTGCTGGGGGGCAGAACTCACCTGGGCAGGTGTCTCAGACCTCCAGCAACAGCCCTGGGATGCTCCTGAAGCTCTATTTAAAAATAAAAATAAAAATAAAAAATAAAAGTAAAAATAAAAATAAAAATAAAAATAAAAATCTTTATTATTGATGTTTTGTTGATGTTATTATTACTATTACTTAGCACTATTATGATCATTACTATTTATTAATGATATTACTTCTACTATTACTATTATAAGTTATTATTGCTATTAATAGTATGCTATTGCTATTTTTGTGATTTATTATTGCTATTATTACTATTACTATTATTCCTCCTCCAAGAGTATTTCTTTGTTATTTTCACTGTTCTTTCACCCAATTCTTTGCCCACCACAGTGAGTGAGAAATACAAAACAGATTCACAGTTGTGAAATGCAGAATGCAAAGACTCCTTAATAAGGAGTTAAGTTTATTAATTCCTTAATAAATGTGGAATTGACACCCCAAATTTCACTGATCCCTCCCCAATCCCTCTCCCTCCTTGCCTGCCCTTCCATTTGCAGGTGCTGGATTTCCAAGCCCCCA
>JACDOX010000554.1:166104-176236 GCA_014549065.1 Cardinalis cardinalis
AAGGGAAAAGATTCACCTGGGTTTACCTGGTTGTATTTCCAAAGGAAAATCCTAAAGGGAAAAGATTCACCTGGATTTACCTGGCCATGTGTTTCTTCATTCTTCTAAGCTCTTCTAACCCTTCTGATGTTTACATCCTTGTAACAAACTTTCTTAYGCATTTTTATGTAAATAATTATTGTTTTACATTCTTTTCTGGAGGAGGAGAAATTTAATGGACTGTTGGTTTGTCCAGTGTCATTGGAGAGGCGGCACTTTCATCCTCCACTGCCACTTTTGAAAGTCTATAAATGTTGGAGTCAGAAATTAAACTGCCCTTCTTCTTTTTACCTTGGAGATTCCAGTGTCTGCATCATTTTATTTCGTGTCCAATGTGAGAGGTTTYCATGGGGACGGAGCCACTCCCAGCCCCAAAATCTCCCTGACACCCCAAAAAAAAAAAATCCAGACCACACATTCCAGCTGCAACCTGCCAGGAGAAATCCACCCTGGGTTTTGTGGGGCTGGGATTTCCTCCTCCATGCCTTGCCCTAAATAGCAAATTCAGTGGAATAATTCGGGGTCACCAGGAGTTCTCCAGCTGGGGGATCCTCATGGGCTCGGCTGCTGCTCCCCCTCCACTCCAGGGCTGCTGGAGCCGTGGTGGGARCCTGGGAGTTCCCAGCATCTCCAAAATCTTACAACAATATTTTTGTCCTTTCCTACAAAACTCAGGCTGAATAAAGCCTGCAGGGACTTAGATTGACAAGATGGAAATTGGCATCAGCTTTAGGGAGTAAAACACTGGAAGTTGTGATGGTGTTTTATTGTGAAAGCACCCTGAGAAGGGGCTGGAAGCACTGCAGTTGTTTGAGGGTGGCTGTGATTTCCCAGCACAGTTCAGGGAGTGTTTGCACACACAGAGCTCCGTGCTGAGGGACAKCTCCCAGGATTGAATAGAAATAAAACAATGTCCCCCAGGATTTAACAGAAATAAAACAATGTTCTCATTCTTCTGTCACCTCCTAGACACGGGAATGTGGTGTTTGTGAGGGTCCCCAGGACATGGTGAGAGATGAGAATCTGACTCCAAGTTCTCAGAAGGATGATCTATTCTATTCTATTCTATTCTATTCTATTCTATTCTATTCTATTCTATTCTATTCTATTCTATTCTATTCTATTCTACTGTATTATATTATACTATATGATATTATATTATATTACAATATATTATATTACATTAGATTATATTATGCTATACTAAAACTATACTAAAGAAAGAGAAAGGATACATCAGAAAACTTAACAAGAATAAATAATAAAAACTCGTGACTGACTCCTCAGAGTCCGACACAGCTGATGGTGATTGGTCATTAATTAAAAACAATTCACAAGAAACCAATCAAACATTCACCTGTTGGTACACAATGTCCAAACCACATTYCAAAGCAGCAAAACACAGGAGAAGCAAATCAGATAATTATTGTTTTCATTCCTCTCTGAGGCTTCTCAGCTTCCCAGGAGGAAATCCTGGGCAAAGAGGATTTTTCAGAAAATATCACGGTGACACTTTAGGGGTCCAGTTTTCCTTCACAGCACCACAACGTCCCTCTCATGTGCCCTAATTTTGTTGCTCTGGGTTCCATCAGCTCCTTGTGCTGTTCCCTCCTGTCTCCCTCCATCCCCACACTGTCCTGTTCTCCCCCTGGCTGTGCTCTCTGCTCTCCCTGCAGGAATCAATCCCTTCTCACCCACATTTGTCGCTTTCCTCTGAATTTCCGCCAAAAAACCGACAAAGTGCTGAACTGAATTCAGCATTGCCGGAGATCAATGGGAATTTCTTGGGTTTGACAGCAGCAAGCAGGGATGGACAGGGTGGGAGCTGTTCCAAAGGCAAAGTGTCTGCTCCAGGGCCTCAGGAATTTGGGAATTGAGGGAACTGGGAACTGGGAATTGAGCCCCTGATGCCAGCTGGGGATGTGGAGAAGGGCTGAAAACTCCCTTCACATCCTGCAGCTTCTGAASCCTCAGGTCCCCGCCTGTTTTCTGGTGGTTTTGGTGCTGTTTWGTGGCATTTGGCAGCCCTTACACTTCAATTATTTGATTTTTTTCCTCCGTGTGTGTGTGTCCCTTCAAAGCCCAACTGGGCAGCTYTGCAAGTGCTCCTGGAGTAAAACTGATCCTAAAAAACATAGAGTAAAAGTGATCCTAAATAAAACCCAGAGTAAAACTAATCCTAAATAAAACCCGGAGGAAAACCAATCCTAAATAAAACCTGGAGTAAAACTGATCCTAAATAAAACCCAGAGGAAAACCCTTCCTAAATAAAACCTGGAGTAAAACAGATCCTGAGGAAAACCAATCCTAGATAAAACCCGGAGTAAAACTGATCCTAAAAAAATCTGGAGTAAAACTATCCTAAATAAAACCCAGAGTACAAACTGATCCTAAATGAAACCAGAGGAAAATTGATGCTAAATAAAACCCAGAGGAAAACCAATCCTAAATAAAACCTGGAGTAAAATCGATCCTACATAAAACCTGGAGTAAAACCGATCCTAAATAAAACCCAGAGGAAAACTGATCCTGAGGAAAACCAATCCTAAATAAAACCCAGAGTAAAACCCATCCTAAAAAAAACCTGGAGTAAAACCAATCCTAAGTAAAACTTGGAATAAAACCAACCTGAAATAAAACCCRGATGAAAACCAAACCTAAATAAACCCCAAAGTTGATCTTTCCCTCCAGCAATAAAACGAGATGCCAGAAGAACCATGAAAAATGGAATTTTTCCTCTGGTTGCCTTTCAGGACATGAGAACAGCGAGGCCCTGCCCGAGTCCCTGCCCTCAGCCCCGGGGACCCTGCCCCATTTCCTGGAGGAGCCCGACGATTCCTACATCATCAAGAGCAACCCCATCGTGCTGCGCTGCAGGGCCGTGCCCGCCATGCAGATCTTCTTCAAGTGCAACGGCGAGTGGGTGCACCAGAACGAGCACGTGTCCCACGAGAGCCTGGACGAGGCCACAGGTGAGCAGGGGCTGTCCCCAGGTGAGCAGGAGCCACCCTTGGGTGAGCAGGAGCCACCCTTGGGTGAGCAGGAGCTGCCCCAGGTGAGCAGGACCCACTCCTGGGTGAGCAAGAGGTGCCCCCAGGAGAGCAGAAGGTTCTCCCAGGTGAACAGGGGCCACCTCCAGGTGAGCAGGAGCTGGGAACAGGGAAACCTGGTTTTGTGGGTTCCTGCTGGGTTGGTGCCTGGAATTTACCCCCAGATCCAGATTTTGTGGAATTTCTGATGAGTAAGATACTGACGTTCCTCCCAGTCCTGGCTTTTGTGGAATTCCTGCTGGGTTGAACACTGGAGTTTCCCTCCAGCCCCAGTTCTTATTGGTTTTTCTTTTTGGGTTGGACCCTGGGGTTTGCCCCCAGCCCCAGTTTTTGTGGGATTCTTGCTGGGTTTGCCCCTAGCCCCAGTTTTTATGGGATTTTTGTTGGGTTGGACCCTGGAGTTTTCCCCTAGCCCCAGCTTTTATGGAATTCCTGCTGTGTTGGATCCTGGGGTTTCCCCCAGCCCCAGTTTTTGTGGGATTCTTGCTGGGTTTGCCCCTAGCCCCAGTTTTTATGGGATTTTTGCTGGGTTGGATCCTGGAATTTCCCCCCAGTCCCAGTTCTTATGGGATTTTTGTTGGGTTGGACCCTGGGGTTTGCCCCCAGCCCCAGCCAGGGCAGGAATTGGGGTAGGAATAACACGAGCAGGAGAAATCCACAGCACCCAGAGCGCGTGGAAGAGAAGAGAAGGAGAAGGGAGAGATTTGGGAGTGATCAGGAGATTTTATCAGCTCCGAGCAGAGCCTGCAGCTCCTCTCATTTAGCTGATAAGTGTTGCAGACCAATTTGATGCTGTGGCTCCACAATTCTGGTTGTTATTGCTTTCTCCCCTCTCCCCTCCCAGCATTGCTAGGCAACCCCCAGCCTTGGCAGCAGCGCTCTGTGTACAACACCTTCTCCAGCAACACAAGAAATTCCTTTTTTAGAGGCAAAAATGCCATTTAAAAAGAAGTTACACCTCTTAAAGTAGTGCTTGGCATTCTTTTGAAGTGACACATTCTGAAGAAGTTTCGTATTAGAGGGTTTTTTTTTTTTGTAAATGCTAATCTGAATGAATTTTAATTTTTGCAGTTACCTTTTCAGAAATAATTTAATAGGCATAACCTTTACTTCTAAAGGCACTGCTGAATCAATATGGGAGAAATGTCGTCCCTAAAAGCTTTCCTTCCATATGGTAACAGAAAATCTCTCTGTGAGTGCTGCAATTATGTTTTCTAAGCTTTGGGTTAATAACAGAACAAACCAAGATTGGTAACACGAGGTGGGGTTTAAATGACATCAGTAACATTGGGATTTGACACAGGGAGCAGCAGAGCTGGGTTTGGGTTGGGAGAAAATTCATCTGGTTCCAGCTCCCCTGKGTGAAAACCRCCAATCACGTGTTTTTAAAATTTTAAAAGTTTAATAGTAATAAAATGGTTATAAAAATAGTAATACAATTACAGTAATAAAAATTTTGGACAATTTGGATTAGGACAATATGAGACAATAGAAACAAAGAGTTATGGATGTCCGGGTCTTCCCCTTTTGCCCTCTTTTTCTGGGCAAAATAAGCCCAAAAAAGGATGCATGTTAACAGAGGATTAACCCTTAAAGGCAACAGCCTGTTGCACATTCATACACCTCATCCATGATGCATAAATTCCATTCAAACACAGGATTCTGTCTGGTCAGTGTCAACTTCTTCCTCTTAATCCTAACCTGAGCGAGGAGGGAAGAAGTTCATTTCTTCTGATAATGGACCAATAAATTCTCTTTCTCTGAAAGATTTAGGGGGCTGCTATCTCACTATGAGTCCTTTCTTTTAAAAAAAGTATCTTACACAGCATAGCTTCTATTTTAACATTATGTTATAACCTAAAGCTATATTTAACACATTACTTAAGAAAATTAATGCAGCATAACTTTCTAACACAACACATRTAATATTCATTTGAATATTTGCAAAAAACCAATGCTAAAACGGGCATTTTTCATACCCCCTGACCACAGAAATGCTGCAGGGCTGGACTTAGCCCAGGGCTGCAGATACCCCAAAGCTCTGGACCCAAAACACACTGCAGGGCCGTGTCCAGGTGTTCCCAGAAGGGTCCTCAGGGYACAGAAATGCAGAGAGAGGCAGCACTGAGGGGAATTCTGTCACCAGGATSCCATCCACAGCCAGGAATTCCTYTGGARCTYTCCCTCAGCCTTCAGAGCAGCAGCTGTTGKGGTTTTTGGCATTCTTGTGTCTGGAACCCAAAACCCACTGCAGGGCAGTGTCCAGGTGGATCCTCAGAGCACAAAAACGCAGAGAGAGGCAGCACTGAGGGGAATTCTGTCACCAGGATGCCACCCATAGCCAGGAATTCCTTTGGAAATCTCCCTCAGCCTTCAGAGCAGGAGCTGTTGGGGTTTTTGGCATTCACATGTCTGGAACCCTAAACCTGCTGCAGGGCAGTGCCCAGGTGTTCCCAGAACCATCCTCAGGGCACAAAAATGCAGAGAGAAGCAGCACTGAGGGGAATTCTGTCAGCAGGATCCCATCAGGGATTCCTTTGGAATTCCTTTGGAACTCTCCCTCAGCCTTCAGAGCAGCAGCTGTTGGGGTTTTTGGCATTCACGTGCAGTTTCTGGAGTCCAGTCTGGGGCACAGCTGAGTCTGTCCCCAGGCACAGCCTGGATCTGCTCCAGCTGGGAAAACTGCTCTGGAATTGGTGCCAAAAGCAGGGATTTTGGTTAAAGGGGGTTCTGGGCTTTTGAAATCACCYTCTTYTAAATATATTTAAATATGCTGACTGCATTATTTCTGAAATTATCTAGAATAAATGGGATCATTTTCACTTTGTGCCACTGCAGCTCCCATTAGGACTCAAAAGTTTTAAGAGGAGTATGAATAGGAATTTCCCTGATTTTGAGTATCGATGGTTTTCATGCTGGAAGTRTAAGCTGGTTTTCTKTARTTAAACAGGGTCTGACCCTCTGCATCCTTCCACTGCTTGTCAAGGATCAAAATCCCCAGAGGTTGGGGAGGAGAGGTAAAAAACAGCACCCAGAGTCCCAGGCTGGAGGAGGTTTGGTGCTGGATGGAGGGAACGAGTCCGAGCTCCTCCGGCAGAAGGACTCCCCATGGGTGGCTTTGTCACCATGATGGGCACAGAGCCCAGATTCCCATGATTTTGGTTTTAGAGGAGAGGAATAAAGGCCTCAGAGCGGTCCAGGAGTGTCCGTGAGCAGGACAGGGAGGGCTTTGCAGGACTCTGTGTATGAGACCTTCTCCACCAACACAATAAATTCCTTTTTTTAGAGGCAAAAATGGGGATGTCTGGAAGGTTTTACATGAGGGGAATAAAGGCCTCAGAGTGGCCCAGGAGTGTCTGTGAGCMGGAGCAGCAGGACAGGGAGGGTTCTGCAGGACTATGGAGACATCTGGAAAGTTTTACAGCAGAGGAATAAAGGCCTCAGAATGTCTGTGAGCAGGAGCAGCAGGACAGGGAAGGTTTTGCAGGACTATGGAGATGTCTGGAAGGTTTTACAGGAGAGGAATAAAGGCCTCAGAGCGGCCCAGGAGTGTCTGTGAGCAGGAGCAGGAGGACAGGGAAGGTTCTGCAGGACTCAGGAAATGTCTGGAAGGTTTTACAGGAGAGGAATAAAGGCCTCAGAGCAGCCCAGGAGTGTCTGTGAGCAGTAGGACAGGGAAGGTTTTGCAGGACTCTGGAGATGTCTGGAASRTTTTACAGGAGAGGAATAAAGGCCTCARAGCRRCCCAGGAGTGTCTGTGAGCAGGACACTGAGGATTTTGCAGGACTCTGGGGATGTCTGGAAGGCTTTGCCTGGAGTGTCCCCACGGTGGCTTTGCTGCTCTGCCTCTGCTTTTCCTGTTTATTCCCCAAGCGTGGCTGAGCAGGGACTTTGTTCTCTGCGTGCTCTGCCTCATCAAGGGAGAGCCGAGCTCGTGGATGCTGCTGTGATGAAAGTGTGGTAATTAAGGGCTGATTAATTTCCCTCTGCTGCATTTCCTGCACGCTCCAGAACCTGCCTGGCTATTTCAGGTTGGGGTTGAGCAGAGGCTCAGCCCCGCTCGCAGAGTTTCCTGGTCTGATAACTGGAAGGATTACAGCAATAACTGCTGTCAGTGTTTTTCTCATTTAAACAAATAAAGCTGACAAATGCCGAAGTTCTCTGCAGCTCCGTTKTGTTTAGTACACGGAGAGCAATTATTCATCTGCTGCCAGCACCGGTCTGTGCAGCTCCAGCATCCAGCAGAGCCCATTAGCATTTCAGCACCACAGCCAGCACTTGATATTCTGCACGGCTCTACTGTAAAACAAAAGATGATGGTTCTAATTTGCACAATAATTTAAAGGGTTGGGCTGGCGGGCGCTTATTGGAGTTATTGGAGTCGCAGGTAAAACGTCGCGGTGCTTTACGAGGTGCCTGCTTTGATTTGCAGGGATTTTTCACCCGGTGTCACTCCCCATGAAGGATTTTCCCGGTGGTTCCCGAGGTGCAGAGGGGASGTGGATGTGTTTGCTGGTTGAGAGGAATGGGGGATTTGTCCTTAGAAACAAGCTGTGGGTCTGCTGGGAGAKAAAACCAGCACTGGGAGAGAAAAGGAACAATGGGAAGGATTCCACTGATTGATGAATGGAAAAAGAGATTTGYTTTTRCAAATAAACTTTAGGGTTGCTGATAAACGAAATTAGACATTGAAATTTGAAAGAAACAATGGAGAAAACCCCTAAACTCAGTAAGAATTAAAAATGAAAAGGGAGGGTTATACATTAGAGGGGAATCTTTGGGATCAGGTGTTCTGGGRAGTCTGAGCCTCTCAAGTACCTCAGAAATGGAGGAAGAGAGAAGGGAAATGTGGCTGGAAATTGGGATAAAAAGGGAGGCTGYRYCCTCCAAARCTTGGAGAGACCCCAGGGGAATGYCCCATGGCCTCTGCCTTGATTGGAATAAAGTCAAAGGACTCCTCTGTCTCCTTTTTGGACATAAACCTCTGSTGTTTGTGGATTAATTTTCCTAACACTGGTGAAATACGGGGGTGATAAATGGAGAATATTCCTCTCCTCCCAATAGGTTTGCTCYGTGTCGTTGTTCCTAAAACAAATGGAAATAGCTGCGCTTTCTCCATAAACAAAGCACAACTTCCCCCTAAGACCCCRTGCTCTCCAGAGGTCCCGTCCAGCCCCAACGATTCAGAGATTCTGCAGTTTTAGATGCATTTATTTTGTCAATGGGTGAACTGGGAGACCTTTAAGAGGACCTGAATTCCTACCTGGCCCATTCTCAAAACGCTGAACCACCAGCTTCCCCAAACCGTGTGTGCTCTTTGTTTGCCACATTAAATACAGGCTGATTTATAGATTAATTAAATGCCGTGTCAATGAAAGGAAGAGCTGGGCTGGAGAATATTCCACCTTAATAAATCTGGAGCTGTAAATGCCTGAATTCACTGACGCCTGCTCAGAAATTTGCAGCACCCCGGAGCCAAGAAATGGCTTCAGCTTCTCCAAAATTCATCATCAAGTGATGACTTTTTCTTGTTTGGTATCAAAATCCTGTAATCGTGAGCAGGGGCAGCTCCCACACCTCTGCCTCTCTTTGCTGCTTCCCAAAATCCTCAGGAGGGAAGAGAGCAGGGGCTGGGGGTGTGAGTGGGGTCAGCACAGCTCTGCATAAACCAGGGAGGGATTTCCCCCCCAGGAAGCACCTTCTGGTGGGAATGGGATCCCAAACCCTCAGCCAGGGCAGCCCTGCTCTGTCCCAGCACTCCAATCCCCTCTGAGGGAGCTCCCTGGAGCTTCTCTTACCTTAAACCTGGACAGATCACTCTGCAAAACGTTTCCATGCCAGAATCCAAGGATTTCTGGCTGGCAGAGCAGGGATGGTTTGGTTCAGGGGGTGCATTTTCCTGGCAGGGTCTCTGGCAGAGCCTTTGTTCCTCAGGGTTTGTTGTCACCGTGTCAGGAAACAAAAGGAGGCTTTGTAAACAGTTTTGTTAAAAACGGCATCAACACGGGGGGAAAACAAAAAGCAGCCAGAAAACCTGTGCTTGTTTGTTGCATGGGAATAAATATTTGAGGCACTGAAGGGATGCTGGAGACAACTTGGGGAGCTGTCAAGGGTTTGTTCCTGTCTTTGGGTTTCATTGTAAGCCAGGCTTAATGAAAAGAAGTAAAAATCCCCTTTTCCCATTGCTGGAAAAGTATCAAATATTCTCTATTTTTTGTACAGGATTTAAAGCTTGTCTGAGCTTCCCCTCTTGGAGCATCTGCAGTGAACCCTGTCCCTCCTCTTGCCAGAGGAGCACAGTGAC
Source organism: Cardinalis cardinalis (assembly GCA_014549065.1). NCBI lineage: Eukaryota > Metazoa > Chordata > Aves > Passeriformes > Cardinalidae > Cardinalis > Cardinalis cardinalis. The sequence goes on from JACDOX010000554.1 coordinate 175,498, forward strand.
TTCCCAGTGCCTTTGAGGAGGGGCTGCCCAGCTGTTAATGATGCCTGAGATTAAGTGGAAGCCAATTTTTATGGAGTTCAGGTTTAGAATCCTTGCTGCTTTATAAACTCCACAGGCATGAAATACGGTGAGATTGGGTTTGCCTCCATTTCCAGTGGAGGGGAAATAACTGCCTGGGGACTGTGCTGGAGGAGAGAGGAGGAAGAACAAGGCCTGAATGTTTTCTATTTTCATTTAATGTTTTTCTGACTCTTTCAAATGGTTCCCGGTGCCAGGTTTGGATTGGATTTCCTCTCCCAAGGCTGCCATGCCGAGGTGGCTGCAGGTCTGGGGAACATCCCAGGGGTGCCACAGGAAAGATGTGGGAGGATCCTGGAGTCTGGGATTTAACTTTGGGCTCTGTCTGGGGGAAATGTTCCTGGTCTGAGGGGCCACAGGTTTGCAAGGGCATGGAGATGTCCTTTAAAGACATTTTTATTGTACATGATTGAATGCAGACAAACATCCTGAGTGCAGGAGGCACCAGGGATGAGGATTCTGAGGGAGCAGTTGCAAAGATCATGGTGGGGGCATGTTGTGGTGTTAACAAGGTGAGAGATGAGAACTGACTCCAAGTTCTCAGAAGGCTGATTTATTATTTTATGATATTATATTATATTATATTATATTATATTATATTATATTATATTATATTATATTATATTATATTATATTATATTATATTATATTATATTATATT
>JACDOX010000554.1:184946-217890 GCA_014549065.1 Cardinalis cardinalis
CTGCAATGAGGAGCAGGGACAGCTCTGCTCTGTCACCCTGAGCAGCAGTCACCATTTCACACCCCCTGTGCTGGCATGTCACCCCTCAGTGCTGCCCTGAGCTCTACCAYGTCACYATCACATTTTCTGAAAAATCCTTTTGCCAGGATTTCTTCTCCTGGGAAGCTGAGAAGCCTCAGAGAAAAAKGAAAACAATAATTATCTGATTTGCTTCTCCTGTGTTTTGCTGCTTTGGGATGTGGTTTGGACATTGTTTATCCAACAGCTGCTTGTTTGATTAATTTCATGTGAATTGTTTTAACTTAATGACCAATCAGGGTCAAGCTGTGTCGGGACTCTAGAAAGAGTCACGAATTTTTCATTATTATCTTTTTAGCCTTCTGTCAATTCTTTCTCTATTCTTTCTATATACTTTCTGTACCCTTTCTCTATTCTTTAGTATAGTCTTAGCATAATATAATATGATGAATAGAATAGAATAGAATAGAATAGAATAGAATARAATCCTGCTAAAAACATAAAGTCAGACCCATCATCTCCTCCTTTGTCCTAAAGACCCAGCACATGCCACACTGCCAGAGGGGTTTCCTCTCCCTGGGCTSAGCTGGAGTTGGTGCCAGGAGCTTTCCCCTGCAATGAGGAGCAGGGACAGCTCTGCTCTGTCACCCTGAGCAGCTCAGGAGGAATCAGGGTGACTGACAGGTCCTGCAGCAGTAGCAAACACAATGCATTCCACCCTCCTGGCTGGTAATTCCTTCCAGCTCCTGCTTCCCCCCGGCCCTGGGGCTGCTGTCAAAGCAGGGCTGAGCTGTAACCTGGAAAATCCTTGGTCAACACCCATTTAATGAAGTTTRGGATAATCTCTGAGCTGTGTGTTCGGCCTTCTTGGTGCCTCAGAGTGTAAAATATTAATTCTGTCRGGTACAGCAGCACAAAAAGAAGTGTTTAGGTAGCTGGTAATCCTTCAGGCAGGTGTGGTGGGGTGCTGGGGGGTGTCACTGCTGCGTCCTCCATCGGTGACAAATGGGATTCAGATTTCTCAGCTGTCAGGRCTTGTTCTTGTTTCGTTCACTGGGCTTGAAAATCGGGTTTTTAAACATTCCCTCGAGTGGACAGGGAGCTGCCATTCCCTGCACTGGAGTGAAGCTCCAGGAGTGGACGTCACCTCCTTGAGGCCTGGGTGTGATGGGGAAAGGGGACATCTGAAACCTCAGGTGTGATGGGGAAAGGGGACACCTGAAATCTGCAGATCTGATGTGGAAAGGGAAAATCTGCAGGTGTGATGGGGAAGGAGGACATCTGAAACCTCAGGTGTGATGGGGAAAGGGGATACCTGAAATCTGCAGATCTGATGTGGAAATCTGAAATGTGCAGGTGTGATGGGGAAAGGGGACATCTGAAATCTCATGTGTGATGTGGAAAGGGGAAATCTGAAATCTGCAGGGGTGATATGAAGGGGACACCTGAAATCTGCAGGTGTGATGGGGAAAGGGGACATCTGAAATGTTCAGGTGTGAATATGGAMAAGGGACATCTGAAATCTGCAGGTGTGATGGGGAAAGGGGACATCTGAAACCTCAAGTGTGATGGGGAAAAGGGGACATCTGACATCTGCAGGTGTGATGGGGAAAGGGAACATCTGAAATCTGCAGGTGGGGTGTGGAAAGAGAACATCTGAAATCTGCAGGTGTGAATATGGAAAGGGGAAATTTGCAGGTGTGATGTGGAAAGGGGACATCTGAAATCTGCAGGGGCGAGACTGAGGGCACTGTGAAATGGGGCTAAAGCTGCCCCGGGGGGGTTCATAAATTCTGTCACCTGTCCCTCAGAAATGTCCTTGCCCTAGTATTAAACTGCCAAATAACCCTGATGCTAGAGATAAATGTTTATAAACCTCAGGATTTCAAATGAATAAACCCAAACCCAGCCTTTAGTTTGCTGGACTCTGCTTATCTTCATTGAACGGTGCTGAGGGCCTTTGGACCTGCAGGGAGGAGCTGGTGGAGCCAATTCCCACCAGGAAACCTTGGGATGGAGAGGGGAGCAGCAGTAGGAGCTGGGGGAGCCAATTCCCACCWGGAAAYCTWGGGATGGAGAGGGGAGTAGCAGCAGGAACCAATTCCCACCTGGAAATCCGTGGGTGGAGAGGGAGCAGCAGCTAGGGGAGCCAAATCCCACCTGGAAACCTTGGGATGGAGAGAGGAGCAGGAGCTGGAGCTGGGGGAGCCAATTATTCCCACTTGGAAATCTTGGGATGGAGAGGGAAGCAGGAACAGGAGCTGGGAGAGCCAATTCCCACCTGGAAATCTTGGGATGGAGAGGGAAGCAGGAGCAGGAGCCCATTCCCACCTGGAAACCTTGGGATGGAGCAGCAGCCAAGCCCATTGTGAGGCACGAGGTGCAAACCTGAGCCTTAAATTCACCCTGAATCCCTTTTTTGTGAATGAAGACTCAGACCAAAGCTGATATTTGAGCCTTAGCAGGAACTCGCAGCTCTCTCTGCATCTCCTGTCTGCTCTGCTTGTGGTGGAGCTCTCACGAGTTTCGGGTTCTTTTTTTTGCCTTGTTTTTGTTTTGGGTTTGGGTTTCTTTTGCAATAAAAGGGCAGCTGTTGTGCTAAACGATTGCTGATAGTTTACTGTTACTGCACTATTACTGTTGAGTGCTCTGCAGAGGTTTGTGAAATACTCTAAAATATCTTTATCACATAATATATGCATATATTTAAGATTTAAATGTGTTGTATCCACTGCTGCTTTTTCAAATGTTTAACACAGATTCTGACATTTTAATGGAGTGCTGTAGATGTTCCCAGGAATATCTGCCTGAGTTCCACGGGTTTATTTACAGCCAGGGCTTTTAATGGAAATGTAAAATCATTTCTCTTCTGGGCTGCACGCATTCCACTGCCAGCACATCAGCACAACACGAAACCCACATAAAATTCAAAAGCTGTGAGGACTCCACAGCAGYGAGGGCCTGTTTTACAAAGGTTTGTGTATTTATGGGGCTGGCACACTGTGAAAAATGYCAATCACTTGKTTTTTTAAAATTTTRAAAGTTTAATRGTAATAAAATGGTTATAAAAATAGTAATATAATTAGAGTAATAATAATTTGGACAATTTGGATTAGGACAATAAGAGAAAATAGAAACAAAGAGTTAAGGACAGTTTGRGTACCTCTTTCTGGGCAAAATAAGCCCCAAAAAGGACCCACTTTAACAGAAGATTAACCCTTAAAAGCAACARCCTGTTGCATATTCATACACCTCATCCATGATGCACAAATTCCATTCAAACACAGGATTCTGTCTGGTCAGWGTCAGCTTCTTCCTCTGAATCCTAARCCTCAGTGAGGTGGGAAGAAGTTCTCGTTTCTTCTGATAATGGGGCAATAAATTCTTTTTCTCTGAAAAATTTAGGTGTCCTGTGGCTGCTATCTTGGAGTCCTCTMTTTTAAAAAAAGTATCTTACACAGCATAGTTTCTATTCTAGCATTTTGTTRTAACCTAAAACTATATTTAACACACTASTTAAGAAAATTAACACAGCATCACTTTCTAACACAACACATATAATATTCATTTGAATATTTGAGAAAAGCCAATCATACAATACACATTTTTCACTAAAACAAGCAGGATAATGGGGCTGCAGTGAAACACCCCAGCCAAGCAGGCTGAGAGTTCCAACCTTAGTGAATCCTGCTGCAGTCACACGGAGGGCTGRGATTGCTCAGTGCAAACAGCTGCATTTGGCCAGGTGCTTATGGGTCTGCAGTAGCAATATTTGCTATTTGCTTTGCTTTTAAGGGATCTTGGTTACAAGTACAATAAATGGGATTCATTTCTCACCGGAGATGTTTCACTCTCAGGACGCAGCCTAGGTATCTGCAGTGTCTCGTTTGTGATTGATCTGATATTTAGATTGAGCTTTAAAGAGMAAATCTGTAACTTTTTAGCTGCTTTTAAGAGCAAATTAATAACTTTAATAGTTTCCCACTCAGCAAAGATTGAGAGCTTTCATGGCTTGTGCAGGACRTGCTGGTCTGGGCTGATTTTACAACGAGGGTGCCTAATGATGGGTCAGCCTCTTTATTCTATAAAACTTGGCCTCAGACTTGGTTTGTTTGAGGTGTTCATTGTGGACAGCACAAAACCAGCTCCATTTCCGAATTCCATTTATTTTGTGTGCTGTTCACACCTTCAGCCCCACTTTGCCCTTCCTTACCCGCTGCTCCAGCTGYTCCTGTTGTGGGATTTTGTGGTGTTTTCTGAGACCCCCATCAAAGGGAGGAATGATGAATCTGACTCCATGTTCTTAGAAGGCTAATTTATTATTTTATGGKCTATATTATATTAAAGGATGTTGTACTGAAYGATACTAAAGAATTGAGAAAGGATACAAACGGAAGATTAAAAGATAATAATGAAAAACTCCTGACTCTTTCCAGAGTCCTGACACATGGCTGTGATTGGTCATTAAGTAAAAACAATTCACATTAAACAAACGAAACAATCACCTGTTGGATAAACAATGTCCAAACCACATTCCAAAGCAGCAAAACACAGGAGAAGCAAAYCAGATAATTATTGTTTTCATTTTTTCTCTGAGGCTTCTCAGCTTCCCAGGAGAAGAATCCTGGGCAAGGGGATTTTTCCAGAAAATGTGAYGGTGACRGGATTTCTCCTGGCTGCAGGGGAATTTGGGGTGGTTTGWGCTCCAGGAGTGGTCAGGGGTCCCTGGGGTTGAGGGCAGAGCTGCTCCCCCATCCTGGAGCTGCTCCAGCCCTTCCCCTCCCACCCTGGGTTTGCTCCACGGCTACCCCAGTGCCCTGCTGGACACTCTGGGCTCTTTCCTGTCCCCCTGAATGTGTTAAATCTGTCCCCCCATTTGTCCCCTCTGTCCCTGCACCAGTTTCCCCAGTCAGTGGCACTCCCAGTCCTGCTCCCACCACCTCACCAGCATCTCCAGGTGCCTCTCCTGCTGATTTTGTGCATTTTGCAGCCCTTGGGGGCTCTTCAGTCCCCACAAATCTCCCCTTTATTGGACACAGCCCTTGGATGAGGGGCTGTGCTGCCTCTCAGGCAGGCAGGGGAGCTGTGAACGGGGTTTTCTTCCAGCAGAGAAAAAAAAAATGTTTGTTTTCCTTCTGAGATTTGCGAATAAATCAATACAGCCAGGAGGTAGCGAGGTCATGAAATAGAAGTGGTGGAGCAAAGCACTTCTGAATTAGATTGCTAAACTGAAAAGAAAAAAGAAGGGAGATAACTTTGTAGTTCCCCTGAATAGATAATTCCTTTTTATACAGACATGTGCTCTGGGGCCTCTCTGGGTTTGATGTGCTGCTTTGCAGCCCTGTCTGTTTTCTCTGGCCCTGTTGCCAGAAATGGTTTTAATTTTGAATGCTTGAACATGAAAGGAGAAGTTGTGAGACTTTATCGTGGTGTTTGTAATCACGGGGATGATTGTGTGAGCGAGTCCTGCAGGGATTTGGGAAGTTCACAGCGATGGAGGTGGGGACTGAAGCAGCTGGAGGCCCCACCAGCGGTGACACTGAAATGCTTTCATGGTTGGGGGAATGTTCTGCCTCTGGGCACAGAGATCAACACCTCTTTTAATTGTAAACAGCATTAAAAGAGAAAGCAGGAATTCGGAAATCTGGTGCCTGTTGCATTTAGTACTGTGACACTGCAAGTGTCACACTTATTAGATAACAATTGTTGTTTCTGTAGGGTATGGGGTTAAACACTGTTCACAACGTGCACAAAAATATGATTCTTTAACAAATCTAAAGGTGTTCAGTGATCTCTCCGGTCCCTCCCAACCCAGGTTGTTCTGTGACTCCTGTAAGATCCTCTTGCGATCTCTGCTGCTCACAGTGACCCCAAGATGTGTTAAAGCCTCTTTTCTCAGCCTGGCGATCAAAGAAGGAGTCAGAGCTCTTCAGTTCTCATTCTCAAGGTTGTTTAATGTATCTTGTCTATAAAATTCTTTCTCCTGTCCAGCCAAGGTCTGCTCAGCAGGACAGTTCCAGGCACTCTGCCTGCCCCTAGGGTAGTGTTAACTTTTTATACTAAACACTACATGTACAATATTTACAATAACTTCCCAATACCCATCACCTATGCTAGACAGTGAGCTTCTACCTTAAACCAATCCAAAAGTGCCACCAGCACAGCAGAAGATGGAGGCCAAGAAGAAGAAGGAGAAAGGCTGGACACGCCCAGATTCCTCCATCTTGCCCCTTGAACCCCCATTCTAAAAATGCCCAAAAAATCCATTTTTCACCCTGTGATAAGTTCACTATCATTCTACTTAAACTTTTGTGGCTTGTAATTCTTCATATAAGGTTAGTAATTGTTTTTTCCAAGGGCTAAATCAAAGGCACAGGGGTCTTGGGCTCTGTGCCAAGGTCTCCAAGCCCCTTGGACAGGGGCTTGGAGTCCTCCAGGGCAGCCAGAGGAATTTCCTGGGTTCCCACAAGATCTCACAGTTACGTTCTTGAATTTATCCCATCTGAAGGCTGCTAACAAAAAGGAACATTGTCAGGTATTGCTGATCCCCCAGAACTYGAGGGAATGGTGAAATTACAGCCTCTGAAGGCTTTGGTTTCAATTACTGAAAGCTTCCTGTGATGTTTTCCTTATCTCCAAGCGTTTCCTATATAAATGTGATCCTGCCTATCAGGACAGGCAGAACCTGCAAACATCATCACCGACAGCCTTATCTAAAGAGAGCTTTTCAGTGTCAGCAGCACTTTAATTAYTGCCCAAATACCACTGAGAACCAGTTTCAAAGGAGATCCATGGATTTCTCTGTCTCCTTCAATTCGAAACCATTTAGCAAAACAAAGGCTGAGGTGTGACCGTGTTCACAGGGGTCTTAGGATGAGGGAAGAGAYGAGGATCTGACTCCATGTTTCAGAAGGCTTGATTTATTATTTTATTATATATATTATATTAAAACTATACTAAAAGAATAGAAGAAAGGATTTCATCAGMAGGCTGGCTAAGAATAGAAAAAGAAAGRATGATAACAAAGGTTTGTGGCTCGGCTCTCTGTCTGAGCCAGCTGGGCTGTGATTGGCCATTAATTAGAAACAACCACATGAGACCAATCCCAGATGCACCTGTTGCATTCCACAGCAGCAGATAACCATTGTTTGCATTTTGTTCCTGAGGCCTCTCAGCTTCTCAGGAGGAAAAATCCTAAGGAAAGGATTTTTCATAAAAGATGTCTGTGACAGTTGAGGTTCAGCTGCTCACCTGCACTGCTGAGCTCTGTAGGTGACAGTAAAAGATTTTAAAATCATAGAAAATTCGGGGAGTTAGAAAGAAAGTTTGGCTTSGTAAAMCCTGGGAAATGTTAAGGGTAGACCCTGGGAAATGTCCGGCCTTGTGTTTGCTGGATCATGTGAAACTGCACCTGTGTAGCCAGTAAATGATAAATATGATTGTTAGAGGTGAAGATTATTAAGTAATTAGATGTGTTAGGAAAATTAACCCAGAAACACCAGAGGTTTATGTCCAAAAAGGACACACAGGAGTCCTTTGACTTTATTCCAATCAAGGCAGAGGCCATGGGGCATTCTCCTGGGGTCTCTCCAAGCTTTGGAGGATGCAGCTTCCCTTTTTATCCCAATTTCCAGCCACATTTCCCTTCTCTCTTTCCCCATTTCTGAGGTACTTAAGAGGTTCAGACTCCCCAGAACACCTGATCCCAAAGATTTCCCTCTAATGTAAAACCCTCCCTTTTAATTTTTAATTCTTATGGAATTTAGGGYTTTTTTMTTCCCCATTGTTTCTTTCATTTCTCAGCCACCCTAAAGTTTATTTGTAAAAGCAAATCTCTTTTTCCATTCTTCAATCAGTGGAATCCTTCTCATTGTTTCTTTTCTCTCCCAATGCTGGTTTTATCCACCAGCAGACCCACAGCTTGTTTGGAAACACAAATCCCCCATTCCTCTCMGGTGTAATCATTGTTTAGACATAAGAATCATGAGAAACCATGTTAGGGGTTTGAGGGGGATCACGAGAAATCCATGCTTGAATGAAATCAATGTCTACAATAGAACAATGTAAGTTTAATAATTAATATTTAAGTTATATAATGATAGAATATAAAACATGTTCAGCTCAAAACCATGTTGGAGTAAGATTTGAGTGTGTACCCTGACACCCAGAGGTCTTCAATAAAAGCCTAGAATCATTCTGTGATTCTGTGCTCCTGAACACTGACACAGGGACAGGGATTTGAGCTGCACAGGATCCCTTATCTCTGCTCTCCATCCTATAACTGAAGCCAGGCCATGTGTGTGGGAAACTCCCACCCCYGATGACCTCTGGGGTTATTAATGCTGATTTGTTCTTCATTTGTGCATGGAGATGAAAAACAGTGCTCCAGTTAATGGTAGACGTGCCAAAAATAGGAATAAAGATAAACCTATCTGGGATCTGATGATGCCTTCACCAAGCAGACAAGGTACCATTAGCAGTGGCATTTTTAGCAATGGCTCCTTATCCCTGGGATCCAAAATAGCCTGGCTGAGTCAGCTCCTTGCCCACCTCTACCACTATAAATTGATGCACACGTCCAGGCTGTCACCTCTCCCTTTACACCCATCCCAAACCTGGTTTTAATTGAGTTTTGACTCACTCCCTCCCATGCTGGCCTGCATTCCCTCCTCTGGGTCTTTGGYTGGGATTTCAGAGAATGAACCCTGACTCATTTCAGAGTTCAGCATGAGAGGAATGGGGGATTTGTGTTTCCMAACAAGCTGTGGGTCTGCTGGTGGATAAAACCAGTGCTGGGAGATAAAGAAACAATGGGAAGGATTCCACTGATTGATGAATGGAAAAAGATATTTGCTTTAAGAAATAAACTTTAGGTTTGCTAATAAATGAACTTAGACATTGAAAGATGAAAGAAACAATGGGGAAGAAAAAGCCCTAAATTCTGTAAGAATTAAAAATTAAAAGGAAGGGTTATACCTTAGAGGGGAATCTTTGGGATCAGATGTTCGGGGAGATCTGAACCTCTCAAGTACCTCAGAAATGGGGAAAACCCCCTAAATTCAGTAATAACTAAAAATTAAAAGGGAGGGTTATACATTAGAGGGGAATCTTTGGGATCGGTGTTCTGGGAAGTCTGAACCTCTCAAGTACCTCAGAAATGGGGAAAGAGAGAAGGGAAATGTGGCTGGAAATTGGGATAAAAAGGGAGGCTGCGTCCTCCAAAACTTGGAGAGACCCCAGGGGAATGCCCCATGGCCTCTCCCTTTGTTGGAATAAAGTCAAAGGACTCCTGTGTCTCCTTTTTGGACATAAACCTCTGGTGTTTGTGGATTCATTTTCCTAATAAACACCTGCTAAYATTTTAAGCTTTTCATGTAAGGCTTGAAGGCTTCAGACTTGAGGGGTGCCAAAAGCCTCAGTGCAAGTCTGGAGCACAGCTCAGGGTCAGCTCCCCACCTTACAGAACCAGCCCTTCAGAATAAAAGCAGAGTTGCTATCTTCACAAGAAATTGACAACAAGATTAAAAAWATATATATACCAACAGAGACAGGCATAATTAAAACAAGAGGAAAATTTCCAGAGCTCCGAGAAGGAGCTCAAATGAGGATTTCTCYCCTTGCTGGGGGAGGTTTGGGCAGCAAACCCTCTCTGTGTAGGATTGACGGGGGTTGCACGGTCGGGACGGATGGAGATGAGAGATCTCTCTCTGCAGCCAGGTAGTGGAATTTGGGGTTTATTGCAAAGGGCCAAGTGCAGGGCCCTGCTGGGAGTTGCCAGGCACAGCTCAGAGCAGGGTAGAGAGAAGAGAGGGGGAGAGAGGATGAGAGAGTAAGAGAGGAAAAGGGGTAAGAGCGTAAAAGGCAAGAGCTAAGAGACAAGAAGTAAGAGAGCGAGGTTCTCGTTCCAATTCAATAAATTTTCTTCTGTGCTGAATATTCTGATTCTCACTAACCAATCTAGTACAAGACACAAATCCTACAGCATTTCCATACAGCCTGTAAGAATCATTACATTCCCATCCTGTGTTACATTTTAAACCCTAAAAACTCCTCTTTGGGCCCCTTCTGCCAAGCTGTAGGGTCTGCTCTGACCCTTGGAGCTGTCTGCAAGCAGAGGGTGTTGTTCCATCCAAAGGGGATCACCTTCAGCCAGCCACACCATTGTTTTCTTGTTGTTCAGTAACTGGGGGATCTCAAAGCTTGCYTTCATTTCAATCTCMCTTATAGTTTCCATATTCTCMAAATCTTTTGCCAGGCAATCATATTTATAAGGCTTTCCTGTTCCATCTTCCCCAACATCCCTGCAGTGGGAAAAACCCCCCAGAAATGGGCATGGACAGCCCTGGAGGTGTCAGCTGATCCCTGTGGCCACCCCCGAGTGCATCCCCTCGGAGCAGAGCCTCCTCCAGCTGATTTATGGGTTAGTCAGCGTGTCAGATCCCTGTAATGAGATTATATATTCAATCTAATGAAGGAAAAATATGCTTACCAGCCTGGTGTGACAGAGCTGCGATTAAATGATTCAAGAGCAGAGTTCCCTCAGTGGATTAATTTAAAAAGAATGCAGCAGGTACAGCTGACCTGCTCAGGCTGTTCTGAGGGGTTCCTGGCGCAGGATTAATGGCTTGTGATGGTGTTGATAAAATCACAATAATAAAGGCAGGGAGGAGTGTGTGCAGCCCTTGGGTTGGTGTTAAACYTCCCAGAGACTCGTGCTAGTGGAGGCTTCCCCTCCTGGTTTGAGTCTGAGGGTGGAAATGAAGATGAAAGTGTGGCAAGGGGGGGACCTGCCCTGCCCATCCCCATCCTAATTCCAGCTGCAACAGTGAGGAACATTCCTMCAGCCTGAATTTTTAGGAGCAGGAGTTCCATGTTAGAGGAAGGTGAGGAGGTTTTTGCTGYTTTTCCACCTGAGAGAGAGAGGGAAACATCACCATGGAGTGGAACAAGAGCCCTATGTGCTGTCCTGAGTCACCTTCCCCATCTCAGACCAGGAGCTTTTACTTTTCCCTGGGGTCAGAAAGCCTTTGGCTGTCACCTGAGGAGGAGCTGGCACTGCCACTGCCTTCTCTGGGGTGTGGATGTGTCTGGGACTGGCCATGGGGAAGGCACAGGCTGTGTTTAAAGGGCAGCAGAGGAAAATCCCAAAGCAGGGACAGGAGGCCCTTTGTCACAGAATCCCAGAATCCCAGGATGATGAGGTTGGAAGAGCCCTCTGAGATCATCGAGTCCAACCTGTGCCCCGACACCTCACCCAGACTATAGCACCCAGTGCCATGTCCAGGCTTTTTTTAAACCCATCCAGAGATGGTGATTCCACCACCTCCCTAGGAAGAGCATTCCAGTGCTTTATTATTCTTTTGGTGAAAAATTTCTTCCTGATATCCAACCTATTGGTCTCTTCCACCAGGCAGCACTGACAGAAACAGAGGACAYAGTCTCAAGCTACATCAGGGAAGGTGTAGGTTGGATATYAGGAMGAAATTTTTCACCAAAAGAATAATAAAGYACTGGAATGCTCTTCCCAGGGAGGTGGTGGAATCACCATCTCTGGATGKGTTTAAVAAAAGCCTGGACATGGCACTGGGTGCTATAGTCTGGGTGAGGTGTCGGGGCACAGGTTGGACTCGATGATCTCAGAGGGCTCTTCCAACCTCATCATTCTGGGATTCTGGGATTCTGGGATTCTGGGATTCTGGGATTCTGTGACACCTTCTCTGCCATAGCTTGAGGCTGTGTCCTCTGATTCTGCCAGAGACCAACCCCACCTGTCTCCAAGCTCCCTTCAGGGAGTTGCAGAGAGCAATAAGGGCACCTCTGAGCCTCCTCTTCTCCAGGCTGAACAGCCCCAGCTCCTTCAAACGTTCCTCACAGGGTTTGTGTYCCTCCTGTTCTCCAGGATAAACATTCTCCTGACCTCCCGAATTACCACCATGCCCACAAGGGCTGGGAGCTGCCTCTTGTGTTAAATCTGGCTGAAATCTCAAACAAGGTCACCAAAAAGAGCCAAAAATTCAGTCCCAGGTCTTGGGATGTTTGAATGTCCATCAGAGTGACTGGTGAGGAGCTGTTAGTGGATGAGTTGGGATAAGTTTTATTTTTCAGGGAGAAGAGTTCTCTAACTCCCATAATCTGCCCAGGCTCTGGGGTGTTGAGCTGATTTTACTCTGATAATGCCATAAGCTGGTCTGTGGTAATTGCTTTCTGTAACTGGGACAAATTTATGATGATGCTAATTGGGTTGCTGCCACCCAGGGAGGGGCCCAGTTAATCCTGGTGCCCCGGAGCTGCAGGTCCTGATGTGATCAGCCCTCCTTGGAAACTGGGGAGGGGGGGTTAATTCTGAGCAGATTGAATTTCAGAGGAAAAACAAACAACAAACCCAGATCTTTTTCTACAAACTTACAGCATTTTATAGCAGGTTTAAAGTCTGGTTCCAGACCACCAGAATAATTCTTAAAAGGAAAAGTATTTTAATTCTGGTACAAGTAACTATGTGACCTCCACAGCAAGGGAAGTGAAATTCTGAGGAGTTTGGTGTTGCTCTTCAGACACTGCAGTCCAGACCCCATCATTAATTCTGAGCAGATTGAATTTCAGAGGAAAAAAAAAACAAACCCAGACTTTTTCTACAAACTTACAGCATTTTATAGCAGGTTCAAGTTCTGGTTCCAGATCATCAGAATAATTCCTAAAAAGAAAAGGATTTTAATTCTGGTACAAGCAACTCTGTGACCTCCACAGTGAGGGAAGTGAAATTCTGAGGAGTTTGGAATTGCTCTTCAGACACTGCAGTCCAGACCCCATCATTCATCCCAGTGGGGAGATGTTTTAGGTTCTTGGCTGTTTTTATTTTCCCTGGTTGCTTTGTGAGTGTTTGTGCRGGGGCTGAAGTTTCCCAAAGGTTACATCCCTGCCAGTGACAAACATCTTTTGTCATCACGACTCCTTTAAATGTATTTTTATCCCATAAATCCATCCCTTGGTTCTCCATCTTTGAAAGCCTCCATCTGCTGAGGCAGAGCAGGGGATGGCCTTGGATAAACCTGATTTTCTCGGGGAAAGGGGGGCTGGGATGAGGGGAGCATTGGCAGTGCAATCCTCCCTGACAAATCAGAGTTTGATCTCACGTCCCAACACTTTGGTGTTTATGTTCTGTCTGCTTAATGTTCTCCCTTTGCTGGCATCATCATTCTTTGAAATGCACGGCTTAATGTAAATGTTTTAATGTTTTCTGCTCATCAAACCCCACATTCCCAGGCTCAGCACACACAGGATCAGYGTGTGCTCCCTCCAAGGGTGAGGCTGACAGGAACGGGGCCCTTGAGCCCCTCTCACCACCCAGAAATCCCCTGGCCTGAGGAGAGTCAACGTTTACAAACACACTTGTGAAATAATGAACTCGGGGAATGCTGGCTGTGTTTGTCATTTCTCTGCCCATTTCACTGCACATAAAGTGTGCTCAGCATCGAACTCCTGTCACTTGATTTATGCCCGTGTGGCTGCTCCATAATTTAAATTGAATTCCTAATTTCTTTGCTGAAACCCCCTCGGATAATTACTGTTAAGGTTAACTGCAGAAGGGGAACTGAATAGTCAGTGGATTAGTTGGTTGTTTTGTGTCTTTAGACCACAGGGAAAGGGAGMAAAATCCAGGGGATRTTGTCCAGGGAAAGGTTTGGCRTGGCTGGAACTCCCAGGGTTATTGTCCAGGGAGAGGTTTGTATTGGCTGGAACTCCCAGGGATTTTGTCCAGGGAAAGGTTTGGCATGGCTGGAAAAGGTTTGTCATGGCTGGAATTCACTCCCAGGAATATTGCTCAAAGAAAAGTTTGGCGTGGCTGGAACACAATCCCAGAGATTTTGTCCAGGGAGAGGTTYGGCATGGCTGGAAAAGGTTTGGCATGGCTGGAACTCCCARGAATATTGCCCAGGGAAAGGTTTGGCATGGCTGGAACTCCCAGGTATTTTGTCCAGGGAGAGGTTTGGCATGGTTGGAATACACTCCAGGCATATTGTCCAGGGAAAGGTCTGGAATGGCTGGAACACACGCCCAGTTATTTTATCCAGGGAAAGGTTTGGCATGGCTGGATTTAACACAGCTGCTTGGTCCCATGCTATGCCCAGGCTCCTGCAGGCACATGGAAGTGTCCCCTGGCTGGGAGGGAGGGTTGGATACAGCAGTACAGAGATGGCAGAGGGATCACAGAGCTGGATTCTCCCCCATTTTCAGTGTGAAACCTGTGGCGCTGAACCTCACCCTCAGGTAACTCACATTTGCACAGATGTGTCAAATCATGATTTAACTCCACAGCCACCGCGTGGGATGAGGTGCCTCAGACCTGGAGCCTTTTCCAGGTGAGTTTGCAGCCCTTGGCTGGGATGTGCAGGGCTGGATCCATCCCAGCAAAGCCGGGAGTTCTGCTGTGGAGGGGAATCTGCTGCCTGGCACCAAAYGTAATTGGCTTTGATGGTCAGCGTTTGCAGATTTGTTTAGGAACTGGAAAATGTACAAATTGCAGCCCATCTGCGCAGAGCTGAGTGCTAATGAATGCCTGCAGCTACCACAGCCATAAGCTCATTACCACAAAGTTCCAAGTCCTTCCACAAGTTGCTAAACAAGGTTATTCATCTGAACGGAGTGGAGAAGGGAGTTTGACTGCAGGGCACAGCCAGAGCTCCTCCAGATCTAGAAAAGCTGTTAAAACAGCCCCCTGCTCTTTGGTCTTTTAATAGAATCCGTTGATTTTATTTYTATTTTTAATTTTGCTCTCCTGTGACAGCAACTTGCCATGCCTTAACTATTTTCTGTTAATGTTTTGAGAGGAAAGGCGCCTTGCGGGCAATTCCTGGGCGTGCTTAGAGCCGTTGGGAGGTGAACTGGAGAAGATGGATTGGAACACATCGTACACAGCATTTCAGGGGGTTTATGGACCGTGGCAGCAAACACTAATGGCCTCTGTTCTCAGGGTGTTTGTGTCAGCTGGGAATCTGTGATGATGACTCGGCTCTTCCTCTGTGTGCCGTGTCAGGCAATTTCATCTTCCTGTTTCTTCACAAAAAAAAAAAAAAAGTGGGATTGATAATGCTTATTATCTGTTTTATAGAACTGGTATTCATCCAAGTGTTTGAACATCCAGTGCATGGTGCAGCAGGAGCAATATGTAAAAATATTGTTGGGAGAATTTCCTATTCTCTCTCAGCTGAGATTTTATTCCATGCTCCTTGAGGAAAAAGTTACCAGCCAAAGGAAGCATTTCCCCACCCAATTAATGAGGTCATGAGGTGCCTTTGGCCTGCTCCACATTTCCCTGTGCTCCTCCCTGCCAGGTGGAGTGGCTGAAGAACGAGGAGCCCATCGATTCCAACCTGGACGAGAACATCGACACCAGGGCCGACCACAACCTCATCATCCGCCAGGCGCGCCTCTCCGACTCGGGCAACTACACCTGCATGGCTGCCAACATCGTGGCCAAGAGGAGGAGCCTGTCAGCCACCGTGGTGGTCTATGGTCAGTGACAGGGCTGGGGGGCAGAGGTGGCTGTGCCCTGCTTTGATTTGTGCTGTTATCGCTGCGCTGATTCAAGCCTGGCACACGCGGGATCACCCGGTTGTGGTGTTACATGTTAGTGAAATGGTTTGCTCTGTCTCACCCCTCGAAAATGTTTATTCCAAGCTTGTGATCCTCCCCTGAATGTCATGGATCTGTAATCCCATTGGCCCAAGGCTTATTCTACACCCACTTCGAATCTCCCTGTTCAGCTGTGTGGGGGAGATCACAAACTCTCTCTTGGCACTTATTTATCTTCATCCTTTCTTTCTCACAAAAAAAAAAGGGTGAATTGTGGTGTTACATTTTAGTTAAATGGCGTGCTCTGTCTCTCCCCTCGAAAATGTAGGGTTTATTCCAAGCCTGTTAGCCTCCCCTGAAGTATCATGGATCTGTAATCCCATTGGCCCAAGTCTGATTCTGTGCCCACTTTGAATCTCCCTGTTAAACTGTGCGAGAGAGATCAGAATCTCTCTTGGCTCTTTGCTCTCTTGCCCCTTCTCTCCCCAGGCTCCCCCTCTCTCCCCCTTTCCCCTTTCTCCCTCAGAAACCATGCTGCTCCTAGGGGGTGGAACCCCCAATAATTAGCACCCTCATCTAATTAGCACCCTCAGAATCCATGTGGAGTCTCCTTGCCTGCCTGCTGCTACCATCAGGGACTCCCTGGGGACCCCCCAAATGATCTGCTACAGCCAGCCAAGCCCTTCCCGCTGGGATAGGTTTGGGTTTGGTTCTGGGGGGCTCTGGCACAGCTCCCCAGCCCCTCAGCCCCTCTCCCACGTTGATGTTTTGCAGTGAACGGGGGCTGGTCCTCGTGGACGGAGTGGTCCAGCTGCAACGCGCGCTGCGGCCGGGGCTGGCAGAAACGCTCGCGCACCTGCACCAACCCCGCGCCCCTCAACGGGGGAGCCTTCTGCGAGGGCATGTCCGTGCAGAAAATCACCTGCACCTCCCTCTGCCCCGGTGAGTCCCTGCCCAGGGAGGGCTTCGGGGGCCCCAGCTTTCGGTGGGAAGCAGCAGCAGGGAAGGGAATGGGAAATGCAGCCGTGTCTTGGCCCAGCCTGGTGTGGGTGTGGGTGCAATTTCCCAGCCACATTTCCCTTCTCTCTTTCCCCAYTGGCTGAGGTAATTGAGAGGTTCAAACTTCCCAGAACACCTGATCCCAAAGATTTCCCTCTAATGTATAACCCTTCCTTTTCATTTTTAATTCTTATGGAATTTAGGGGTTTTTCTTCYCCATTAATGTTTAATTTCATTTCTTAGCAACCCTAAAGTTTATTTGTAAAAGCAAATATTTTTTCCATTCATCAATCAGTGGAATCCYTCCTATTGCTTCCTTGCTCTCCCAGTGCTGGTTTTATCTCCTAGCAGACGCACAGCTTGTTTGGAAAGATAAATCTGCTGTTCCTGCTCCTGGCACCCCCAAAACCCTGCCAGGACAGCTCAGGGGGAAAAATCAGGGAGGTGGGTGGGGGGTATGAGGTTAGTGCAGAGAAAGGGAGCTGATGCTAACAACACCAGAAAGAGAAACGCAGAAACCCAAGCTGAGAACTTCATTAAACGCATTATTTATCTCGCGAAAGTTTGCTTAGGAGTGTATTAGATATGGAATTATGGAGGGCAGAGATGAAACAGGAGCTGCTGACTGTGTTTGCCCCGGGCAGTGGACGGCAGCTGGGAGGTGTGGAGCGAGTGGTCGGTGTGCAGCCCCGAGTGCGAGCACCTGCGCGTGCGGGAGTGCGCCGCGCCCGCGCCCCGCAAYGGCGGCAAGCACTGCGAGGGGCTGAGCCAGGAGTCCGAGAACTGCACCGAGGGGCTCTGCATCCAAGGTGAGCTGCCACTCTGGTTTTTTTAAGATTTTCTAAGCCTTCTGATGTTGACATTCTTGTAGTGAACTTTCTCGCACGCTTTCTGTAAATACCTCATCGTTTTGCATTCCTTTATGGAGGAGGAGAAAGTTGATGGACTGTTAGGTTGACCAGTGTCATTGGAGAGGTGGCACTGTCACCCTCCAATCCACTGTCACTTTTGGAAAACCATAAATGTTAGAGTCAGAAAATAAACTTCCCTTYTTTTCCTTCACCTTGAGAGCAGSGGTGTGAGCTGGTGTTTTTTCATGTCCCATCATGACAGTGAGCTGCCACGGGCTTGGAGATGGGCTGAGAAGTGGGCTGAAGGCCAGGGAACCTGTGTGGGTGGGGCTCCTGTGTCTGAGAGATTCCTGTGAAAAGGGACATATATTGGAATATTTACCAATATTTTGGATATTGTGGGAATCTACAAAATTAGAGGGTTTTGGGAAAGCTGCAAAAAGCCTCAGAGACAGCAGAACTGTGATTAGAGCTAAGCAGCAGCCATGAGATTGGTCAGCAGAAAAATTATTTAAAAAGTAGAAAAGCAAGGACAAATAGAACAATGGTCTGTGTTTTAATGCTTGTCTAGAATAACTCTCTAAGCTACAGAAAAGTTTRTCTAGCAGGATATTTGGAAGTTTGAAGCTTAATAATGGAGCTYWGTGCATTGTGTTTKAAGGCTYACAAGCAGGTATTGTAYTYGAAATAAGCAARCATTGTTTTAACCAAAGGTACCTGTGCTTATAGTGRTTRGATRGAACTACTGTCAATGTGCTTTTGCTTTGTGTGATTGGTCAAAAAACTTATAAAGTAAGTAACAATAATTTCTTGGTCTGCTGCCTGAGATATGAGCTGGTGGCATCTTCCCATTGTCATAACCATGGAATGAGACTGATGCTGGAAAATMAAACAGCTCAAGGCACGTTCCACAGCAGCCCCATCCAGTTCGTGGTTTGTACAGAGACCCGGCTGGCAGCAGATGGGACCTGCCTGAGTTTGTCTGGCCCTTGGTGCCGAACCAAACAGCAGCACTGTGGTGTTTCACCCCACAGACACTTTGGGCTGCCTGGGTGTGTGGTGTTTCACTCCACAGACACTTTGGGCTGGCTGGTGTGTGGTGTTTCACCCCACAGACACTTTGGGCTGGCTGATGTGTGGTGTTTCACCCCACAGACACTTTGGGCTGGCTGGGTGCTGCAGCTGGGCMCTGCAGACAAGTCCAGGCCTGCAGGAGCTCTGGTGGTGCTGGGATGGAGCTTCCCCCCATAGCAGGGGCTGCTCCTCAGGTTTCCCTCTGTGGAGAAGCTTTAGGGCGATGGTGAAGGGAAGGAGTCGGTTCTGATGGAGGGTTTGGATCCAGAGCTTTATTGTGGCCCACAGGCCTCTGAATGCAGCACCAGCTCCAACAGAACTCCCTGAGCCCGTGGTTGCTGCTCCTTTGAACCCCGGGGAGAGGGGCAGGGAAGGGGTAGGGAGCCACCAAGCAGGGACAGGAGGGGAGGGACAAAGGGACAAGGGACACCTGGATGGCCCAATACTCCCCAGGGGTAGAGGGCATCCTTTGGATCTGCCAATCACTCGATGCCTTCTGGAATGCCAGGACTGACAGACAGTGCTGGGAGGGGGAAGGAGAGGTGACTGACACACCTAGGAGGGAATTATCAGGGGAGGGACCCGAGGTTCTGGGGTAAACCCTGAAATCACAATGCAACAGACGTGGTCCGCCGGTTTTCTGGTTTTCCGTGTGGAGTTTGAAATCTTCCAGGTCTCTGGATTTGTGTAGCTCGTTCTCTGCCTGTGAATGATCAGGTGATGCTAAAATCCCAAACCCAGGGGGTTTGCAGGGTGCAACCTCAGCCTCCATAACCAAATGTTCTCCTCAGCCTTTCCTTGCAAGCAAACGGGCAAAGTCCCCGGGAGAGCTGCGGGTGCAGGCGCCGGTCAAGGTCGGAGTTTTCTCCTTTTGCTGCCTTCAGCAGGAGCTAAACCAGGCAGAGCTGCAGCTCCCTGGGAAAGGCTTTGCCCTTCACCAGTGTGAAAAATGCCAGTCACTTGTTTTTTTAAAATTTTAAAAGTTTAATAGTAATAAAATGGTTATAAAAATAGTAATACAGTTAGAGTAATAATAATTTGGACAATTTGAATTAGGACAATATGAGACAATAAAGACCAAGAGTTACGGGCAGTCTGGGTACCTTTTTCTGGGCAGCACGAGCCCAAAAAAGGACCCCCGTTAACACAGGATTAACCCTTAAAAGCAACAGCCTGTTGCATATTCATACACCTCATACATKATGCATAAATTCCATTCAAACACAGGATTCTGTCTGGTCAGTGTCAACTTCTTCCTCTGAATCCTGACAGCACTTTTGAGGTGGGAAGAAGTTCTCGTTTCTCCTGATAAGTGGGCAATAAATTCTTTTCTCTGAAAGATTCAGGTGTCCTGTGGCTGCTATCTCAGAGCAAGTCCTTTCTTTAAAAAAAGTATCCTACTTTTTTCTATTTTAACACTTTGTTATAACCTAAGACTATATTTAACACAGTTCTTAAGAGAATTAATACAGCATCACTTTCTAACACAACACAAATAATATTCATTTGAATATTTGCAAAAAGCCAATCATAAAATACATGCATTTTTCACAACCAGCGTYTGGGAAGCATCTGGCACTGGGAAGATGCTGCTGTCCCTCCCCAGCACGGGGAGCTGGGCAGAGCAGCCCTGCAGCTCCACACACGGGAGGAATTTGTGAGTTTATCCGTGCCCTGAGCCCGCTCCCGTCCCTGTGGAGGGGCTGTCACCTTGTCAGGTGGAACAGCAGCCCTGGGAGCCATCAGGAGTGCCAGGGCTGGGAGATGTAAACAAGGATGTGTCTGTTTTCTGTAATGCGTGTTTAACCAGCCCTCTGTCCTTGTTTCTATGGTTCTGCATTGCCTTTTCTCTTATAAACAAAATGAACTCTCTTTTTATTTTTTTTTTGGCCTGGGATTTTAAGGCTTTCCCAGTGCAGAGAGCATCCTGTGTATTTATTCAGGCTTCAGAGCTACCTGAGCTGAGAGATTCAATCAGATTTTGCTGGGGTTTGGAGGGAGGGAGCACTCAGCACTCTGGCTGTGGATCCCAGCACTTAAAATTCCCAGGCCTACAGAACAGCTCCAAGGTGTCCAAGGACAGAAATGTAATTTATTTTTTTTTTTTCCTTCCTTGTGTTCTAAGAAAGAATAAGCAGAGAGGGTTTGGGAGCAGTGCCATTTACTCAGCTCTCGGGGACTGTGCTGATCCTGGGATGTTTCCTGGAGTGTCTCTCTGTGACCGTGTTCACAGGGGTTCCAGGATGAGGGAAGAGATGAGGATCTGACTCCATGTTTCAGAAGGCTTGATTTATTATTTTATGAYATATATTACATTTAAACTATACTAAAAGAATAGAAGAAAGGATTTCATCAGAAAGCTGGCTAAGAATAGAAAACGAAAGAATGATAACAAGGGTTTGTGGCTCGGACTCTCTGTCCAAGACTGGGACTGTGATTGGCCATTAATTAGAAACAACCACATGAGCCAAATCCCAGATGCACCTGTTGCATTCCACAGCAGCAGATAACCATTGTTTCCATTTTGTTCCTGAGGCCTCTCAGCTTCTCAGGAGGAGAAATCCTAAGGAAAGGATTTTCCATAAAAGATGTCTGTGACAATGCAGAGGTTGCTTTGGCCCCAGACAGCCCCAGCGCCTCACTGCTGTCCTGCATGTTTGTTCTCCCAGTGTTTATTCCCTCCCAGGATTCCCAGCTGGATGCTTTACCAGCCTGGATTTCTCTCTTTCCTGCAGAGGTGAAAGCTTTCTCTTTGCTTAATAAAAGAGAGGATTTTTTCTTTTTCTTTTCTTTTTTTTTTTTGAGAGCTTTTAGTTTTACTTTTATCTGTTTGCTTTAAAGCTATTTCTCCCGACTTCAAAACCTATTGATTTCTTCTCCCAGTGCCCAAAACCAAAACAAACAAGTAGGGCCACAGGGACTGACCTGCAAACATGTTTTTACTAATGCACCCCGAATAATCACAGCACAATCACAAATCATTTTGTTTTCCATTTTCCAAGCAGCGCTGCTGCTGTTGCCAGGAGGCCCCTGGATGCAGGAATCTCCATTTCCATGGGAAATGCTTTTCCCTTTGCAGTTTGGTGCAGGCAGCCCCTGCCAGCAGCAGGGAAGGCTTTGCTCCAGTCTCACCCTCCTCTCTGGGTCTTTTTGTGCCTCATTTTCCTGCAAAACCAACCTTGGGCAGGGAAATAACAACCTCATCCAAAAAAACGGCAAAGCCAAAATCCAGTCATCTTCTGGGTTAGGTGTTTCTGAACTGAGCATCCTCACAAATATTAAAATTAAGAGAAGGAGCCTCGTAATCCACCTGAGTCTCCCAATTTTAGGGATTACTTTGGCAGGTTCTAGGTTATAAATGGTGGCTCAAGTGCTTGGCATGAAGGAGGGAGAGCAGGCTCATTTTTGAAAGCTGCAGTCCCACAAAAAAATGGGAAAAATAGAAAAACCCCCTTTTATCCCATTTTTCCATCTGCTGGGGGCACATGGATGTGTGTGTTCAGGTACACACAAAGAAGTGCCATTGTTGGGGGTGTTTGGCACAAAAATGTGAATAAACTGGGCATTTTTATAGCTTGTAACTAATTCAAGTGCCCATCACCAGCTTCTCCATACATCAAACACACAAAGGAGTCATTAATTCTGACCTGAGTCTCTTTGCCAATGATCCACTGCAAGGTATTGAACTTCCTTCTTGCTGAGGTGTAAATAAACAACAGCATCCAATAGAGCCAACAAATAACCTGAATTAACCAAGTGAGAAATTGCTGCAAAGGAACTTCCTGATAGGGATTTAAGTGGGGGGAAAAAAAAAAAGAAAGAAAAAAAGAGAAGATGAAGAGAAAAACATGGACAACATAAAATATTCATATTGTCAGCAAAC
Organism: Cardinalis cardinalis; assembly: GCA_014549065.1. NCBI lineage: Eukaryota > Metazoa > Chordata > Aves > Passeriformes > Cardinalidae > Cardinalis > Cardinalis cardinalis. Next base: position 207,342 of record JACDOX010000554.1, read on the forward strand.
GAGGAGAAAATGTTTCATTTATAGAGTGAGACAGAAGCAATATAGGAGATAGATATGCTCCATGTAAATTTATTAAGTGCAACTTCCTCTCTTTCTCTCCCTCTCAGATAAAAAACCTCCTCATGAATTAAAATCCCAAAGTTCTTTTTTTTTTTTCTCTTGTAAATATGATTTTCCTCATCTCCTCTGCTGTTTGGGCTGTTTGTTTAGGAGCTAAGGAGGAGCCAAGGTTTTGTGAGAGGCTTTAGCAACTGCAGGTTCAGTGAGCCAGGGGATCATCCTCAGCAATTCCTGTCTGACAGGGAGCCCTGGCTCAGGGCATGCTCAGCTCAGGATTGACCTCTGGAATTGGGAAAAAAGGGATTTCTGCAGAGTTTGGGGTTCCTGGTGCAGACCTGGTCCTGCTCAGCTCACTCCTGTCTCACCTGGAGGGTGTTTCTGTGCCTGGCATCATCTCAGGGCTGCTCTGCCCTGCACCTGCMGCTCTGCTAATCCCAGCAGGGCAGGAGAGCAGGGGGACGAGGGCCAGGAGCAGAGGGAACAGCCTTGAGCTATGCCAGGGTGGGACATTGGAATTTCCTCATGGAAAGGGCTGTAGGGCATGGCCAGGGTGGGACATCAACAGGAATTTCTCCATGGAAAGGGTTGTAGGGCATTGCCACGGTGGGACATCAGCAGGATTTCCCTCTGGAAAGGACCTTGAGCTGTGCCAGGGTGGGACATCAGCAGGAATTTCCCCCTGGAAAGGGCTGTAGGGCATTGCCAGGGTGGGACATCAGCAGGAATTTCCCCCTGGAAAGGGCTGTGCCAGGGTTAGACATCAGCAGGAATTTAACCCTGCTTCTGTCTTACCTGCTGAATGGATCTCAGCAGGCCAGAGAAAGAATTTTATAGATAAGACACAATAAACAACCTTGAGACTGAGAATAGAAGAGCTCTGACTCCTTCTTCGACYACCAGGCTGGGAAAAGAGACTTTAACACACCTCGGGGTCACTGTGAGCAGCAGAAATCCCAGCAGGGCAGGGACACAGAGCTCAGGGAGCAGGAGCTGCTCCAGGGTGCAAAATCAGAGCCAGGAATGAAGATCATTGAGGAACAGCCTGGTCCACTGAAGGATCTCTACCCCAAGCCCCTGACTCGTGATCCCTGTGCTGCAAGAGTGAGGAGAAGGACTTGGGGCTATGGGAGGGATGGGAAGAACCTGGAAGAAACTCTGGGATCTCCTGCCCATCTCCCAGCCCTCCTGTCCCTGCTGGAGCTGGGGAGGTGGGCCCTGCACAGCTCCTGCAAAGCTCTGCTTGGAAATGAGATAATTTAATCAATTACCTCTCCTAATGCACTAAACCAAATGCTTCACTTTCTGCTCCTGCGCATCTTAAATTATCTTCAGGTGCTTTATGAAACTTAATCATAGTTAATAGAAACTTCATTACCATCAAATGTGCTTTCAATAAATGTTGTGTAACGGTGGCAGGAGGTGGAGTGAAAAATGGGCTGCAATTACCACAAACATGGATCCTGGAGCAGAAAGGGATAAAATTTGTGGTCCTGGTCCCTCCCACCCCCGGGCCGGGAGGATGCAGCTCATTAAGGAATAATTGGTGGACTATAAATGTTTGCTTTTCTGGTTTGTTTGGTTGCTTTGCACTTTGTTCCCTTCTGGGAAAAAAGAAAAGCAGAACCTCACCCTGCTCCCCCACATACCCATGCCTTCGTCCTTCCCTTAATTTCTAATCTCTCATGGAAGGAATTCTCAAAAAGAAAAGATCAGAAGGTAAAGAGGTAAAAATTAATTGAAAAAAAAMCAAAAGACACAAACCAGTGGTTGTTTCAACACCAAAATCCCAAAAGAAAGGCTCTGTTCTCATGGAGTTGTGTTCCATGGGAATAATTCCAGGAATACTGAGCCACTCTGGGTTTGCCCTTTTAGCATAAAGCTGTTTTAAACCCCACTAAACCCTGAGGAGGATCCTCTGAGCTCTGTTCCCCTGAGGTTTGGGAGGATTTTCCTGGCAGTGGGGCAGCTCTGGGAACACAGCAACCACCAACTCATTCCAGGGAAGGACCCTCAGGAGGTTTCAATCATCAAATTTATAGACCAGGCTCCATTTCAAGCCCTGGAGATATTTCAGAGTCAATGAAAAGAGAATTCTTCTCCTCAGAAGGATTTTGTTTGAGTCCAACCGCTCCCATTCTTTTGGATTTCGTGCCCTCCCTCTCATTTTTAACCCATTCACAACTGTGTAAAATGAGAAAGAGGAATTGCCTGACATGGGAATGGATGGAGAAGGAGATGCTGAAGCACCTGAGGGGATTTTAGAGGCAGAAATGGCATTTCCAGAGCACCTGAGGAGGGGGGCAGGAGATGAGCTCTGGGATCCTCCCCTTTGCTGTCCTGGGGCTGGAAGCTTTTCCTGCCAGGATATTTCTGCATCTCTCAGACTCGACCATTTATCATCCCAGCAGGGCAGGAGGGATAATTCCCATTTTCGGCACTTTCCTTTTTTAAAGCAGTGATCCAAAGGGAAGAGTTAGAGATGCTCTGTGGTGCAAAACCCAGGAACTCTCCCTGGGAAGGGAAACACCCCAATTGTTCCTGGGTTTCTGGAGATCCATCCCCTCCCTCCTCCTGCCTCATTCATTGCTCTAATTACCCACAGAAATTAACTCAACAATAGYATTTCGTAATTAATTCCCTGTAACAACAAAGCAACTTGGGAATAGGAAATTGGAAGAAATAGAAATGTAATTATTGCCTGTACTTCCCTTTCTGCACCTGGTGCTGGGGAACAAAACAGGGCTGGGGGAGAGGRGCTTTGGACTGGGCTTTGTGTGGTTTTGGTCCCATCTGAGACGTTTCCAGTTTGCCTTTGTGACCCCTTTTCTTTGCTTTTTCTGTCTGGCCTGTCCTCTTCTTACATTGCCAGCCAGTATCTCACCCTCTGCCATCCCTAAAATTCTCTTTACAGCATTTTTAAGGGGGGATCTCATGGGAGAAAAAAAAAAAGGGAAAGAAAAGGTTTCAGGGGGAAAAAACTCAAATGTTTCTCTTTTAGTGATTGACTTGGTGGCAATGGAATTATTCTAGGAAGCTGAATTTTGTAACCTTACAAGTTTGTTCAGTGTGGTTTCCTGACCTGCCACAGAAGGTGGATTCCTCCCCAAAGCTGATGTTTCCATGCAAACTTGGTGATTTTTCTGTTTCCTTCCCAGCAAGTTGTGAACGTGTTAAAAGCAGAACCATTTTTCATTCTCAGATTATCGAAATACAGCAGAAATTTTTCAGGAGTATTTTCCTCCAAAGCAGGAAAATACTCTTGCAGGAGTATTTTCTTTCAGTATTTCTTCTGGTTAAATGGTTCTGGTAAAACTGATACCCAAACATCTCTTTTGRGTGCTGGAATCTCGTGGTTGGGGCTGATTGGGATCAGTTGGAGAGTGGGGACGAGAGGGATGTTGTCTGCCAAGGATGTTTGAACCAAACCTTTGATTTTAGTTTGGATTGGAGTGCCCAGCTGAAATTCAGTCCCCAAAATTCAGGGTTTAGGGACTSGGGGTCCTGGTGCTGCCATTCCCCTGCTGGATGCCCCTTCCCAGGACATCCAGCTGTGGCTGGTGGCACTTTTCAGACACTTCTTTTTTGTCAGGAAGTGTTGAGCCAAGGAAATGCTGCCCAGAGGTGCTCGTTCCTTTCATCTCAACACTCTGAAGTTTCATGTTCGTTTTCAAAACTCAGCTAAAATGAAATTATCTGACTTTCAGCAGAAAAGCATGACAGAAGCCTCCTCCCAAGCAGTAATTAAGTAATTTCTGTAATTGGCTGTTTATTAAACGCTGATTTTAACTTTCCACCCTATTTCTGTGCAGTGCAGTTCATTCACTGACACGGAGCACTCTGGATTTCCCAGTTGGTTTCTGTTGCTCTCTTTGCCATGAACAAATTCAGTTTCTGTTCCTGGGGCTCTGCCGCACAGGAGGAGCCCCCAGCAGGACCCAGACCCTGCCMAGGGTGGGCTCTGAGCTCCCTCCTCCCATCCTGGAGCTGGGAATTCAGGGAACCCCCCAAGGACCCTCCTAGGGGATGTGCCAAGGGATTTAATTCCATGGTGCATGAATCCCAGCAGATCGAGGAGAGTGGGATGGGATATTGCAGTTATGAATATTGCAGGATTCATTCTGTCTCAGCAGTCAAATCCTTCTCCCCACACCCAACCAGGCTCTCCAGTTTGGGGTGAGCCATCCCTGAACCAAACAGGCTCTCCAGTTTGGGGTGACCCATCCCTGAACCAAACAGGCTCTCCAGTTTGGGGTGAGCCATCCCTGAACCAAACAGGCTCTCCAGTTTGGGGTGAGCCATCCCTGAACCAAACAGGATCTCCAGTTTGGGGTGATCCATCCCCAAATAGGCTCTCCAGTTTGGGGTGATCCATCCCCAACCCAAACCCAAACAGGCTCTCCAGTTTGGGGAGATCCATTAGGAATTCTGCTCACTCTCTCAGCCCTTGTTGTCCAGTGCTTGCCCAGTTGCACCTTGGTGTCTCCACTTCCCCTGTGTCCCCTCTGTCCCCCTATGTGCCCTGTCCCCCACATCCCCCTGTGTCCCCCTGTACCCCTGTGTGCCCATGTCCCCTCACATCCCCCCGTGTCCCTACAGCTCTGATGCAGGTCTTATCCCCTCATGTCCCCGTGTCCCTTGGGCCTTGATGCTGTTCTTGTGCCCCCATGTACCCCCACATCTCCTCATGTCCCCATGTCCCATGTCCCCTGTCCCTGATACAGCTCTTGTCCCCCCATGTCCCCACATCCCTCATGTCCCCATGTCCCTGGCACAGTTCTTGTCCCCCCACATCCCCTGTGCCCCATGTCCCCATATCTCCCATGTCCTCACGTCCCTGTGTCCCCTCTCCCTGACACAGCTCTTGTCCCCCCATGTCCCGTGTCCCTGTCCCTGACACAGCTGTTGTCCCCCACATCCCCCACATCCCCCTGTCCCCCTGTCGCTGTCGCTGACCGCTCTCTCTCCGCAGACGTGGAGCGCGGCGCGGACGTGGCGCTGTACTCGGGGCTGGCGGCGGCGGTGCTGGCGGTGGCCGTGCTGGCGCTGGGGGTGACCCTGTACCGGCGCAGTCAGAGTGAGTACGGCGTGGATGTCATTGATTCCTCTGCACTCACGGGAGGCTTCCAGACTTTTAATTTTAAAACAGTCAGACAAGGTTAGTGCGGCGATTTCCTTTCTTCTCTGCAGAGCTCCCGCTGCTCGGGCTCGCCTGCGTTCGGGGAGGGGGTTTGATGGAGTCAGGGCTTCACCAAGGCTCTGCATCGTGTGGCAGATGCCAAACACATCCCCCCTCTCTCCTGAGAGCGAGATAAAGCAGTTTAACTGCAGTGGTACCCAGTGGAAAGCTGCCCTGTTAACTTCTGATCCACTCTGGTGCTGTGGAAGGAGGATGGGATCACTGGGGTGCAGGAGCTGGGATGAGTGGGAACAGGGACCTGGAATTGTCCCACAAACACAGGATCCTCCTTGGCCATGCTCCAGATGCTCTGRAAATGCTGTGCAGCATCCAAAATCCCCATGTCCTTCCCAAAATCCCCAGCTCCTCCACTGATTTAGGAAAACTCAAATTAAAGCCAAGCAACCGAATCAGAGCAGCTCCCGCTGCTCAGGCTCGCCTGTGTTTGGGGAGGGGGTTTGGGGCAGCCAGGGACAGRGACAGGGACCTGGAATTGGCTCTGCTCCATCCCACAAACTCAGGATCCTCCTTGGCCATGCCCCAGATGCTTTAGGAGTGCTGTCCAGCATCCAAAATCCCCAYGTSCYTTCCAAAATCCTCAGCTCCTMCACTGATTTAGGAAAACTCAAATTAAAGCCAAGCAACCGAATCAGAGCAAGCCTGGGCAGCACAGCTGGAGCTCCTCCTGTTCTCAGTTTCAGAGCTTTCCTTCGCTCCAATAAAAGGAATTATTCTTTTCCTGATAATCCGAGACCCCCAGCTGGAAGTGTTTTGTAACCTGCTGTAACACAGGCACTGAGGGAAATCAATTTGTGTAAAACTGGACCCCTAAAGCTCTAGAAAACACCACCAGTGCCATGAAATATGACCAAAACCTTTGCTAAAAGCAGCACTCGGGTTTCCAGGAATGTTATTCCTTCAGAACAGGAAGGTGGGGAGGGAGAGGAATGGGGATGGAAGCAGGATGTTTRTTGATTCTGTGCTGCCATTCTACCTCAGACCTGCCTGATTGTGGGTGGGTGGGAGCGTGGGCAGGCTGTGAAAGTGTCCCCATGTCTCTGTTCTCTCTTCAGAAAAGGGAAATATGTTGCAGAGTTTGTTTGGGGGGGTTTTGTGGGGTTGTTTTTACAGTTTCTTTATTTCCTGGAGACATTCCTCACCAAGCATGACTTGCAAGAAATTGGCAAAAGGGCTTGGCAGACAAGGACGTTTGAAGGAAGTTCATTCATCCATTTCTAAATCCAAACCTTTAATTAGGGCTGTGTAAATCTCAATGACTGTCTCAAACAAGAACATTTTCCTTTGTGGTTCAGTCTGAGTCCTGTTTTGAGGCTGGGGAATTGTTTGCTTGGCTTAATGCTTAAAACCTTCCATTCTGGAGGATCTGAAAATACCCAACTAAACAACCAAAGAAAAAGACCCCACCATAAAACCAAGCAGCCAGAGGACTCRGGCCCTAAATCCATGCACTCCTCATGCATTTTTCAGAGCCTTTTCTGAGGTAAAACACCTCAAAATGAATAACTGTGGTGTCTTTCCCTGTATCACTCTTGTCCCACCTCCCTTTCAGCCCAGTTTCCCTCAGGCATGAAGCTGTGGGTTTGTGTAAAAGGTCTGCAGGAAGATGTTGTAACCCAGTGGGGCTTAATGTAAGGAAAGAAAACAACAAGAGAGGCAAAAGGGCAAACACAACGACTGAATCTAAACCAAAGGAGGCTCCTCCTTGGATTATTTCTTCACTCTGGAGCTGCCTGAGGCCTGGCAAACRCCAAGGGTCAGATCTTGGCACCAGTTCTGCTCTCTGATGTGGCCTGGTGTTCTGGGAGGAACAGGGCCAAGGTCCGACACTTCATGTTGGCAAAACCCAACAGGGATTTTGGGCTCTGAGAGCTCAGGGAGGGTCGCAGAGGGGATGGGGGAGGGTTGCAGAGGTGTCCCCTTGTCAGGAAAATTAACCCACAAACACCAGAGGTTTATGTCCAAAAAGGAGACAGAGGAGTCCTTTTATTTATTCCAATCAAGGCAGAGGCCATGGGACATTCCCCTGGGGTCTCTCAGATTTTTGGAGGATTCAGCCTCCCTTTTTATCCCAATTTCCAGCCACATTTCCCTTCTCTCTTCCCTCATTTCTGAAGTACTTGAGAGGTTCAGACTCCCCAGAACACCTGATCCCAAAGATTCCGCTCTAATGTATAACCCTCCCTTTCAATTTTTAATTCTTACTGAATTTAGGGGTTTTCTTCCTCATTTCTGAGGTACTTGAAAGGTTCAGACTTCCTGGAGCACCTGATCCCAAAGACTTCCTTCTAATGTAAAACCCTCTAATGTAAAATTAAAATTAATTTCCCTCTAATGTAAAATTAAAATTAATTTTAAATTCTTATGGAATTTGTTTCTTKCATTGTTTCTTTCATCTTTCAATATCCAGTTTTATTTATCAGCRAACCTTAAGTTTATTTGTAAAAGCAAATATCTTTTTCCATTCATCAATCAGTGGAATCCTTCCCATTGTTTCTTTTATCCCCCAGTGCTGGTTTTATCCACCAGCTTGTTTGGAAAGACAAATGCCCCGTTCCTCTCAGCCTCCATCCCTGCTGCTGTCCCCACAGGTAACTCCCTGCTCCTGAACTCGTCCCTGCAGCCCGAGCTGACGGTCAGCAGGACCTACAGCGGCCCCATCTGCCTGCAGGACCCCCTGGACAAGGAGCTGATGACCGAGTCCTCCCTGTTCAACCCCCTGGCCGACATCAAGGTCAAGGTGCAGAGCTCCTTCATGGTGTCCCTGGGTGTCACCGAGAGGGCCGAGTTCCACGGCAAGGCCCACCCCGGCACCTTCCCCCACGGCAGCCCCAGGCCCTTTGGGACCCTCCAGGCCAGGAACAAGGCCATGTTCATCCAGAACCTGGCCTCCATCTCCAGCAGCAGCGAGCTGAGGAGCACGGCCCTGTTCGGGCACCTGGGGGGCCGCTTGGTGATCCCCAACACAGGTGGGTGGTTATTGGAATAATTTCCAATATTGTGGATGGGACATGTGGATGGCAGCTTGTCTGGCCTTGGCGCTGAACCAAATACTGGCAACTGTGGTGTTTCACTCCACAGACACTTTGGGCTGGCTGGCTGTGTGGTGTTTCACCCCATAGACACTTTGGGCTGCCTGGGTGTGTGGTGTTTCACCCCACAGACACTTTGGGCTGGCTGGGTGTGTGGTGTTTCACCCCACAGACACTTTGGGCTGGCTGGTGTGTGGTGTTTCACCCCACAGACACTTTGGGCTGGCTGGGTGNTGTGTGGTGTTTCACCCCACAGACACTTTGGGCTGGCTGGTGTGTGGTGTTTCACCCCACAGACACTTTGGGCTGGCTGGGTGCTGCAGCTGGGCCCTGCAGACAAGTCCAGGCCTGCAGGAGCTCTGGTGGTGCTGGGATGGAGCTTCCCCCCATAGCAGGGGCTGCTCCTCAGCTTTCCCTCTGTAGAGAAGCTTTAAGGCGATGGTGAAGGGAAGGAGTTGGTTCTGATGGAGGGTTTGGATCCAGAGCTTTATTGTGGCCCACAGGCCTCTGAATGCAGCCCCAGCTCCAACAGAACTCCCTGAGCCCGGGGTTGCTGCTCCTTTGAACCCCGGGGAGAGGGCAGGGAAGGGGTAGGGAGCCACCAAGCAGGGACAGGAGGGGAGGGACAAAGGGACAAAGGACACCTGGATGGCCCAGTGCCCCCCAGGGGTAGAGGGCATCCTTTGAATCTGCCAATCACTCGATGCCTTCTGGAATGCCAGGACTGACAGACAGTGCTGGGAGGGGGAAGGAGAGGTGACTGACACACCTGGGAGGGAATTATCAGGGAGGAACCCRGGGTATCTGAGGCAAACCATGACATCACATYCCAACAGGTGGCTCCTTGCTCGTCAAAGCACGTAGAGGAATTTGAGCTTAGGCTGCCTGATGTAGTGTTTTATAACTGAATTTTAAAAAATTTTAAAATTTAAAATTTTTCTCCAGGAAGGAAGAAGCAGGGGCCCCGTTAATGCAAATTTTGGAAGTAGGGCACRTTGCCCACACAGGACACGAGTGATCAGAGGGAAGCCTGGGCTGAGGACTGAAGAGGCATTATGCCTATTTGAACTGTTTTAAATTACTGCCTCTCTTGATGTCTTCAGCATGAAAGTCACATTAATCAAAGCTGTGCCTTGCTCGGGTGCTGCTCCAGAGGAGAGGCTCCCCGGGAAGGGTCGGTGCTGGATCTTACATAAGGGGCTCCTCACGTTCCAGCAGCAGCTCCAGCCCCACAGCCCTGCCCCATGGGGGGACACAGGGACAGCCCCACTGCCCAGCAGGCTCCTGTCCCTCCTGTCTGCCTCTTTTCCCCTTTCTTGGAGCAAAATCTCCCCAGATTTCCAAAGCAGGGCCCCTGTCCCAGGCTGGGCGCTGGGATGCTCCCTCTGCTTTGTGGCTCCCTCTGCTTTGTGGCAGGAATTTGTGACCTTTGTGGGACGTGTTTCAGACCTGCAGGGTTGTTTGTTTGTTGTGGAATGAGCTCAGCAGCAGATCAGAGCCTGGCAGGGTCCCAGCCCTGCAGCTGCACCCCAGGGCTGTGTTCGCATCACCCCAAATCCCAGCCCTTACCCTGGGTRTTTTCTCTCCCCAAAAGGCAGCACAAAAAGCCAGATACTGCCAGCTAGGTGTTATCATCCTTCAACTCCAGTGATATTTATCCACTTTAAATTCAGCTCTGTTTTCGTYTGAGCAGTGGCTCCAGGATTATCTGCTGCTCTCTGGTTGAACTGGATGATTTAGAGCTTTATCCTTCATGTCCCACAAAACGGGTGCTTTAAAGGTTACCATAAAAAACGTGGCTTGTGTTTAGAGAGGATTGATATCAGTGACAGCCCAGGCATGCACAACGTGGGGAATGTTTTCATTTCTCCACAGACTGGTTTTGTGCTGAGGAAGGAACATTGCAGAGGCAYGAAGTTAAGGCATGAATTAAGAATTCCCTCATGCTGTATATTTAGCTACTTTATGTAATGATAGTCCCATCAATTAGATTATTAAAATATGTATTTGGTCCACTTGAAATTTATGTAATTCTTGMTGCTTTTATGTAAGATCAGCTGTGCCAAGCAGTTGTAAATTCCAGTGTGATCGAGTCGGTGCCTCACCAAGGCTCTACATCGTGTGGCAGATGCCAAACACATCCCTCCTCTCCTGAGAGCGAGATAAAGCAGTTTAAAACTGCCCTGTTAGCTTCTGATCCACTCTGGTAGTGTGGAAGGAGGATGGGATCACTGGGGTGCAGGAGCTGGGATGAGTGGGGACA
>JACDOX010000555.1:41605-53492 GCA_014549065.1 Cardinalis cardinalis
GGGGAACCCCTGGAAGCAGGGCTGGGTGGGCAGTGGGGGGAGCCCACAGTGGATGGGGATGGAGAGAGCTCTGCAGGGAGCTGGAGCTGTCAGAGCAAAGCCCCCAAGGCAGAGCCCAGCTCAGCCTGGGCAGCCCAAACTCCTCCTGGGAGCATCCTCCTGCTCTGGAGGTCAGCAAAGGGCAGGAGGAACGTCGGGGCTCTGCTCACCCCAGAGGAGCAGGCAACATGACACCCTTCATCCCCCCGTCATGCCAGGGATCAGGTGAAATTTGATTTTTCTCCTCCTCGAGTGCTGGGAGCCTCAGGAGCTCTCATTGACAACCACAGTGCTCTGCTCTCCCTCATTTTGTGAAATAACTGAATTGGGGAATCCGGGGAGCACCAAGAGCCAAACCCCRCGAGGACCCTGGGGGTGACACGGGGACATCTCAGAGCCAGCTGTGCTCCTGCCATGGGCTGGGGGCTGCCAGCGTGGGCACGGCCAGGGGTGCTCCCTGAGAGAAATGGCTACTCACTCTTCATAGTTTAGGAAGGTTTATTAAACCTTATCAAAAATAAAACAAGACTGAATAAAGAAAAAGGTTRYGGCACTGGGAGCAAAAGATTTCCCCTGCCATGTGCTCAGCCCCCTCACCATGGAGGTTTTACCCTTTTTAACCCTTTAACCCCTCCCAAAGTTCTGTCCATCAACCCCTTCTTCRCTGTCCAGTGGTGGAGATCTCTTCCTCAAACCCTGACTGGAGCTCAGGTGTTCCACAGTAACAAACCAGCCCTCCCAGGTGTCCCAACCCAGCTGTCCCTTGACAACCAGTGAGGGGCTACAACAGAACTATAAACCTATAAAGCCTTTATTAACTTATGTACTTGATATTTGACCATTAATTGTGAGAGTCAATCATCACATTGCTCATCTATCACATCCCTGAGCCCTCAAACCTGGGAGATGTGGCCCAGCCCCATTGGTGCCTCATGTTCCCACCGTGGCAGGATGGAGCAGGAACCTGTGAGCGCAGATGGTGAACTCCAGCAGCACCAGGAAGGCAGAGATCGTAATTATCTGAACATAATGAAGGGTTTCATTAAATACACTTGGAAAACAACTCAGCAGCAGCACAAAGTTAAACTGCTGGTCTCAACTCTCCAAACTATTTAAAATTTATTAGCTTCCCCTGCGGGTCTCAAGCTTTTAAGTACCAGAGAAATCTTGAAAATAAGATTTTTTTTAAATTTTTTTTTTTTTTGCTTTCTTTCCCCCATCTCTTCCCAATGCTTTTTGGCCTCTCAGAAGTGTCCATGGGGGGGAACCATCAGCCCCACTTTGCTGCTCTCTCAGCCCCTGCAGGCACAGCCTCTCCTTTCTCAGCCCCTGCCCCTCCCCGGCTGCTCCTCTCTCTGCCGTTTCAGCCCCTGCCCCTCCCCGGCTGCTCCTCTCTCTGCCGTTTCCGAAGGGATGATGAAATCAGAGACACCTGCACGCCGATCCCCGCGGAATCCCGGGCTCTGGGCTGCAGGTGGCTCTTGTTGCAGAGGGATTAGTGGGAGGCTGAATAAACCTGGGTTTGATCTAGTGCTAACCGGCGAGGGGTGATGCCCTTGGCTAAGATGAGATTTACCGAGCTGTATCTCTTCATAATGTGAGGGAGGCAGTGCTGGGAGATGCTCGTTCCTGCACAGAAAGAGAAATTCCTGCCTTTGGATAACGGCAGGAGAGGGCTGGGGTGCAGGGCTGGCTCTGAGCTCAGTAGGGCAGAGGAAGGTGGCTGCACACAGCCAGGGGATGGGCAGGGGGTCTCTCCTGTCCCCCCGTGTCTGGAGAGGCTGGAAATTCCCTCATGGGCTGGACAGGGCTGGGGGGAGACACCCTGGCTGYTGTAGCGGGGCTGGGGCTGGTGGAGCCTCCTTGTGCTTCTCAGAAAGATTCAGATGTGGGGATGGGGGGATTTTGTGCCCCCGCCCCTGATTTGGTGAAGGSCACAAAAAACCAGGGTGGGATTCTTTCTGAGGAAAAACATCCTTTCCTCGTGGGAGACCACGACTGCTGCAGCAAACCATTCTGATTTCTCCCTTGGCCCTAGGCTGGAAGGGAGCTGCACGCCCAGGGATGATGCGAGGGATCAGGTGAAACTGGAGATTCCTCCTGGCCATGTGCTGGGAGCCCCAGGAGCTGTCACTGACAGCCACACTGCTCTGCCTGCCCACATTTTGTAAAATAACTGAATTACAGAGCCTGGCCAAGACTCTGATGAGCTCCAACAGCATCATCCTGGTGCTGGGGGTGGGATCAGCAAACACTGCTGGGGAGAGGAGGGCAGGGTCCAGGGGCATTGAATGGATGGCAGCTCAGAGATCCCTGAGTGACAGAGCTGGAGCCAGGCTGGGAGGGCTGGGGGTGCTCCCCTGGAGAGGAGAAGGCTCCAGGGAGAGCTCARAGCCCTKGCAGGGCCTGAAGGGGCTCCAGGAGAGCTGCAGAGGGACTGGGGACAAGGATGGAGGGACAGGAGCCAGGGAATGGCTGTGGTTAAAGATCCTGACAGGCAGGGCTCTGGGTTTATCTCCCAGTGCCCAGGGTAGGGATATTAAAAGTGGGGAGAGGTGGAGCACCCACTGCTGCCTTGGCAGAGCTCTGGGTTTATCTCCCAGTGCCCAGGGTAGGGATATTAAAAGTGGGGAGAGGTGGAGCACCCACTGCTGCCTTGGCAGGCTCTGGGTTTATCTCCCGGTGCCCAGGGTAGGGATATTAAAAGTGGGGAGAGGTGGAGCACCCACTGCTGCCTTGGCGGGCTCTGGGTTTATCTCGCAGTGCCTGGGGAGGTGGAGCAGAGTGGGGAGCCGGGAGGAGGCAGCGCACACGGAGCAGGCAGCTGCTCCCCAGCCAGGCTGCCCCGGGCAAGGCGTKGGCATCAGCTGCAGCTCTCTGGCATCACAGAGGGCCTCTCCTCCAGGAATCAGTGCAGCAGCAAGGCCAGGGCTCCCAGAGCTCCGTGGGGATGTGACCTGCAGGGGCTCAGGCTGCTCCAGCCCAGGAAAGTGGGTCACACTCACAGAACACATCCAGCCCCTACAGGGATGCCCAGGGGGAAGAAGAAATCCTTAGAAATGGGGTTTGGTCACACTCACAGAGACACAGGGCCCCGGAATGAGGGTCTGCTCAGCACAGTGCAGGTTTTCTCAGGGTTTTTTGTCCATTAAATGAGAGTGGGTGGGTCTGCTCCTGTTTTTGTGGGAGCCTTGCAGACAGCAATTTCCCTTCCCTCTTTTAAAATGCTAAATGAGAGGAACTCTTTCTTTCATTAAATTGGCAGCTCTGTGCAGTGGCCTTGACACTGTCCCCAGCAAGAACAGACAGGCTGGAGGGAGGCAGGGCAGGGATAGTGCCAGGGAAGTGCCCGTCTGTCGGAGCGTCAGGGGCAGGACAGAGGGGATGGACAGGGACCAGAGATCTCTGCAGCCAGGTCAGGAACTTGGGGTTTATTGTAAAGGGCCTGGGTGCAGGGCCCTGCTGGRAGCTGCCAGCCACAGCTCAGAGCAGGCTGAGAGAAGRGAGGGGGAGAGAGGATGAGAGGGTGAGAGAGCAAAAGGGGTAAGAGAGTGAGGTTCCCGTTACAATACAATWAATCTTCTGTGYTGAATATTCTGATTCTCACTAACCAATCTAGTMCAAGATACAAATCCTACAGCATTTCCATACARCCTAKAAGAATCATTACATTACCACACTGGGTTMCATTTGAAACCCTAMAAACTCCTCTTTGGGCCCCTTCTGCCAAGCTGGCAGGGTCTGCTCTGRGCCTTGGGCCTGTCTGCAAGCAGAGGCTGTTGTTTGATCMAAAGGGGATCACCTTCAGCTGGCCATGCCATTGTTTTCCAGTTGTTCAGTAACTGAGGGATCTCAAAGCTTGCTTTCATTCCAATCTCACTTAGAGTTTCCATGTTCTCAGAATCTTTTGCCAGGCAATCACATTTATAAGGCTTTCCTGTTTCATCTTCCCCAGCACCCGTGTCCCTCTCAGAGCTGGGCAGTGGCAGCAGCAGGAGCTCAGCTGGGCTGTCACAGCTGCTGTGCTGAGCAGCAAGGGCAGCTCAGGGTGTGAGTGCCTCATGCCCCGGGCAGGGCACACAGCTGCAGCCTGGCACTGCTCCACGGGCATGGCCCTGGCCCCACCAGCCTCAGCCACGTGTCCCTGCCCGCCTGGGACCCAGCTGTGCCTCCAGAGACAGCTGCAGAGCTGGGCTGAGCACAGCAGGGCTTATTCYTKTGTGGTGGTGTTCACAGGGGTCCCAGGATGAGAGAAGAGATGARGATCTGACTCCATGTTTCAGAAGGCTGATTTATTATTTTATGATATCTAYTATATTAAAACTATACTAAAAGAATAGAAGAAAGGATTTCCTCAGAAGGCTGGCTAAGAATAGAACAGGAATGATAACAAAGTCTTGTGACTGACCAGAGAGTCCRAGCCAGTTGGACTGTGATTGGCCATTAATTAGAAACATCTAACATGGGCCAATCMCAGATGCACCTGTTGCATTCCACAGCAGCAGATAATCAATGTTTACATTTTGTTCCTGAGGCCTCTCAGCTTCTCAGGAGGAAAAATCCTAAGGAAAAGTTTTTTCAGAAAATATCATGGCTACATTCCTTATCCCAAGGCCTCCAAAACTTCTCAAGTTCTGGGAAAAGCAGATCAGAGTCGGTGATGAACATGGGGGAGATGCAGCAGGGAGCAGGGCACAGCTGGGCAGGGATGTTCCAGCAGACAGGGATGGTCCTCCCTGCCCAAAGGCCTCATCTCATCTGTCCCCATCCCAGCACATTCCCTGAGGCTCTGGGAGTGCTGGGGGCACTGAGGGCTGGCAGGGCAGGGTTGGCAGTGCAGACCTTGCCAGGCAGAGCCCGGTCTGTGGCTGGTCGGGGATGAGCCCTTGGCTTCCAGGGCTTCCAGTGCTCTGAAGGCATGTAGGAACAATGAAATCCTCATCCTCTGGTGTTTGGGCGTATTTTCAGGCTGAATGAATCTTTCTGATGGTCTCCCACCCATTATATTTTTGTCGAATTTAATGCAAATCTTTTATGCTACTGTTTAGATCACATGATGAATTTGTGATAAAGTCTCATATAAACRTTGCAGGAATCTTGTGATGTTATTGTGTGCATTGCTTTCTTGTTCATCCAGCCCCTGGCCCTGCCCAGASCCCCCRRCAYYCCCACCCTGGCCATCCCTGCAGCGCTGCCCAAATTTCTCCCCCATCCTTCATCTCCCCCATCCCTCACTCTCACACAATCATGGAATGTGCTGAGCTGGAAGGGACCCACAGGGATGATCAATCCCAAAGCCAAAGCCTGCCCAGAGCCCCCAGCAAGCCCAGCCTGGGCATCCCTGGAGCTCTGGCTGCCTCGGGGCCGTGCCCATTCCCTGGGCAGCCTGTTCCATGGCTCTGGAGGAAGACCCGGGTGTATTCCACAGGGAGAGGATGGATGAAGCTCTGAGGTTGCTCTTCAGCTCCCAGCTGGATTTGAGGGATCACGGCCATGCATCGTGTGTCAGTGCACTCCGGCTGTGCTGTCCACGAGCCTGTGCAGGGGATGAGCAGAGGATTTTGTTTTCCATCTCAGTCAGCCTGGGCTCTTTAGCGAGCTCTAACAAAGGCACTCTGGCTTTTCATGCCGCTCTTGATCTCGGGGCCAGCAGCAAAATCCCGGCGGCGGCTCCCTGGGCACCGCAGGCTCCTCTCTCATCCTGCGGCGGTGCCGGCGCCACTGCGGGCGGTACAAACGGAGGGCGATTAGCGATGCAGAGCCATGCRGAGGGGAACGAGCTCCCCGAGCTCAGCCCTGCCTCCCTCCCTGCCCCTGTGTGCCGCTCCTGGACCGGGATGGTGCTGGGTGCGGGATGGGAGCGCAGCAGGCACCGGCAGCTGTGCTCTCCTCTCTGTKTCCTGGAGCTGCGCTCTCCTCTCTGTGTCCCGGGTCTGTGCTCTCCTTTCAGTGTCCTGGAGCGTTGTTCTCTCATTTTCCTGGGTCAGTGTTTCCCTCTCAGTTTCCTGGAGCAGWGTTCTCCTCTCAATGTCCTTCGTCAGTGTTTTCCTCTCAGTTTCCTGGATCAATGTTTTCCTCTCAATTCTCCTGATCAGTCTTCTTTCATTTCCTGGAGAAATGTTCCCRTCTCAATGTCCTGGAGCAGTGTTCTCTCAGTTTCCTGGATCAGAGTTTCCCTCTCAATGTCCTAAGTCAGTGTTCTCCTCTCAGTTTCCTAGATCAGTGTTGTCCTCTCAATTTCCAGGATCAGTGTTCTCCTCTCAATTTCCTGGAGCATTGTTCTCTCAATTTCCAGGATCAGTGTTYTCCTCTCAATGTCCTGGATCAGTGTTCTCCTCTCACCTGGACAATCCCCTCCTGGATCATTGTTCCCCTCTCAACATCCTAAATCAGTGTTCTCCTCTCCATTTCCTGGATCAGTGTTCTCTTCTCTATGTCCTGGATCAGTGTTTTCCCCTCAGTTTCCTGGATCTGAGTTTTCCTCTCAATGTCCTTGATCAGTGTTCTCACAATTTCCTAGATCAGTGTTCTCCTCTCAATGTCCTGGATCAGTGTTCTCCTCTCACCTGGACAATCCCCTCCTGGATCATTGTTCCCCTCTCAACGTCCTAAATCAGTGTTCTCCTCTCAGTTTCCTGGATCAGTGTTGTCCTCTCAATGTCCTGGATCAGTGTTTTCCTCTCAATTTCCTGGATCAGTGTTCTCCTCTCACCTGGACAATCCCCATGGTTGGAGGGGGTGCCCCATGCCAGCAACACCACAACAGAGGCGTCAGAGGGGAAAAGCAAAATGGTGAGCAGGGGACACCGTCTCTGTCMCCAGAGTCCTCGGTGACCTTGGCAGAGGCTCCTCCCGAGCACGGCTCTGCTGTCCCTGCTCCCATCAGTCCTGCCCAGGCGAGGCTGTGTCCAGCTGCCCCAAGGAGCAGCTCTGCCTCCCCAAGCAGCTCCCRCCTCCTCATCCCCTGGGAGGCTCCAGGATTTCAGAGAGGAGCCATTTCCCCTTCATGCCGCAGAGTAAAAAGAGATTTTACTTTTTTTGTTGTTGTTTTTCCTTTCTCCCCCCCATCTATTAAGTCTGTGACTAGAACATTGCGGCTTTTAAGTTTATTCCAACTGTTTGATATTTTACATAATCGTATTATTTATGTGACAAGATTAGAAGTACTCTGCATGCTGACAGGCAAGCAGCACACACACAATTTCTTGCCAATCCTTCACGAATTTGCATTGTACTCCTGACTTCTTGGAGGCTGTGCAGATTGTGGCTCTGGGCAGGGAGAGAGGTGCTGGTTCAGACAGAGAGGAAAGGAGAGGAAAGCTGCTCATCCCCTCATCCTCTGGGATCTTCCAGAGCTTGGCACTGCCACRCTGGGGCTGATGGCAATACCTGGCCAGGCTTCAAACCCTTGGCCTCTCCCAGCGAGGGCTGAGCACACAAAGGTGTTTGGTTTCATATCCCGCTGCTCGCCCGTGGGATACTTGATTTATTCTGTGCCTGTAAACATTCATTTCACACCTAAACAGGGGCAGGTTCATCACTTCTGCAATCATCATTTATTCATGTCGTGAGGGTTGCAGGAAGGAGAGATAAATGGATTTCCGTGAAATTGGTGCTCCAGGCTGCTCAGGAGCCTCCATCCTTCTCACCAGGCTCTGAGCAGGGTGGAAAAGCTTCCCCCCTTCAGCTCCTCTGCCCTGGTGCTGGCACAGCCTCCTCTGCAGGGCTGTGCCRTGCCTGGAGCCAGGACAGAGGGTTCTGGCCCCACAACCAGCCAGGGGACACTGGGGTCCCTCATTCCACGTGCCTCAAGRTCCCAGCTGTGCTCCAGGGATGGCTCATGCTGAGATTATCTTGCTCTGGGCCCTTGCTTTGCTGCCTTCCCCTGSTTGGAGGGAGATTTCTGATCTCTGCATAAAGGCAAGTGTTTGTTAAATATCCTGTTCTGGGAGTGTGTGTGGGGATAAAACCCACCCTTCCCAGGAGGAAAARCCCCTGCCATGAAAAGATGAGAGGTTGTGCATGAGCCCTCAGAGCCATCCTGGAGACCACAGAGCCTGGGACCTCCCTGTGCCCATCGGGGCTGGAATGAACCTCCCCAGTGCCCACAGGGCATCACACCCTGATGGGGACACCCCACACTCACCACACCCTGATGGGGACACCCCACACCCATCACACCCTGATGGGGACACCCCACACCCAGCCAGCCTCACCCAGGGCTGCTCACCCTGCACAGCCCAGCATGGCAGAGCAAACCCCAAACCACCAGAGATGAATGTGCCCTCCCTAAATAATTCATGACTCGAGCTCGTGCTTGGCTTCCTTTGTTATCTCGTTAYGAATGAAAAAATGAACCAAGATTAAAGAGCTCTGGCTCTGTTTCCAAATTTATGGGCATTTAAATGTGATGTCTGAGTCTGTTACTGCTCTGCTGTCAGGCTGACTCAGGCAGAGCCGTGTGGGCACCGTGGCACACCCTGGCAGCATCCTGCACCCCCGGGGATGAGGGCATAGCCATGGGGACTTCACATGGTCCCCAAGGTCCCCAGCTGCACCAGTGCTTCCTCCTCCTCCTCACCATCACTGCTCTGCCCCACTGCCCTGTGCCCTTTGCCCTCCTGGATGTCATTCCCCACCTCGGAGCTCGTGAGCCTTGCAGAGCTAATTTGATTTCACCCTTTGGTAGGGACCATTCCCCCCTGCCCAGCCTGGAACTGGGAAGGGTTAACTCAGATTTACATCTTAAATTTATAAACTGAAATAAGATGAGAAGAGTCCAGGGTGCTCCCCCGGCCCCCCGTGAWGACAGCAGAGCTGGGCTCTCCCTGCCTCATCATCAGCACAAATTTTATGGCAGTGAAACTGCTGCTGTGCCCTGGCTGGCTCTGTGGGGTCACACCTGTGCTAAGAGCACCTGCACAGCTCCAGGCAGGCAGGGCAGGCAGGGACAGCCAGGAGCTTCCCCCTGCTCCCCACAGGTGAGCCCAGGTGCCACAGGCTGGGCTGGGGCTGGGACAGGAGTGTCACCTCCACCAGCTCTGTGCCAAGGGACACTGCTCACACTCTTGGAGAGGGCTGGGCTGGGACAGGAGTGTCACCTCCACCAGCTTGGTGCCAWGGGATGCTCTGCTCACACCCTTGGGGCTGGGACAGGAATGTCACCTCCACCAGCCCGATGCCAAGGGACACTGCTCACACTCTTGGAGAGGGCTGGGCTGGGACAGGAGTGTCACCTCCATCAGCTTGGTGCCAAGGGATGCTCTGCTCACACCCTTGGGGAGGCCTGGGCTGGGACAGGAGTGTCACCTTGGTGCCGAGGGATGCTCTGCTCACACCCTTGGGGAGGGCTGGGCTGGGACAGGAGTGTCACCTTGGTGCCAAGGGATGCTCTGCTCACATCCCTGGGGAGGGCTGGGGCTGGGACAGGAGTGTCACCTCCATCAGCTCAGTGCCAAGGGATGCTCTGCTCACACCCTTGGGGAGGCCTGGGCTGCCCAGCCCCACTGACCCCCAGCACTGGGAATGATGAGGGAGAGAGCCACAGCTAAGGAGGGGAATGTGAGGGAATTCCTACAGCACATTGGAAATGCAGGACAAATAAATGACTCAGGGATTTTTTTGCCAGACAGATTTGTTTCTGCAATCCTCAACATCTSAACGCCCTGCAGGGCCCTCCCATCTCTCACCTTTCCAGTGAATCCAGTCTGCCCACCAAAGCCCATTCCCACACAAGGACACTGCAGCTTTTAAAACACAAAGCCAGCTGACAATGAGGAGACTGCAGCCGCCCTGTGCCCATCACAGCTGGCGCTGATGCCACGTGTCCTCAAGCACAGCTTGTGATGTCCCACCTGCCCACCTGCAGGGGCACAGGTACCCTGTGCTCTGATAACCCTYCCCCAGGCCCAGGGGTCCCTTCCTCCCCAGGAGAGAGAGCGAATTTTTATATTTAAAGGACATGGGGGGATGGTTTTAAAGAGACAGGCAGGTTTAAATTAGATGTTAGGAGGAAATTCTTCCCTGGGAGGGTGGGCAGGCCCTGGCACAGGGTGCCCAGAGCAGCTGTGGCTGCCCCTGGATCCCTGGCAGTGCCCAAGGGCAGGCTGGATGGGGTTTGGATCAGCCTGGGACAGTGGGAGGTGTCCCTGCCATGGCAGGGGGTGGAACTCRATGAGCTCCAAGGTCCTTTCCAACGCAAACCTTGTGATCCTGTGATTTCTAAACCCCTGGCATTTGATTTGGAGGTTCTGCCCTGTGTTCCACGCTCCCCTCCTTGCTGACTGCAGCGTGGGCAAGGGCAGGCAGTGCCCCCTGCCAAGGACAGCTCTGCCAAAGGGATGCTGAGCCAAGAGCCCCCCCTCCCCCACYGGTTATTATCCCAAAATTAGCTTTTACTGGGGAGGCTTGTGCATCCTGCATCGATGTCCATCTGACAGGGGCTGAACTGACTCAGAAATAAAGAGCACAAAGCAGACAGGGTGAGAGGAAAATAGCTCTAATGTAAAAATAAACGGTGTCCAGCCACCCACTGCGCCCAGCTGAGCTCCCAGTGGGGTCTCACACGCCTGACACGGAGCAGCAGCTGCCCTTTCATTAGCAGCTTGCTCGTTTTCTCTCCCTACAGCTGAATTCCTCCTAAAAAAAAAGAGACACAAAGTGACAGGAAGGAGACAGAGCAGCCCTGGCAGCCCTGAGCGTGCTCTTGGCTGYGAGGATGACGTGCCTGGCTCTGGCTGAGAGTGTGGGGAGGTGAGAGGAGCCCTCTGGCCCTGCCCTGGCTGTGGGAAAGGGACGCAGGGATCACTCCCTGCTCTGTGCCCCAGCCTCTGCTTCCCCAGGAGCCCTCGGTGCTTCCAGGGCTCTGCGCTGTTTGTCCCTCTCTTTAGGGCCTTTACTGGCTAGCACAGCTTCTCAAGGCACTTAAGATGTAATTCTGCTTACTTAAAACTGTAACTTACACTTGCACTTGCTTAAAACTTGAACCTGCAGTTCCACTTCGTATCTATGTGGCTTAATTGATCCTAATTTTTCTAAAGGCTTTAATTCAACAGACAGAGCCACCCTGTGCTTCTGCTGGGCTTGAAATGCTGGATTCATTCCCTGCTCAGAGGATGCCTACTGAGTCCAGGGGACTCCACAGATTCCACCCCAGCATGAATTCACCCAGCTGCTGGGCTCATTCCCTGCTCAGAGGATGCTTCCAGGGGACACCACAGATTCCACCCCTTCAGATGCAGATTTGGTGGGGACACCCAAATCCTCCTCCAGAYGTGCTGGGAATGATCCCGTCCCTCCTGTGCCCGTGCTGGGGGCTGGCAGCAAAAGCAGTGGGCCCAGCCAGGGGGTGCTGGGGGAGGCTGGAAGGCTCCAGCTCTGCAGGASTCTCTGGCCTGGCTTTGGGGGGGGGTGTGGGTTCCCACCCCGCTGAGCCGGGCGCATCGGGGTGCTCCAACAGCAACGTAGTGACCCAGAGCCCTTGGGAATCTGCTTCGTGGTGTCTGCTCCACCTGTGGGCACTGAGGCTCCTCCTTTTCTGCGTGCTGGAGCCCCTGCTCGGTCACCCTCAGGACGGAGGAGGCCAGGGGGACATTGCTGGAGGAGATCTGGGTGCTGGAGCAGCTCTGGGTGCTGGAGCTCCTCCTCAGTCACCCTCAGCATGAAGGAGATGTGGATGCTGGAGCCCCTCCTYGGTCACCCTCAGCATGGAGGAGGCCAGGGGGACATTGCTGAAAGAGCTCTGGATGCTGTAGGCMCTGCTTGGTCACCCTCAGCATGGAGGAGATGTGGATGCTGGAGCCCCTGCTCGGTTGCCCTCCGCATGGAGGAGGCCAGGGGGACATTGCTG
>JACDOX010000555.1:86074-98244 GCA_014549065.1 Cardinalis cardinalis
CCCATGGGACAGTGTCACTGAATGGCCCCCCATGAGACACAGTGCCACCAAATGGCCCCCCATGGGACACAGTGTCACCAAATGAACCCCCATGGGACACAGTGCCACTGAATGGCCCCCCATGGGACAGTGTCACTGAATGGCCCCCCATGGGACACAGCGCCACCAAATGGCCCCTCATGGGACACAGTGCCACTGAATGGCCCCCCATGGGACAGTGCCACTGAATGGCCCCCCACGGGACACAGTGCCACTGAATGGCCCCCCATGGGACACAGTGCCACCAAATGGCCCCCTCATGAGACACACTGAATGTCCCTCCAGTGGGTCCCACTGCCACTGAATGTCCCCCCCATAGCACCCAGTGCCATCAAATAGCCCCCCTGTGGGTCCCAGTGCCACTGAATGCCCCTCCAGTGGGACCCGGTGCCACCAAATGGCCCCACCATGGGACACAATGCCACTGAATAGGCTTCATGGTGGGACCCCGTGCCACTGCATGATGCTCCTGGAGGAACCCAGTGCCATTCAATGGCCCCCCATGGGACCTAGTGCCACTGAATGGCCCTCCTGTGGGACCCAATGTCACTGAATGCCACTCCAGCAGATCCCAGTGTCACTAACTGGCCCCCCATGGGACACAGTGCCACCAAATGGTCCTTCTAGTGGGACACAGTGTCACTGAATGATCCTCCATGGGACTCAGTGTCACTGAATGGCCCTCCTGGTGCAACCCAGTGCCAAAAAATGGCCCTCCTGTGGGACCTAATGCCACTGAATTCCCCAACCATGGGACACAGTGCCACCAAATGSCCCCCTCATGGGACACAGTGTCACTGAATGTCCCTGTATTGGACCCAGTGCCACTGAATTCCCCATGGGACCCAGTGCCACTGAATGGCGCTCCTGGAGGAACCCAGTGCTACCAAGTGGTCCTGTGCAGCACAGCTCTGCTGCAGGAGCTGTGAGAGCCCCAGGCTGTGCCAGCCCAGCCACCCTGCCCTGCTGCAGTGCTGCTGGGACAGGCTGGCGGTACCTGAGCTGCTCCCAGTGTCCAGCCTCTGCCCCATCCCAGTGGGAAAAGAGCTCAGATGGTGCTGGAAGATGCACTGGCTGCCTCATGGGACAGGAGGGATGATGGCCTCCTTTCACAGGTGGGGAAACTGAGGCACGCAGAGGGAATTTCCCAGCTCTTGAGGCTCCAAAGCCTCACACCCCCAAGGACATGATGCTCTTTCTCTGGAGATGGCGCCTCTGCAGCCCAAAAATGCCTCACAGAGGAGGCAGTGAGCCTCAGGGGACTCTGCTGCAGGACACATCAGCCTCCTGTTGAAGATTGCAATGCAAGATGTTTTCTATTACCATCTGTATGGCAGATTATCTTTTGTCAAGTGAGCAGTTTGCCTTATCTCTCTCTTTGAGTGACCACATTCACTCATTGTCTGGCAAAAGATTTTGAGAATATGGAAACTCTAAGCGAGATTGAAATGAAAGCAAGCTTTGAGATCCCTCAGTTACTGAACACCTGGAAAACAATGGCATGGCCAGCTGAAGGTGATCCCCTTTGGATCAAACAACAGCCTCTGCTTGCAGACAGGCCCAAGGCTCAGAGCAGACCCTACAGCTTGGCAGAAGGGGCCCAAAGAGGAGTTTGTAGGGTTTCAAATGTAACCCAGTGTGGTAATGCAATGATTCTTATAGGCTGTATGGAAATGCTGTAGGATTTGTATCTTGTACTAGATTGGTTAGTGAGAATCAGAATGTTCAGCACAGAAGAAGATTTATGGTATTGTAATGGGAACTTCCCATCTCTTTGGGTCTCTCTTTGGGCCCTGCTCTGAGCTGTGGCTGGCAGCTCCCAGCAGGGCCCTGCACCCAGGCCCTTTGCAATAAMCCACAAGTTCCCAGCCCTGGCTGCAGAGATCTCTGGTCTCYGTCCATCYCCACTGTCCTACCCCCATCAATCCTACACCCTGGGATGTGCCTCTGGCTTTTCCCAGGGAATCCTATCTCCCTGGGATTTTAAAACTTCCTTAAAATTTTAGTTATCTACTAATAATTTACTAATAATTAAACTCAGTTGATCCAGACTGATTTGAGTGTGACTGCACAAAAAAGACATTTTTAGGTAACTGCCATTAAACACTGCTCATCTTCTCAAAACTGTCTCAAGGATAATCCAATAGTAACAAAGTATTTCTTCCCATAAGAGCAATGTTAATACAAGAATTTCTGAGGCAGTACAGCAGAACAGAGAGGACCTGCTGCAGCCRGAAGTATGCTTTGTCTTGCATTGGGCAATTTATGCTATGAGTAAGAAGAGGTTAGTGCATTTGGGTTTGGGATGGGKTTTTTTTTCTTTATTTTTTTGGGGTGGTTTTTTGTTTGCTTGTTTGGCCTTTTTTTAGCAATAAGAAGAAAGAAGTGCTAGTATTATCTTCAGATGCTCGACATAATGTAGGGCATCTGGCTTTTCCCAGGGAATCCCACCTCCCTGGGATTTTCCTCTGGCTTTTCCCAGGGAATCCAACCTCCCTGGGATGTTGGTGCTGTCAGCCAAGCTACAGAGCCCAGGGAGAATTGGGATTGACTTAATGAGTAGCCAAACTCTTGCCCTTCTGATGGTGCCCAGCCAAGTTGGAAATAGAGACTGGGACTGTGCCAAAAGCTTTGAACTGGAAAACAAAAGTCAGCCTAGAGCTCTGTGCACTCTGTCATCTCTACCAGGCATCTCAGGGCTGGTGGGTTTTCTCAGCCTGTCCCAGAGTGACTGTGGGTCCCCATCCACTGTGGGAGGGTGTCACAGACATCTTTTATGAAAAATCCCTTCTCTAAGATTTTTCTTCCTCAGAAGCTGAGAGGCCTCAGGAACAAAATGTAAMCAATGGTTATCTGCTGCTGTGGGATGCAACAGGTGCATCTGGGATTGGTCTCGTGGGGTTGTTTGTAATTAATGGCCAATCACAGTCAGCTAGCTCAGACAGAGAGCCGAGCCACAAGCCTTTGTTATCATTCCTTCCTATTCTATTCTTAGCTGGCCTTCTGATGAAATCCTTTCTTCTATTCTTTTAGTATAGTTTTAATGTAATATATATCATAAAATAATAAATCAGCCTTCTGAAACATGGAGTCAGATCCTCGTCTCTTCGCTCATCCTGGGACCCCTGTGAACACGGTCACAGGAGGGACTTATAAAAATGGTGCTGAGGTTTATTTCACAGTGAGAAAGAGCTCTGGAGCTGACCTCAAGCTTCAGTGGTTGCAGTGATCATGATGGGAACACCCAGCTCAGCTCTCAGCAGCTCTCAGGAAGGTCTCYTCCTGTCTGGCAAGGATTGTCCTGGGGGAAATTCTCTCCAGAACCAYGAGAGAATGCACAGGATCTCTCATGTAATGGTTTGGAATTCAAGGTCAATTCAGGCATCCTAAAAAAAGCAAGTGGCAGGAGGAGAGCAAGTGACAAGGACAGAGCAAGCAGCTGCCCAGGAAGGAGAGAGCTGCAGGGCCAGACCTGCCCAGGCTGCAGCCGAGCTGGTCRCAGAGCCCAGGCAGGCAGGACAGGCTGAGCAGAGCCAGGGACAGAAACACCTCTGTGCCTGCAGCTCCTCCGAGCAGGAGGAAAGGTCAGGGGGGAGGAACGTCCCTCGCTGCTCTTGAGAATCATCTCTGAACTTCTGTCAGGTCTGAACCTCTGTTCAGACCTCTGGCTGAACCAGTGCTGAGCTGGAGTTGCACAGATGGAGATCTCCATGCTCTGGTGCAGCCCTGGGAGCCTCTCCAACTCCTCCCTTTCCACAGGGGAGAAGCAGCAGGCAGTGCATCACCATCCCCAGGGCTGTGGGACTCCTGTGCATCACCATCCCCAGGGCTGTGGGACTCCTGTGCATCACCATCCCCAGGGCTCTGTGACTCCTCAGGAAGGTGCTGCTTTGCCCTGGGATATTCCTCTGTGAGCACTCAGAGGGGAGAGACTTGAACTTTTTCCAGGCAAAAGCAGGGTTGAAACAGGGGAGGTCTCCAGGAGGCTGTGTYGAGCAGGAACACCCAGCTGGCTGCATGGCCCAGGGGATTCTGAGGTGAGAAAGGTCAAACTGCAAGGAATCTGCTCCACATTCCCACCTTTGCTTTGCCAGAGCMTACAGATTTTATTTTCCCATTTGTGAAACAGAATAAAAACCCCCCATCCTTCCTTCCCTGCCAGAGTCTCCATGAGGACTCRCTGAGCTGAGCTCCTTTAGGAGGTGTCCTTTGATGATCCTTGTGGGTCCCTTCCAGCTGAGGATATTCTGTGATTTATGTTGGAGTGAAAACGTGCCAAGTGCTGTGTGGGCACAAACTCCCTCCTGCCTGTGCTGCTGGCACGGTGCCCGTGCTGTGACACACCTTGGATGCCTTTGGAGGACGCTGCTCTCGAGGTGCCCTGGCTGTGGCACCACGGGGACACTGCAGGACACAGAACTGTCCTGGGGTGGCCGGGGAGGGGGGGAGTGCAGCTGCCTTTCCAAATCACGGGACATTTCTGGTTCTTCTGAAAGCAAAACCCAGCAGAAGTGGGCTAGGATAAGGAAAGGGTGCCCCAAACCCCAGCAGGAATGGGGTGGGATAAGGGAAAGGTGCCCCAAACCCCAGCAGGAGTGGGGTGGGATAAAGGACGGGTGCCCCAATCCGCAGCAGGAGTGGGGTGAATAAGGGAAGGATGCCCTAGAATCCAGCAGGAGTGGGGTGGGATAAAGGAAGGACGCCCAAAACCCAGCAGGAATGGGGTGGACAAGGAAAGGTACCCAAAACCCAGCAAGAGTGGGGTGGGATGAGGGAAAGGTGCCCCAAACCCCAGCAGGAATAGGGTGGGATAAAGGAAAGGTGCTCCAAACCTAGCAGGAATAGGCTGAGATAAGGTAAGGGTTCCCCAGACCCAGCAGAAATGGGGTGGACAAGGGAAAGGTGCCCCAAAATCCAGCAGGAATGGGGTGGGTTAAGGAAAGGGTGCCCCAAAACCCAGCAGGACTGGGGTGGGACAAGAAAAGGTGCCCCAAACCCCAGTAGGAATGGGGTGGCATAAGAGAAGGATGACCCAAAACCCAGCAGGAGTAGGGTGGGATAAAGGAAGGGTGCCCCCAAACCCAAGCAGGAATGGGGTGGGATAAAGGAAAGGTGCCCCAAGACCCCAGCAGGAATGCGGTGGGATAAAGGGAGGGTCTCCCCCACCTTCTGAACGCTTTGGGTATTTGAGGGTGTGACTGGCACCAGGCTGATTTCCAGGATCAGCTTTCAAGGAGGCTGTTCCCGAACCCCCGAGGCCCTGTTGCTGTTCCTGCGGGCGCACCGCGCCCTGCCCGGGCTCCGCACCGCCCTCGCCGCGCGTTCTCCAGGGACAAGCAGGGCAGGGCTCTCCCTGGGGACAGCGAGGCTCCCCGGGAGCTGTGCAGGACCCCGGACACCGCAGCCCGGGACGTCCTTGCTGTCTTCAGCGGCAGCCGGCGCTGGCGTGTCCGCGGGCTGCCACCACCCTCTGCTGGGGGGACGGGGACCGGAGCGGGACGGGGATGGGAGCGGGACGGAGACGGGAGAGGGGTGGGGACCCSAGCAGGATGGGGACCTCAACAGGACAAGGGCTGGAGCAGGACGAGGACCCCAGCAGGACGGGACCAGAGGAGAACAGGGACGGCAGCAGGACAAGGACCGGAGCGGGATGGGGACAGCGGCAGGACGGGGACAGCAGCAGGACAGGGACCCCAGCGACCCCAGCCGAACAGGGACCGGAGCAGGACGGGGATGGGAGCAGGATGGGGACCGGAGAGGGATGGAGACGGGAGCGGGATGGGGACAGCAGCAGGACGGGGACTGGAGCAGGACAGGGACTCCATCAGGACGGGGACCAGAGCAGGACGGGGATCTCAGCAGGACAAAGACCGGAGCGGGATGGGGACCGGAGCAGGACAGGGACCGCAGCAGGACAGGGACAGCAGCAGAATGACCCCGCGCCATCGCGCCCCGTGCCCAGAGCCCGGCCCAGCCCGGTGTGACGCTGCCGYCCCGGGCGGGCAGAGCCGGGCGCTGCCGCATCCCCGGGGATGCTCCGGGCTCCCGCTGCCCTCCCAGCTCGGCAGGAGCGGGGGGGAGCAGATGTGACAAACGCGCTGCCCGCTCCATCTCCCCCGCATCCCCCCGAGCCTGGGCTCTGCCTGCTGAGACCCTTCACAGCCCATTAGGCAATGCAGGCCCGGGAACACGCTTCGCTCTGCAGGCGCTGCAGGGGACGGCGGCTGCCTCCGGCCCGCAGCGCTGCCTGCAGAGGGGACCGTGGCTCCCCGGCACTCGCAGCTGCTTAACCGCGGCTGGCACAGCCCCCGGGGACCGGCCGCTCGATGGCCCGGGGGTCACCTGCGGGTGGCAGGAGGAAGAGAAGGGGCTCGGGCGTTGTGCACGCTGTGGGGCTTCCAGCGAGCCTTGGAGGATTGGGAAGGGGGATTGATGAGTGGTACGGAGGATGCTCTCCGTGCTGCCCCAGTTTGCCTGCCCCGGGTGGGCTCTCCCGAGGGTCGCTCCCCGGAGGGCACCAGGCACCCCCGAGGCACAGCCCATCCTCCAGGATTCCAAGCAGTCGGAGCAGGGTTTTGAAGTTGGTTCAGCGAGGCGCTGTGTCTCAGACCTTCTCTCAGGGCCTTATTAAAATGCAGACTGCAAATTCAGATACTGTAAACAAGGTCACTGGAGAATGAAGATCAACAGAGTGCAAGCACAAGGAATGCAGAGCATTAATATTCTGATGTGTGAGCCCGTCCTAAATATTTTATCAGGCTAAGCTTTTTTGTATTGAGGCATCCTTCCCCTTCTCTTCCTCCTCCTCYTCTGCCTGCTTCACGTCCTTTTCTCTTGCGTTCACAAAAAGCACTTTGTATTTTGGCTGAGCCTTGAAATGTATGCAAACCTCCCTCTCCCCCCTGCAAGAAAACCCTCGCCCTCTTCCAGGAGGGGGAGAGATTTCCTAACGGGGTTTCTTTTGTTTCTGTCAACATCTCACTTAGGCAGCAGCCTCGGAGACTTATTGAACGCTGCCAGGGTCTTATCTATCACCCACGGCTCCTTGCCGCTCCCCGCAGGAATGCCGGGATTCCCTCCCACCTCCAGGCGCGGCTCTGCACATCCTCACCGGGCACGCTGGGCCATCGCCCTGCGGCTGGGCCACTGTCCCAGGGATTTGCCCTTGTCCTGGGCATGTGACAACATCCTGGGGATGTGCCATGGTCCTGGGGAAGTGCCATGGTCCTGGGGCTGGGCCATCATCCTGGGCTTGTGCCACTGTCCCAGGGATTGGCCCTTGTCCTGGGGATGTGACATCATCCTGGGGATGTGCCACTGGCCTGGGGATGTGCTATGGTCCTGGGGATGTGCCACTGGCCTGGGGATGTGCCATGGTCCTGGGGAAGTGTCATCATCCTGGGGATGTGCCATGGTCCTGGGGAAGTGCCATGGTCCTGGGGTTGGGCCATCATCCTGGGCTTGTGCCACTGTCCCAGGGATTTGCCCTTGTCCTGGGCATGTGCCATCATCCTGGAGATGTGCCATGGTCCTGAGGATGCACCATCATCCTGGGTTTGTGCCACTGTTCCAGGGATTTGGCTTTGCCCTTGCCCTGGGCATGTGCCATCATCCTGGGGAAGTGCCATCATCTTGGGGATTTGCCACTATCCCAGGGATGTGCCATGGTCCTGGGGATGAGCCCTCATCCGAGCCTTTCTCCTGGGGATGTGCCACTGTCCTGGGGCTGGGCCATCATCCTGGGACGTGCCACTGTCCCAGGGATGTGCTGTGGTCCCGGGGAAGTGCCATTGTCTTGGGGACAATGCCATCATCCTGGGCTTGTGCCACTGTCCCAGGGATTTGCCTTTGCCCTTGCCATGTGCCATCATCCTGGGCATGTGTCTTAATCCTGGGGGTGTGCCATGGTCCTGGGGGTGTGCCATCACCCTGGGCATGTGCCACTATCCCAGGGATGTGCCCTCATCCTGGGGACGTGCTTTAAGCCTGGAGATGTGGCATCATCCTGGGGACATGCCATGGTCCTCATCCCAGCCCTGTTCCTGGGGATGTGCCCTCACTCTGGGGATGTATTTACCCATATTTATCTATATTTATCCATATTTATCCAAGTTTATCCAGGTTTATCCAGATTATCCATATCCATCTATATTTATCCGTATTTATCTACATTTATCCGTATTTATCTGCATTTATCCGTATTTCTCCATATTTCTCCAAATTTACCCATATTTTTCATATTTAGCCATATTTATCTATATTTATCCAAACTTCTCCATATTATCCATATTTAGCCATATTTACTCAGATTTCTCCATGTTTATCCAAATTTATCCAGATTTCTCCATATTTCCACCCCATTCTCCCCTCTGTTCTCTGCACTGGAAGTGCACTGAGCTGAAAACAAGAACTAAAACCATTTAATTAACCAAACAGAAACCCAACCCYGAATCTGCCTGATTGGTAAAACTCCTCTTGCCCAATTAACAATTAAACAATTAAACCCCACGAGTGGAGTGGCCCAGCCACAYATCCCTGGTAATCAATAGCCAAGGATGGAAGGGAACAGTTTGGGAAGAGTCAATTGAATGGGARTTATTAATGCAAAATGTGTCACAGGCTCTTATAAATTTATCCATATTTATCCATATTATCAACGTATATCCATATCCGTATTTATCCATATTTAGCCATATTTTTCCATATTTAGCCATATTTTTCCATATTTAGCCATATTTCCCCACATTTATCTATATTTAGCCATATTAATCAATATTTAGCAATTTTTATCTATATTTATCTGTATTATCCATATTTATCTACATTTCCCCATATTTATCCAAATCTATCCATATTTATCCATATTCTTCCAAATTTATCCAAATTTCTCCATGTTTATCCAAATTTAATCAAATCTATCCAAATTTCTCCATATTTCCACCATGCTCTTCCCTCTGTGCTTGTGCCTTTTTACACTGGAGGTGCAGAGAGCTGAAAACAAGAATTAAARCCATTAAATTAATTAAATACCCAAATCTGTCTGGTAGGTAAAACTCCTCTCACCCAATTAAACAATTAATCAATTAAACCCCACGAGTGGAGGGGCCCAGCCACACATCCCTGGTAATCAATAGCCAAGGATGGAAGGGAACAGTTTGGGAAGAGTCAATTGAATGGGAATTATTCATGCAAAATGTGTCACAAGCTCTTACAAATACCACATGCACTCCAGAAAATGAGGGCGTTTATGCAATGATGTCTCGTTAAAAAAAATTGATTATTAATAAAATATTGAGGGATAATTAACTTTTTTTTTGTTGTTTTTTTTTCCCTGAGCAGAAGATTCCAGAAGATTCTGACTCTCACAAATACCACATGCACTCCAGAAAATAAGGGTGTTTATGTAATGACATTAAAAAATATAATATTGTTTAAAAAAATAATCATAAGAAATTGATTATTAATAAAAYATTGAGGGAGTATTAAGTTTTTTGGTTTTTTCTTTTCTCTGAGCAGAAAATTCCAGAAAAGGGATTGCTTCTCCTTTTCAACTTCAACTCTGGCTTGCAAAGGACTTGAAAGAGAATCGTGTGCATTAAGCAGAGAAATGTGGCCTAAAATGAACATTTAAATGCARCATGAATTAATGGGTGAGCTTTTTAGTAGGTGAAATGTTGGAGTCTATACAAATTGACATTTTTTGATCATAAATAGTAGCACAGATCTGAAACTGCTGTATAATTAGCAATCCTTGGATYTGTGACTATTTTGCAATTGTGAGGAGTAGATTGTTTTATTTTATTTTATTTTAATTTTTAAACTCTCATAGCAGCAGTGCCATTGCCCAGCTCCCAGCAGGATGAGGAACAGGGAAGAGTGGATGTGGCCAAGGGCACYATTTGGTTCCATCCCTGGAGCAAATTCTGGAGATTTTTTTAATAAGAAAAAAATTATTTTTTTGTCGTTATTAATTTTTTAAAGAATATTAGTTGCTAGGAAATTTGTAATTGTGAAAATTTTTTTATTAGTTTTTTTATAGTTGTGTTTGTGGATTATGTTAATTTAAAGGGGTATTGTTTTAAAGATGAGTTGTTTAAAAGGTAAAAGTTTTTATTATTTATTTTTATTTTTGGGAATAGAGGTTGTTTTTTGGGGGGGTATAGGGTTTTAAAATATTTTATAGGATTATAGTTAATCTAATATTTGTTTATTGTAGTATGGAGGTTTTGTTTGATATTTATCATTGGAATATTTTTATTCTTTTATATTTTAATGTGTTACAGGGAAAAAGAGGGGTTTTTATAGTTTTACGAAGTCTCCAAACTTACCTGCAGATCTGGCACTGAACTCACTCAGAGCCCCCTGAGAGCAGTGCCTGAAATGGGAACAAACCTCTGTGCAGCAGGGCTGGGCTTAAACAGGAATCACCAGATCCCAGGATGGGTTTGTTTGGAAAGGAACTGAAATCCCACCCAGTGCCACCCCTGCCATGGCAATGCCACCTCCCACTGTGCCAGGTGCTGCAGCCCCAATGTCCAGCCTGGCCTTGGGCACTGCCAGGGCTCCAGGGGCAGCCACAGCTGCTCTGGCAATTCCAGCCCAGCCYCTGCCCACYCTGYCAGGGAACAATTCCCAATTCCCAAGATCCCATCCAGCCCTGCCATTCCTCTGGCACTGGGAGCCATTCCCTGGGTGCTGTCCCTCCATCCTTGTCCCCAGTCCCTCTGCAGCTCTCCTGGAGCCCCTTCNATTCCTCTGGCACTGGGAGCCATTCCCTGGGTGCTGTCCCTCCATCCTTGTCCCCAGTCCCTCTGCAGCTCTCCTGGAGCCCCTTCAGGCCCTGCAAGGGCTCTGAGCTCTCCCTGGAGCCTTCTCCTCTCCAGGGCAGCAYYCCCAGCTCTCCCAGCCTGGCTCCAGAGGGGCTCCAGCCCTGCAGCAGCTCCGTGGGCTCCTCTGGGCTCTCTCCAGCAGCTCCAGGTGCTGCTGATGTTGGAATTCCCAGCTCTGCAGGTGAGCAATCACCTGAGCAGGGCCGAATTTTCCCTTTCCCTCTGCCCTGGYTGTGGGATCAGCCCCCAGCCCTGTGCTGTGGGGGTCTGCAAAACCTCCTTGTGCCTTGGCATTGCAGGGTCTGGGGAGAAGGGAAAAGGTGAAGAGAAAAGGGGAAGGGGGAGGGAAAAGGGAAAAGGGGAAGGGGAAAGGGAAAAGGGGAGGGGAAAAGGAGAAGGGAAATCGAAAAGGGAAAGGGGAAGAGAAAACGGGGAAGGGAAAAGAGAAAGGGGAAGGGAAATTGAAAAGGGAAAAGGGAAAGGGGAAGAGAGCACACACTGCTGCCTGCTCTGAGCTGCTGCAAACCCCCCAGGCTGCCCAGCAGGGCTGGGATGAGCTCTCTGCCCCCATGTCTGGGCCAGTTGGGCTCCCAAAGGTGCAGGTGTCTCCCTGCAGGGTGGGCATGGAGCTGGTTCCGTGCTGCTGCTGCTGCTGCTGCCCAGGACCTCGGCAGCCTCAGGATGGGGGAAAACCCTGGCACAGCTTCCCTGGGCTCCCTCTCAGAGGGAAGACCCTGGCACAGCTCTCTGGCACAGCCTGGGCACGTCTGCTGAGAGCTGCAGCTCTCCAGGCYGGGCAGGGGCACCCCGGGGAATGGAGACATTTATCCTGCACATTGAGCGGCCCCTTTGAAATACAGCAGCTTATTGATTTATATTTAAAAGGGATGAATGCAGCATATATCAGTATATTAGACACACGGCMCACAAACAGAAAGGGCACCACTGCCTGCCCTCCTGGGCCATCCATCACTTTCCACAGAACTCCCAGGGAAGCACAGAGCAGCCAAGGGGGAGAGGGGATTTCTCCCTTGTGCAGGCATCCCCAGCAAATCCCCTGGCCTGGGTAAGGAATGTCAGGGAACCACCACCTCCAAACCCCAGGAGCTTCTGCTTTGCTGCTTTTGTTGCAGAGGATTTTCCCTTTTGGCTTGTGGAATGTAGAGCAGATCCACCATCYGCGTCATTGCTTGGGGAAACTGAGGCACGGGGCAGCAACGTCCTTTAGGTCACACTGCAAGAGAAGCAAAGATTTGAACTTTGAGGGTTTTGAACTCCTCATCCCTGGAAATGTTTGAACTC
>JACDOX010000555.1:98759-122753 GCA_014549065.1 Cardinalis cardinalis
GGGAAGGCAATTCTCCATTTCCCAGCCATGTCAGGGAGCTCCCAGTGTCCTGGCCATGGGTTGTTCTGTCCTCATCCCTTGGGCCTCATCCCTGGGGCAGGAAGGGTTAATTAACCCTGTGTGTGATGGGGTACA
Source organism: Cardinalis cardinalis (assembly GCA_014549065.1). NCBI lineage: Eukaryota > Metazoa > Chordata > Aves > Passeriformes > Cardinalidae > Cardinalis > Cardinalis cardinalis. Next base: position 98,895 of record JACDOX010000555.1, read on the forward strand.
GGAGGGTGACACTTGTTCCCACCACCCCGTGCCATCTGAGCCTGGAGCAGCCCAGGGCAGGGAGGGGTGCAAGGTCCCTGAGCAGCTGCGTGTGACAGGGATTGTGACAGGGACTGTGCCACCCCAGCAGGGTGTGACAGGGACTGTGCCAGCCCTGCTGGGTGTGACAGGGAGTGTGCCACCCCATCAGGGTGTGACAGGGAGTGTGCCACCCCAACAGGGTGTGACAGGGACTGGGCCACCCCAGCAGGGTGTGCCAGGGACTGTGCCAGCCCTGCTGGGTGTGACAGGGAGTTTGCCACCCCATCAGGGTGTGACAGGGACTGGGCCACCCCAGCAGGCTGTGACAGGGACTGTGACAGGGAGTGTGCCACCCCATCAGGGTGTGCCAGGGACTGTGCCAGCCCTGCTGGGGGTGTCTCAGAGCCCCAGCACCCCCAGGGGACACGGGGGGTGGTGGCAGCCCCAGCCTGGCTCTCAGCTGTGTGGCATTTGTGCCAAGCCAGCCTGAGCAGGAGCAGTGACAGCAGCAGCCCCATTTCTAATGTGCTCTGGGATCTGCTGGAGCAGGATGCTGCAGGGAACCCAGGCACAGGAACATTCTCGTTAGCACCATCATCATTATTATTATTATTATATTTTCATCATCACTATTCCCCTGCTGCTGGTGGTGGCTGCAGAGCAAACCCAGCCTGAGCTGCTCTGGTGGCATTTCCCTCCACCCACCCCAACTCCCCATTGCTTTGACGAGACAAAAATTGCCCCCAAGAACATCTYGGTTTTCGCAGTGCTGATTTCTGTTTAGTTAATTAAATGGTTTCAGCTCCAGTTTTCAGCTCTCTGCACTTCCAGTGCAAAAAGCCAGTCGGGTTTAAGGGAATTAAATGATGTTGTCCCAGAATTCTGCAAGAAAGAGGGAGAGGGACTCTCCACAAGGGCATGTAGGGACAGGGAAAGGGGGTGGCTTTACACTGAGAGAAAGTAGGATTAGATTCAATATCAGGGGGAAATTCTGCCCTGTGAGGGTGGGGAGCCCTGGCACTGCTGCCCAGAGCAGCTGTGGCTGMCCCTGGAGCCCTGGCAGTGCCCAAGGCCAGGCTGGRYATTGGGGCTGGGAGCACCTGGCACAGTGGGAGGTGTCCCTGGGGGGGACTGAGTGGACTTTAGGGCACCTCCCAACCCAAACCATTCCMTAATTCTGGAGCCCCTCTCCTCTGGATCCAGGCTGGGAATGTCCAGCCCAGCACAGAGAAGGYTCCAGGGAGAGCTCMGAGCCCTTGCAGGGCCTGAAGGGGCTCCAGGAGAGCTGCAGAGGGACTGGGGACAAGGATGGAGGGACAGCACCCAGGGAATGGCTYCCAGTGCCAGAGGAATGGCAGGGCTGGATGGGATCYTGGCAATTGGGAATTGTTCCCTGGCAGGGTGGGCAGGGGCTRGGCTGGAATTGCCAGAGCAGCTGTGGCTGCCCCTGGAGCCCTGGCAGTGCCCAAGGCCAGGCTGGGCATTGGGGCTGGAGCACCTGGCACAGTAGAAAATTTCCATAGGGGAAGGCAGAGCTGGATGAGCTTTAAGGCCCTTCCATGCTGTGTTTTTATGAATTCTCAGGAAGGAAATTGAAGTTTTGAGTAGGTCTGTAGCCACAGAGGCTGACCTGAGCCCAGTGCCACAGCAAAGGAGGAGAAAGGGACAGCCCTGACCGCAAACCCCACTCGCTGACACTTTCCGTGCCACCTCCCCCCCAGACAGCAAGGGCGATAATCACCTCCCCTGGCATGGGGAAGGTTAATTAGGCAGTGTTTGTTCAGTGCTGGGAATAGGTAAAATGCTGTCTAAGTGCAGAGCATTGTGATTAATAACAGCCAGCCTGCTAAGGCAAAGTGCTTAGAAGGATTCAGAAAGGATTATTCATTTATATGAATACAGAGGATATCTACAGTTACATTAAATGGGATAAAAATCTGCAGGGGACCTAAACCCTCATGCTTCAGGACATAAACCAGCCATTAGCTGCCTGGGTTGGGAAGGAAGAGCTCTCAGAACACTTTAGCAAAGTGTCACAGAGCTCAGCAGGAGACCCTCATCTTCCCTGCCAGCATCCAGGACCTGCTCCTCAGCCCAAATCTGCCTCTTCCTGGCACTTCCCAGGCCCAGAACTGCAGAATCATGGAATATCCTGGGTTGGGAGTGTGACCATGTTCACAGAGGTTTTCAGATGAGGAARGAGACGAGGMTCTGACTCCATGTTGYAGAAGGCTGATTTATTATTTCATGATATMTATTACATTAAAACKATACTAAAAGAATAGAAGAAAAGGTTTCATCTCAGAAGGCTAGCTAMGAATGGAATAGAAAGGAATGAATAACAAAGGTTTGTGGCTTGGGCTGAGAGTCTGAGCCAGCTGACTGTGATTGGCCATTAATTAGAAACAACCACATGAGACCAATCCCAGATGCACCTGTTGCATYCCACAGCAGCAGATRAYCAWTGKTTACATTTTGTTCCTGAGGCCTCTCAGCTTCTCAGGAGAAAAAATCCTAAGAAAAGGATTTTCCATAAAAAAATGTCTGTGACATTGGGAGGATCCATCAGTCCAGCTCCTGGAAAAAATCCTTGCTTAAATCCACTTCTACCCAGTTAATGTTCTCTGTCCCTGCTTAAATCCAATTCTCACAGGTTAAAAAGCTCTGTGTGTCACGAGTGGGGCAAACCCCAGCCATCTGTGCAGAAATCAAGGTGATAAATCAGCTCCATGAGTGCCTTTGATCTTGAATAAATGCTGGGCTCAAAGTCTAGCCCAGACCACGGGCAGGGTTAGTCAGCACTGAGGGCTCTCTGAAAAGGGGTTTCAAAATGGAATTAAATCCTTCTCACAGCAAGGAGCCTGATTTCCTCAGCAAGTCAGGGCAAGRGCAGGTRCTCTGCAGGTCCTGGGAAGGTTTGAAGCTGCTGCTGGAAGGGAGTGTTGTCCTGGAGCTCTGGCAGCCCTGGGGCTGTGGTAAATAATGCTGTGATCACAAAATCTCTGCTCCAGGGAGGTATTTCCTGCCTCCCCTGGCTGTGCCACCACTCAGTGATGCCTCTCCTGTGTCCTGGACCATCCTGGCCAGCACCAAGCTCTGCTGTAYTGCAGYGTGTTTTTATTTTGCAGGTTATTGTTAGATTTGTTTTTTGGCMGTTTTGGGGCTTTTTTCCCCCTTGCTTTTGGAGCAACACAGGCTTGTCTTTGTTACTCAGTTGAGCCAGGTGTCGGTTCATCTCTTTGCTACTTAGCTACTTTCCTGCCAAGTTTCAAACCCCTTCCTCCCACATCCAGTCATTAACCCYTCCTGTCCSAAGCAGTTTTCCTCCCTTGTATCCCTTGCCCTTGTGCTCCAGCCCCAGTTCTCCTGGTTAGCTGAACACTCTATCCTCCCTTGAGACCTTCCTCCCCTTTATATGCTGTTGCTTGCCCCCAGCTCATGGCCTGGGACCCCGAGACTCGGGGAGTGTAACATCAAATAAAGGAACCCAGTGCCACCCCASGCCTGTGCTGCTRCTGTGGCCTTTTTGCTCTATGTCGTGCCTCCACTTGCAGCTGGGATTCTGCAGAGCCCCGAAAGAGGGGGACGGTCACCCCCGCAGTGTCACCATGTGTGCGACACTGCTGTGCCCCTGTGGCAGCAAGAAAATGACCCTGAGTTCACCCCCGTATTAAAACTGAGCACAGGAGGGGCCTGGGTGCTGATTGTGATGCTGAGAGCAGGAAGGGCGAGGGGCAGCTGTGCCTGACACCACTGGCTCTCAGCAGAGCTCCTGGCAGTGTTGTGTGTGCTCAAAGCACACCCTGCACCCCCAATTTCTGCATTTTGTGCCTCAAACAGGAGCAGAAACTCGAATTCTCCACTCACCAGAAACTCGAATTCTCCACTCACCTTCAGAAGGTGACCTGCAGTGCTTTACTTGGATTGTTTAATATTCCCTTACTTTTTTGCCAGGATTTTTTTAGTGGGGGATTTTCCAGTGTTTTTTTGGGTTTTTTTTTTTGGTGGGGGAGGACAAAAAAGGTGCTGAAGGTGCGACTAAATGTATTGCAGGGAATTGCTGGCTGTGCAGTATTTTTTGGTCTCAGCAGTAAGAAGAACAGACCCCAAGATCTGCTCTTGGACAGTGATGAGAAAATAAAGATCGCAAGAAATTAAACTCAGGAAATGCAGAAAATCATAATGCAGGAAATTAAAAGGCAGTAAATTCTGAACCCATACAAGTTGCTCTCCAGCCTGTGGTTGAGCTGCAGAATCTCTCACTGCTGTGAGATATTAAAGCAGGCTGGGGGTGCCTGTGAGCAGCAGCCTCTGCAGTCACTGTGAGCACAGTCAAGGACTTTAACCTCCTCCTGCACAGCACAGCCTGACCCTGCCCGGGCCTCTGGGCAGCAAAGAGCTGCTCCAGGAAGGTTTGAGGGCAGCAAAAAACTGCTCCAGGAAGGTTTGAGGGCAGCAAAGAGCTGCTTCAGGTGAGAATCAAGGATTAATGAAGCCCTCAGCCCATCCTGCAGCTCCAGCCATGGTGCCCCCGAGCTCTGCCAGGTCCAGCCCTGTGATCCCTGTGCCCAAAGGAGCTCCCCAGGTCTGCAGGATCCCGGGAAAAAGGCCAAGGCGATGGCAGGATGGGGTGATGAGCTCTTTTTGGGTAGAACAAAGTGGAAACAGAGCCTCAGGAACTGTGGCTCTGCTGAGGTTTGGCTGCAGAGCCTTTGCTGTTCAGCAGCGATGCCCTGCAGCCCTGAGAGGTCTCCCTGAGCCTGACCCTGTGTCTGAGCCCTCAGGGCCAGCCCCAGGGATAATCTGGCATTTTCCTCAGGCAGCCAGGCCCCTGTAAATGGCTCAGTGCRTCCCTCATCAGTAGGAATAGGATATGGGGTTTGGGGTGGCCCCCCAGACCTGTAAGCCCTTCGGCTGCCAGGGGTTGCCAATGGATTTGGGATTTGGGATGCCCCCGCAGACCTCTGAGCCCTTTTCCTGCCAGGGGTTTGCAAAGGAAATGGGATTTTGGGTGACCTTCCAGACCTGTAAGCCCTTCTGCTGCCAAAGGAATTGGGATTTGGGGTGCCCCCCTAGACCTGTGAGCCCTTCTGCTGAGTGGAGTTGCCAAAGGAAATGGGGTTTGGGATGGCCCTCTAGACCTCTGAGCCCTTCTACTGCCAAAGGATATGGGATTTGGGGTGACCCTCCAGACCTCTGAACCCTTCTGCAGTGAAGGAATTGGGGTTTGGGATGGCCCCCCAGACCTGTGAGCCCTTCTCCTGCCAGGGGTTGCCAAAGGATATGGGATTTGGAGTGGCCAGCCAGGCCTCTGAGCCCTTCTGCAGCGAGGGATTGCCAAAGGAAATGGGATTTGGGGTGGCTCCCCAGACCTGTGAGCCCTTCTGCTCCCAAAGGTTATGGGATTTGGAGTTGCCATCCAGACCTCTGAGCCCTTCTGCTGAGTGGGGTTGCCAAAGGAAATGGGATTTGGGACGGCCCTCCAGACCTCTGAGCCCTTCTGCTGCCAGGGGTGGCCACAGCAGCACTCCCAGCCCGTTCTGCAGGTGACAATGATCAGTTGTTCGTTCTGGGCGCTGCAGCCCCGAGGTTCCCCCGGCCAGGAGGTGACACTGACACCCTGGCACACCCCCCTGTGCTCACCACAACCCCGAGGCCTCTCGGYGCTCGCCGAGAACGAGCCAAACCCAATTTGTGTCACCTCCTAATGTGCCTCTAATACCTTACATTGGATCCAATTAGGCGATGGCAGCGCCGGCAGCAGCGAGGGGGGGCTCAGCCTCCATCCCGACACCGATCCTAACGAGCAGCAGGGCAGGGCTGTCCCCCCGAGCCGCTCTTTGTGATGCTTAATGTGCACTTAACACCGAGTGGTACCTGCCGGAGATGCTCAGCGAGAGGGAGCGACACGGGGCCGTGTAATTGATGCCTCTGGAATAGGATCCTCCATGGGCATCACAACAGCGCGCTCGGGGAGGACTCGGCTGCCTGCTGGAGAAGAAAGGAAGGCTTWAAGTGAAGATTTAAAGCAGGGGATGGAGCAGCTACAAAGGAGGGGAACACACGCCCTCCAGCTGTGGAAGGAGGCAGAAGGGAGGCTGAGATAAAAGGAGAGCTTTGATCTCCCCCGATCTGTCGGGCTCCGATCAGCGCGTCCCGCTGGGCTCCGAGCGCCTCGGTGGGAGCTGCCCCTTGGGAAGGGCACTTCCATCCTGCCCTGCCTGGCTCAGGGTGAGATCTCTCTTTTTTGGGAGCCCTCTATGCCCAGCTGTGCTGCAGGACGGGGAAAGCAGCGTTTTCCCCACACCAGGAACTCCCAGGGATAGCTGGATTTCCTCCTTATTAGTTTAAAAGTACTTAAACCCACTCCTTTCCCCACCTATATGACCCACGGGAGCTCAAGGACAAAATTTACCCCTGGGTTTCTGCTGCTGCGGTTTTAAGGAAGAACCAGGGCACAGGAAATGTCTTCAGGAAAAATTTTCAGCAAATTAAATGTTGGGTTTGGGCATCGTCACAAATCAGTCGCTGTATACAAAACTCCCACCTCCATCCCTGCCCTGCCTTCCTGGGATGGGATCCCTGTTTTTTGGGAGCCCTCCATGCCCAGCTGTGCTGCAGCTGTGCTGCAGGAAGGGGAAAGCAGCGTTTTCCCCACACCAGGAACTCCCAGGTATAGCTGGATTTCCTCCTTATTCGTTTAAAAACACTTAAACCCACTCCTTTCCCCACCTTTACAACCCATGGGAGCTCAAGGGCAAAGTTTACCCCAGGGTTTCTGCTGCTGCAGTTTTAGGGAAGACCCTAAAGAGCACAGGAAATGTTTTCAGGAAAAATTTTCAACAAATTAAATGTTGGGTTTGGGCATTGTCACAAATCTGTCGCTGTATACAAAACTCCCACCTCCATCCCTGCCCTGCCTGCCCGGGATAGGATCCCTCGTTTTTGGGAGCCCTCCATGCCCAGCTGTGCTGCAGCTGTGCTGCAGGAGGGGGAAAGCAGCGTTTTCCCCACACCAGGAACTCCCAGGGATAGCTGGATTTCCTCCTTATTCATTTAAAAGTACTTAAACCCACTCCTTTCCCCACCTTTATGACCCACAGGAGCTCAAGGGCAAAATTCACCCCAGGGTTTCTGCTGCTGCAGTTTTAGGGAAGACCCAGAGTGCAGGAAATGTTTTCAGGAAAAATTTTCAGAAAAATTTCAAGAAATTAAATGCTGGGTTTGGGAATCTGTCCAGTCCAGCCCCAAACCCTGCCCAGACCCCCCAGCACCCCCACCCTGACCATCCCTGCAGCGCTACCCAAATTTCTCCCCCATCCTTCATCTCCCCCCTCCCTCACTCTCACACAATCATGGAATGTGCTGAGCTGGAAGGGACCCCCAGGAATGATCAATCCCAAAGCCAAACCCTGCCCAGAGCCCCCAGCAAGCCCAGCCTGGGCATCCCTGGGATCTGTSGTGGTATACAAAACTGACAGGGCAGTTTCTAAAGGGGAGGGTTTGAAACTTGGCAGGGAGTAGCTAGGTAACAGACAGAAAAACTGACACTTAACTGCACTGAATAACAAAGGGGCAAGTCTGTGCCACTCTAAAAATGGGGTTGCAAAACTACAAATGAAACAGTGAATATGCTAAATAAAGAAAACACACTACAACAGGGCATGGTTCAAACAGCCCAGCAGAGCTGGTGTTCAGATGCCCAGTGTCCAACCAGCCCTCAGCACACATTCCTGCCTTGGCAGCTCTCCAGGAGCTCAGGGCAAAACTGAACCCCCGAGGCACCAGGGAGAGAGGCAGAGCTCCCAGTGCCAGTGCTGTGGCTGCAGGGTGCCCCTGGACTGGCACAGGATGCACTGCAGGGYTCCTGGAGGGCAAGGATGAGGGGAGATGTCCCACTGCTCCAGGGGAACCAGCAGGAAGCTCCAAAGAGACCCCAGTGCTCAGGGATCAGAGGGAGGTGCATGAACTGAGGGGGTTTTGGAATGGTTTTCCAATGTTTGTGCTGGCCTGCAGTGACACAGGGCCTGTGCACACAGGTGACACAATGTGCTGGTGGCACCAAACCCACCCACAGCTGTTCAGTGCCTGAGGGTGGCCTCACAGCACAGCAGGGATGTGAGGCACAAAAAGGAGAAGGTCTCACATCCATTAGGTCACCTAGAATTGATCAAGGCAAGTCCAGGATATCCCAGGACATCCCTGTGCCTGTGTTGGTCATTCACCAGAATCCCCAGGGAATGAGCACAGCCCTGAGGCTGCCAGAGCTCCAGGAGGGTTTGGACGCTGCTSCAGGGGTTTTTSGGGTGGTTTTTGGRATTTTTTCYGCTGGGCTGGAAGTTGGACTGGATCATCATTGGGGGTCCCTTCCAKTTCAGAATATTCTACAGTTCTATAATTTCTTTTACTGCACACTGGGACAAGAATGGAATTCTGCTTGTCCATCCCACTCAYACCTGGCATGGGGTCCCAGCTCTCTCTGCAGTCCTGGTGCCCCTCTGTCCTCCCCAGGTGGCCCAGAGCCTCTGCTTGGTGTCACTGGCAGAGTGGCTCTGTCACACTCATAAATCCTCTTTGCAATTTCATTCACTTCCCAGCTCCCTGCTAGCAGCTCCAGCCCTTAATCTCACACCCCATAAATCACCCAGGGAGCTGGGGAGCAGAGGGATCAGCTCCTCCCAGCCTGGCTGGCACAGCTGGGCAGCTCCTGCAGAGGGCTGTGAGGCTGGAGGTGCCTCTGTCCCTGCCACAAGGTGCCCCTGTGTGAGCCAAGGGACACTGGGGAGCGCAGGGGGAGGGAGAAGGACGGAAATCAGGGCAAGGTTCTTCCCCCAGAGGGTGCTGGGCACTGCCCAGGCTGCCCAGGGAATGGGCACGGCCCCGAGGCTGCCAGAGCTCCAGGGATGCCCAGGCTGGGCTTGCTGGGGGCTCTGGGCAGGCTTTGGCTTTGGCATTGATCATCCCTGTGGGTCCCTTCCAGCTCAGCACGTTCCATGGTTGTGTGAGAGTGAGGGATGGGGGAGATGAAGGATGGGGGAGAAATTTGGGCAGCGCTGCAGGGATGGCCAGGGTGGGGGTGCTGGGGGGTCTGGGCAGGGTTTGGGGCTGGACTGGATGATCCTGGTGGGTCCCTTCCAGCTCAGGATGTTCTGTGAYCCTGTGAATCCCTGGRGAGCTGGCAGGGCTCACTCCCATGCCTTGAGCCAACCTTGTAGTTTTAAAAATGTGGGTCTTTGGCATAGACAGGACATGGAGTAGCTGCCTTGGTGAGGTGTGTCCAGAGGGGATCTGTGTCCAAATGGAATCCATGTCCAAAGGAAATCCATGTCCAGAGGGAATCTGTGCCAAAAGGGAATCCGTGTCCAAATGGAATCCATGTCCAAAGGAAATACACATCCAAAGAAATCTATGTCCAAGGGAATCCATGTYCAAATCCATGTCTGTTTGTGGGAGATAATTAACCTCAAACACAGCACTGATATTTGAAGGGTGCTCAGTCCCATCCCATCCCATCCCRTCCCTCCCTGAGCACAGCCAGCCMRCAKAGCAGAACATTCCAGATTTTTCCAGCCTAAAGATGCAGCCCTGAGAGTGAGACCCCCCCATGGTGATGGATTTTATAGGGGGGAAAGGCCCCTTTGGTGCCCCTGAAGCCCACACAGGGTTTGGATTTGTGCCAGGGTGTTTTTACATCTCCCCTGAGGATTTCAGTGGAATGAGCCCGGGGAGGCTYCCAGGAAGGAAGGAATGGACAATAATCCATGGGGATGTCCCAGGTGTGGCATGGAGGGGATGGCACCCAATTCAAACCAGTGCAGACCAGTGGGGACCTGACAATCTGCCTCCACAGGGACCCCTGAGTGTGTCCCAGCCCTGTGGCTGCAATTCAGCTACAAAAMATTAGGAGTGGGAAAAGGCTGTTTATCAGGAGATTGAATGGATTCTTTTTTTTGTCTTGGAATTCCCATGTTTTCATTCTTGGAAGGTTTTTTTCCCTCCAAAAGCCAGTCTAGGAGAGGAGGGTAATGAATTTTGATCCATGCAATTTCCTTATGGTGGAAGCACAAGTGTGTCAGCTTTTGAAGTGATTTACAAAATGATGGTGAATTTGCCCAATTTTGTTTATTGGAAAAAAAAAACAACACGTGAAATCATTTAAAATGGCCCATTTTGACACGTTCAGAATGAAATGTTTTGATTTTTTGGGCCTGAAACATTCTTTAGTTTAAAAACTCCCTTTCATTTAATTTGGAAAAATCCAAAAGCTTGATTGAAGTGAAGTATTCTGATACTGTCAAATGAAATGTTGACTCCAAACCCTTTGAAAATCAATTTGGCAATAGTTTGGGAAACCTTTATCTTTGTTCCAGGCTTAAATAATATAAAAACGAACAAACAAATGCACGGTTTGCAAATGAACCAAGAGAAATATTTCTCTCCATGCAGTTCTTGTTGCATAAAAATTACAACATTCTAATTGTAGTGTTTTTCAAAAAGGGTCAAAAACCCCTTCCAAAGCTGAGGGAAAATCTGGATTTTGCAGARAAAGGCGGGAAAGTAAAACCTTGAAATGGATGCTGTGGATAATGAACAAAGCAGGAGCACCAAGGTGCAGCTGCCAGAGCTGGAATGGCTTTTGGATCCAAAAGCAGGGAAATACCCGATTGCAGCAGGGACAGGGATTTCCTGGGGTCGCGGATTCCCTTTGGATCTGGATTCCCTTTGGATCTGGATTACCTTGGACATGGATTACCTTGGGCATGGATTCCCTTGGACATGGATTCCCTTTGGATCTGGATTTCCTTTGGACGTGGATTCCCTTTGAACACGGATTCCCTTTGGATGTGGATTCCCTTTGTATATGTATTTCCTTTGGACATGGAATTTGTTCGGACATGGATTCCCTCTGGACACGGATTCCCTTGGACATGGATTCCCTTGGACACAGATTCCCTTGGACATGGATTCCCTTGGACACAGATTCCCTTGGACATGGATTCCCTTTGGACATCGATTTCCTTTGGATGTGGATTACCTTTGGACACAGATTCCCTTGGACACGGATTCCCATGGACACGGATTTCGTTTGGACATRGATTTCCTTTGGACATGGATTTCCTCTGATCACAGATTCCCTTGGACATGGATTCCCTTTGGATGGGGATTCCCTTTGGACATGGATTTCCTTTGGATGTTGATTCCCTTTGGATATGGATTTCATTTGAACATGGATTTCCTTTGGACACAGATTCCCTTGGAATCCATTCCCCATGGATCCCTTGTGCTGACCCATCACCCCTCTGCAAGCAGAGGCACCAGGCAAGGTTTCCTCTGCCCCTGCCTCGGCTCCCAGCTCCCTGCACCTCCCTGTGCTCAGCCCAGGAGCTTTCCTGGCACCACGGCCAYGCAACAGCACCTGGGGAGCCTGAGGGGCCCAAATTGAGGCGGAGAGCTGGGCTGAGGGCAGGTCTGTGCCTGGACAGGCTGTCAGAGACCCAGAGATCTGCACAGAGCCAGATCTCAGAGCTCTGGGCTGCTCTCAGGTGGAGGGAGATGTTCAACCAGAGAAATTCGTATCCCACCAAGGGAATGTGCAGGTTTGGTCCTACCCCCCTCCTGAAGCTGCCCTGGGCTCACTCCACCATGGATGGGTTATTAATAATAATTTTCTTTTTTTTTGCAATAACACCTTCAGCTGGAGAGGCTGAATTATTTTGAGAGTAAAACAAGGGCCAGTTGTGAGGAGCTGCAGAAAGACTTGGTGATAGGGAGAGACTGGTGACAAAATGGTAGAAAAAATTCAGAGGAGATAAATGAGAACGGAGGTACATGGGAAAATACAGCTCCTTACTTTATGAATTAAATAAAGCCCCATGAGCTGCCTGTCACTGCTAAAGAACAAGGTCTCAGAGTTACAACAGAGGCAGCTTTGAAAATGTCAGCTCTGTGCTCAGCAGTGCCTCGAAAAAGCAAATCAAGTGTTAGGAATTATCATGAAGGGAATAAAGAGCAGGGATGTAAAGCCCAGCTGTCAGTCTCTCCCTGTGGAAATCCCTGGGGGCTCTGCCAGCAGGGCTGGGCAGTTCTGGAGGATCTCCTGAGGGGTGGGTGACAGGAGACAGCAAACCCAGGGGTTGCTGCTGTGGGATCCTCTCTCTTTCCACAAGGAGCATCCCAGAGAGGTGGTGGGTGCCACATCCATGGCCAGCAGGAGGTGACGCCTCAGCTGGTCCATGATGGAAATGTCAAACCCCACAGGAATGCCCATGAGAGGAGAACTCACCAAGGGATGTTGGATTCTGAGGCACCTCTGGGTCAGGAGTGGTGGTGGGACATCAGGAGAGGGTCACTGTGCTGCCCCTGCTCTGACTCACAGCCTGGTGTTGCTCTGGGAGGAGAGAAGCTGGTGGGGCTGGACTCGGGGGTTTGGCATGCAGAATCCGTGGGAATGTATGGAGACTCTGAGGTGCAATGAAATGGGAAGGGAAATTCAAGGCAATGCCCTCAAAACGTGAAAAATGGAATATTGGAATCTCAGAATTCACAGAGTGATAGGATTGGAACAGACCTTCAAGGTCATTGAGTCCAACCCATGCCCCAACACCTCAACTAAACCATCCCAGGATGGTTTGGGTTGGAAGGGACCTTAAATCCCACCCAGTGCCATCCCTGCTGTGGCAGGGCCACMTCCCACTGTGCCAGGTGCTGCAGCCCCAATGTCCAGCCTGGCCTTGGGCACTGCCAGGGCTCCAGGGGCAGCCACAGCTGCTCTGGCAATTCCAGCCCAGCCCCTGCCCACCCTGCCAGGGAACAATTCCCAATTSCCAAGATCCCATCCAGCCCTGCCATTCCTCTGGCACTGGGAGCCATTCCCTGGGTGCTGTCCCTCCATCCTTGTCCCCAGTCCCTCTGCAGCTCTCCTGGAGCCCCTTCAGGCCCTGCAAGGGCTCTGAGCTCTCCCTGGAGCCTTCTCCTCTCCAGGCTGTAGCAATGGGGTCCCTAAGCAGAGGATATGATGTCACTGGATCCCCACACAGTGAGGACTTTCCAACCCTCAGGATGCTATGATGGCTTCTCCCTCTCCATGAATCCATGAAGAGCAGAGGCCATGGCTCCACTGCCCACAGGAAAACTTATTTCCAGCAAAATGGGGAAAAACTGGTGAGGCTGGGGAGGCAGGAAGAGCAGGGGAGGGGGAGGCTGTAGGGGGTGTTCAGGGAGGAAGGCGCCAGGGGCTCCTCACAACCTCTGAGCCACCACTGGCTCCCACTTTGATCCTTTCCCACCTCCTGCTGCCCCTCTGTCTGCTCTGGGGTTGTGTTTTACCCAGGGATGGAGGAGCTGGCACAAATCAACACCTTGGGGATGATTTTTTGGAGCTGTGAGGATGTCCCAGCCCAGCAGCAGCCCTGGCACAGGCTGGTGAGTTCAGGTGTCACAATCAGTGCCCTGGGCACTCCAAGGGTTTGGGGGCCTCCAGCAGCACCCTGAAGAATTCACCCTGAAGAATTCATCCTGAAGAATTCACCCTGAAGCATTCACCCTGAAGAATTCACCCTGAAGAATTCACCCTGAATTCTGGTGTTTCCTTCTTTCCCTTGCGGTGGGTTTGGCTGCGAGGCTGGAGGTGCTGCTGTGCTTCCCCTCCCTGCCCCAGTGCTGCCAACAGGACATTCCCAGGGCATCCTTCCCTCATTGCCCATGGAATTCTGCTCTCCTGGGGGCTCCAGTGCCTTCAGGGCACCCAGGAATGTCTCATGCTGCACAATTTCCTCTGCCCATGGTGCCCCTCTGCACCCAGGAGGGATTTCAAGTGCAAGAAACCTCTTCAGATGTTTTGGGGTTGTTTTCTTTTTTTTTTTTTTTTTCTTTTTTTAAAGGTTTTCTTTATTCTGAAGTACTTAAACACCCCCCTTGTGAAATCCTTATTATCCTGACTCAGAGCCTCAGCTTTAAGTAGTGCTTTGAATTAAGGGTCTCAAATATGCATTCAGTTTCAGCTTAAAAGGGGTAGTTAATGTATGGTACATAAATAGCTATTATTAAATACATTCACTGGAGATTAACAACTGCTGTGTGTAATGGATACGTGTCTAACTGCTATGATATATACTGAATTTCCCCATTATGGAGCTGCTGGATGTGTGTCTGCTAGAACACAGCACCAATTCCCTGTGAATAATTCAGGAGATGAATTTAGCCTCTCTTTCCGCCTGTGAAACTGCACAATGAATTCATCACTCTGCTCTGATCCCACCCTGGCTTGCAAGAGGCTGCAGGTGGCTCCTGTGGCTGCTACCGGGGGTGGCAGAGGATCCACTGCCCACACCCAGCTCCAGGGGTGCTGTGCCTGGTGCTGGGTGAGCAGTATGAGCCCTGCTCTGTGCTCAGCATCCCTGAACGCCCCTGAGCACCCTCAGCCCTGCGTGTTGAAGATGGCAATGCAAGATGTTTTCAATTACCATCTGTATGGTAGATTATCTTTGTCAAGTGGGCAGTTTGCCTTATGTCTCTCTTTGAGTGACCACACCCACTCCTGCCTCGGGAGGGGACACCTGCTGATAACAGCTATTGAATGTCCCTGCATGGCTGATAAGAACTACAGCATCCCATTGGGAGATGGGAGCCCAGAGGGAGGAGCCAAGCATTCCTACCCRGATATAATCTGGAGATCCTGGAACACCAGCACGGCTTCTGCACTGGATTGCCCAGAGGAACAGCAGCTGCCTCTGCCCCTGGATCTCCAGAGGAAGACTGCACCTTTCTCCAGGATCCCTGCTCCAGCAGAGCCACCCCTGGCACTGCAGGAGGGCTGAGCCACAATTCCAATGGGACTGCTGCCAGCACCCTGACCCACAGGGTGTCAGGCTGGGTTCTGACTCTGGCACTGTTGGTTTAGTTCACTGCATTGTTTATTTTATCCTTTTATTTTCTTCCCTATTAAAGAACTGTTATTTTCTGCTCCCATATATTTGCCTGAGCCCCTTAATTTAAAATTTATAGCAATTTGGAKGGGTGGGAAGGGTTTACATTTTCAGGGGAGGCTCCTGCCTTCCTTAGCAGACTCCTGACTTTCCAAACTGAGACACTGTACCAGGGGCAGGGGAAGCTGCTGCAGTCATTGAGTCGTTAAGTTGGGAAAAGACCTCTCAGATGATCAAGACCAAGCAAAAATAATTTGATTTATCTGATTAATTCTCGCAGAGGGGGGCAGCCAGAGGATGCTGGGCCTATCAGGGGCTCTTCTGGCTCTTACAGAGAATTTCCTGGTGGTGCTGGGGTCTCTTTTTCTATTTCTGTGCCCAAAGATGCTTGGCAGGACATTTGCTTGGGCAGAGGGGAGCATCAGTGGAGGAATACCAAGACTGTGGCTGTAAGCACAGGGAATTGCTCCTCCAAAACCTGTCTGCAGGGGGAAGCTGATGAATGGGATCTTGCCTGAAATTTATTGGAATATTTCATAGAATCCCAGGCTGGTTTGGGTTGGGGGAGGACCTTAAAGCTCATCTTGTTCCATCCCTGCTTTGAGCAGGGACACCTTCCACTGAGAAATCAGAGAGATGATAGAAATCAGAGAAATTAGAGAAATCAGAGAAATTGGAGAAATCAGCAAAATTGTTCCTCCCTGTGGCTGTAAGCACAGGGAATTGTTCCTCCAAAACCTGTCTGGGGTTGGCTCTTCCAAAACCAACATGGGGAAGCTGATGAATGGGATCTTGCCTGAAATTTGCTGGAGTATTTCATAGAATCCCAGACTGGTTTGGGTTGGGGAAGGACCTTAAAGCTCATCTTGTTCCACCCTTGCTGTGAGCAGGGACGCCTTCCACTGAGAAATCAGAAATCAGGGAAGTCGGAGAAATCAGAAAAATTGGACCAATCAGCTCCTTGCCTTGCTCACATTATTGCTCCCTCTTAATGCTCCAGGGGTCTTCCCTTCCCTTCCCTTCCCTTCCCTTCCCTTCCCTTCCCTTCCCTTCCCTTCCCTTCCCTTCCCTTCTGGCTCAGTCTCCCCCAAAGCTCACCCCCAGCATGGCAGGGGGGACAGGAGGCTGGGAGCTGCCTGACGTTTTCCAAAACCTCTCCCAGAGATTCCACAGCTCCCTACTGAGAACATAATGTACCCACCAGGCCTGTGCTGTCTCCTCCACAAGGCGTAGGGAAAACAAAGTCCCCTTCCCCAGCCCAGATCCCAAAATAAAATGGGAGCAACGACAACAACAAAAAAAGGATTTGGGATGAAAATAACTAGCTGAGGCATGTCCTCTGTGCTGAGAAGATCAAGTGCTAATGATGGCTCTGGCACGCTGGTGACAGTTTTGTCTGGTGCCTGTATATATATTTTAGCTGTGAGACCACATGGGAGGCTCTTTATGCAGCCCGAGTGCCTTTGACAGCCGCTGAGAACACATTGGCTCCTCTCTGCTGGCAAAAGCCTGATCCCATTAAAGGCTGTCGATAAAGGGAAGGCAAATGACAGGGGTGCTTGGGAGGAGATGGAGCTGCCACCGCCAATGTCATTACCCAGAGTGAGAAGGAGATTTTGCACGAACGCACCGTGTGTTGGCACCCGCGTGGGCAGCACGGGGGGCAGAGCAGAGCCGTGGGCACTGCCACAGAGCCCGGGGCCGGGCGAGCATCCCTGGCTCTGTGCGAACACCCCCGGCCCTGTGAGAACATCCCCTGTCCTGTGAGAGCATCCCTGGCTCTGGGAGAGCATCCTTGGCTCTGCTCTGCCCCTGGCATCACCACGCAGCCCCGGCCCTGTGTGAGCATCCCCGGCCCTGTGTGAGCATCCCTGGCCCCATGAAAGCATCCCCAGCCCTGTGAGAGCATCCCAGGCCCATTCGAGCATCCCTGGCTCCGTGAGAGCATCCCTGGCTCTGGGCGACTATCCCCAACTCTAGGCAAGCATTCCCGGCCCTGCTTCTCCACTGGCACTGTCACACGTGCCCGGCCCCAGCAGAGCATCCCCGGCCCCGTGTGAGCATCCCCAGCCCTGAGTGAGCATCCCCGGCCCTGTGAGAGCATCCCCGGCTCTGTGAGAGCATCCCCTGCCCCATTCAAGCATCCCTGGCTCTGGGTGACTATCCCCGACTCCAGGAGAGCATCCGTGGCCCTGCTCTGCCGCTGGAACCATCACACATCCCCGGCCCAGTGCGAGCATCCCCAGCTCTGGGCTAGCATTGCCCTGGCCCTGTACAAGCATCTCCAACCCTGTGGTGAGCATCCCTGGCCCTGGGCAGGCATCCCCGGCCCCGTGAGAGCATCCCCAGCCCTGCTCTGCCCTGGCACCATCACACAGCCCCGGCCCCGTGCGAGATTCCCCGACCCTGTTGGAGCATCCCCTGCTCCTACAAGCATCCCTGGCTCCACTCCGCCAGGGCAGCCCAAGGAACAGGGGACAGCAGCTGCAGAGCCTGGCAGCAACGGGTGCCCAGCCCAGGTGTCCCCGGGACTGCAGGGGTGTCCCCAGGATGTTCCTGGGAGTGCAGGGTGACAGGAATGGGTGTCCCCAGCCAGAGTGTCCCTGGGAGTGCAGGTGTGACAGCAGTGCTGCTGTCCCCAGTCAGGACAGGGTGTCCCTGTGAGTGCAGAAGTGTCACCAGGGTGCCCCTGTGAGTGTGTGTGTGACAGCAGTGCTGTGTCCCTGGGGTGTCCCTGGGAGTGCAGGGGTGACAGGAATGTCTGTCCCCAGCCAGGACAGGGTGTCCCTGTGAGTGCAAGGCTGTCCCCTGGGTGTCTCTGGGAGTGCAGGGTGACAACAATGTCTGTCCCCAGAYGGGTGACAGCAGTGGTGTATCCCCAGGGTGTCCATCAGGGAGCAGAAATATTTATAAATATGAGATATCCTCATGGCTTGTACTGCACTGATCATCATTACAGGAGCCCACAGGGCAGGAGTGATTTGCTTGGCTTCCCACAGCCCTGGCAGACCCAGCTTTGGGTCCAAGCCAGGGCTGTGGGAAGAATTCCCTCACCTGGACCTCTGGACATGTCCCTGAGCATCCCCTTCCATCACRTCTTGAGGGCTCTGTCACCAGTCACTGATGGAAGGAGTCAACCATGAGATATTCCTCACATCCACAGCCTGTTTTACACCTTCAGGGGATCCCTGCTCAGCTCCTTCAGGCAGCTTGGCACCCAGGGATCCTGAAACCTCTGGAAGGAGTGATGTGGTCACCATCACTCCTCCTGAACCCTGGTTTGGGGCTCACCTGCCCCACAAATCACCCAGATGGAGCTGAATAAGGACTCCTGAGTGCCACAGTGACWGGGCTGGTGGGTTAACACAGCCCACACACACCCCCAAAGCCCCACTGCCCCTTGTCCAAAGGCAGAGTGAGAGTCTTGGCCCTGAGTTTGAGGTGTCCCAGAGCCCCCCAAAAGGCACAAAAAAACACCCCAGAGCCTCCTGAGGAGCTCAAAAACCCCAGAGCCTCCTGAGGAGCAAAAGAAATACTCCAAAATTCATCAAGGAGCCAGCGTGGGGCAGGTGCTGCAAAAAAAGATCCCTCAAAGCCCATTGAGGAGCAGAAAACCCCAAAACCCATGGAAGAGCATAAATCCCTCAAAACCCGCTGAGGAACAGAAACACCCTGTAATCCATGGAAGAGCATAAATCTCTCAAAGTCTATGAAGGAACAGAAAACCCCCAAACCTGTGGAAGAGCATAAATCCCTCAAAGCCCATCAAAGAGCAGAAACACCCCAAAACCTGTGGAAGAGCACAAATCCCTCAGAGCCCATTGAGGTACAGAAACAACCCAGAATCCATGGAAGGGCATAAATTCCTCAAAATCCATTGGGGAACAGAAACACCCCAAAATCCATGGAAGAGCATAAATCCCTYAAAGCCCACCAAGGAGCAGCAAATCCCAAAGCCCATCCCCTGAGCCAGTCTGGGGCTCGTGCAGCTCTGCCCAGGGAGCAGAAATCCTCCAATTTCCCTGGGCTTCCCTGCATTCTGCTGCCTGTAACCTTCCTGGAACTGGGACAATCACATTTTAGACTCATCATCTCTATTTTTATTTTATTTTTTTTCCATTTTCCCCTTGAAAAAAGAAAACAGAATCAACCCAATGCCCTTTGCCATCCCTTCCCATCAGCAGTTTCMCCTCTGCACCCCTGGCTCTCGGTTCCCCCTCCTGGAGGCAGAGGCAGGGAAATCTCCAGAGGCGGATTTCCCGGGAGCCGGGGAATTTACACCAATTTCCACCAACTTCCACCTCCCTAATTTCGGGGGTGCCTTGGAAACTGCGAGGTGCCTCCTCCAGAGCTGCCTGGCGGCCCCTCCTCCCCAGCTCAGCTGYGGCTCCTGACGCCAGCCAGCTGATTAGAGAAGGCAAATGAATTCTTTCATTAGCGGGAGCATTGTTATAATTAGGGGAGAAATTTGGCGCTGATGGCTTTGCTAAAAGAAGAGGGAAAACCCACCCTGCTTGATACTGCTTTAAGTCCTGCTTAATTAAAAAAAAAATCCAGAAGTAATAGATGTATATGTGGTGGGGTTTTATATATTATATATAAACCACCACCAAATATACATATATTTATTTATATATGTATATACATATATATACACGCATATATTTCTTTATATATTTATTTTTACAAATTTATTTTTATATATTTATATATTTATACATTTATACATTTATATAATTTGTATATTTATATAAATGTATATATTTACATCTATATTTATATCTATATTTATATATMTTTATATATTTATTTTTATATATTTATGTATATAACATATAAAAAGATATATATATGCATATTATATATATGAATACATATATACACAAATATGTATATACAATATATAATGCATTTTTGTTTATAATATATTGTATCTTTTATATATTTTTATTATTAATATATTATTTCTATATTATTATTTTTATATTTATTTTACATACATAGTATATATTGTATATTTATATATTTATATATTTATTTATATATAAAATACAAATATATACACAATTTATTATAATGTATATATTTGTATATTTTTATATGCAGATTTGTATACACATATTTATATACAGTTTTAGATATTTATATATTTTATATATTTGTATATAAATATATATATATACAAATATGTCTATTTTATATATATATATATATACACACACACAAATTATATATATATTTGCTGGCCCCTTACTTTATTTTTTTTTTGGTCCTGTTGAGTTAGTGCAGTTTTTTAATATAAGTAAAAATCATCATTATCATAATTCATTGCAAAAAAAAATAATTCGAGAGGTCACAGAGAGATTTTGGGAGATGCTGTTGGATTCRAACAAATTGCATTTCCAGCAGCTGGCATTTGCAGCTCCTGCTCGGTCCTGGGCAAGAGGGTGGAGGAAGAAATAAATGGAGAGGCAGAGAGATAAATCGGGAGCAGCAGATCGACGGGTTTATGTAGCATTTTCATGTCTCATTGTTGGGTGCCRCGGTGTGAGTTATCTCTGTAATTACAGCCCTCCTGCTCCTGCTGTGTGCTCCAGGAGCTGCAGGATCCCTGCCTGGAGCTCAGCCAGGAGCCGCTGTGGGGCAGGGGCTGCACAAACAGGGACCTCACAGCCATCGAGGAGCAAGGATTCCACCCCAGAGTCCATGGAAGAGATTAAATCCCTCAGAGGAACACCCCAAAATGCATGGAAAAACATAAATCCCTCAGAGCCATTGAGGAGCAGGAATTCCAGCCCAGAATCCATGGAAGAGCAGAAATACCTCAAAACCCATGGAAAGGTATCAGCCCCTCAAAGCCCATCGAGGAGCAGAACCACCCCAAAGCCCAGGGAAGAGATTAAATCCCTCAAAACCTATTGAGGAACAGAAACACCCCAAAATCTACAGAAGAGCATAAATCCCTCAAAGCCCACGAAGGAACAGAAACACCACAAAATCCATGGAAGAGCAGAAATCCCTCAAGGTCCATCGAGGTACAGAAACACCCCAAAACCCATTGAGGAACAGAAACACCCCAAAAGGCATGGAGGAGCATAAATCCCTCAAAGCCCATGGAGCGATAGAAACACCCCAAAACCTGTGGAAGAGTATCAATCCCTCAGAGCCCATTGAAGAACAGAAAAACCCCAAAACCCATGGAAGAGCATAAATCCCTCAAAGCCCATGGAAGAGCAGAAACACCCTAAAACCCATGGAAGAGATTAAATCCCTCAAAACCTATTGAGGAACAGAAACACCCCAAAATCCACAAAAGAGCATCAATCCCTCAAAGCCCATTGAGGAACAGGAACACCCCAAAAKCCATGGAAGAGCATAAATCCCTCAAAGCCCATGGAAGACCAGAAAACCCCAAAATCTGTGGAAGAGATTAAATCCCTCAAAGCCCACCAAGGAACAGAAACACCACAAAATCCATGGRAGAGCAGAAATCCCTCAAGGTCTATCGAGGTACAGAAACACCCCAAAACCCATTGAGGAGCAGAAACATCCCAAAAATCATGGAAGGGCATAAATCCCTCAAAGCCCATTGAGCAGCAGAAACTCCCCAAAATCCACAGAAGAGCATAAATTCTTCAAAGCCCATTGAGGAGCAGAAACTCCCCAAAACCTATGGAAGAGCACCAATCCCTCCAAGCCCATCAAGGACCAGAAAAACCTCAAAATTCATGGAAGAGCATAAATCCCTCAAAGCCCGTTGAGGAACAGAAAACCCCAAAGCCCATCCCTGATCCAGACTGGGGCTTGTGCAGCTCTGTGAGCCCAGCTCCCTGCCTGGAGACCCCAGAGAGTGTCAGGGGGCTCCCGGGGTCCCCTCTAGAACTTCAGGGGTACAGGAGGGTCCCTGCAGCAGCACCCAGCACACCTGGGTGTCCTACAGGCATTGAACCGGTTGGGTTGGAAGGGACCTGAAACCCCATCCAGTGCCACCCTCAGGGACACATCCCACCATGCCAGCCTGGCCTTGGGCACTGCCAGGGSTCCAGGGGCAGCCACAGCTCCTCTGGGAATTCCATCCAGCCCCTCCCCACCCTCCTGGAGAGGGACTGGGGACAAGGATGGAGGGACAGCACCCAGGGAATGGCTCCCAGTGCCAGAGGAATGGCAGGGCTGGATGGGATCTTGGGAATTGGGAATTGTTCCCTGGCAGGGTGGGCAGGGGCTGGGCTGGAATTGCCAGAGCAGCTGTGGCTGCCCCTGGAGCCCTGGCAGTGCCCAAGGCCAGGCTGGACATTGGGGCTGCAGCACCTGGCACAGTGGGAGGTGGCCCTGGGCTGCAATGAGCTGGCATTGAAGATCCCTTCCCACCCAAACCACTCTGGCATTCCCATTCCTGAATCAGGGATGGAAACCAGCACCMAAACCCATTGCAGCCAATGGAGAAAGGAAAGGCAAGAATGATTTCCTGGCTGGTTCCAGGTGCCCCCAGTGCCATTTCCTACAGGGGGTTTGTAGCCTGGCCAGGCCTGGTTAGAGAGGTTTGGGCTCTCGCAGGGTGCCCAGAGCAGCTGTGGCTGCCCCTGGAGCCCTGGCAGTGCCCAAGGCCAGGCTGGACATTGGGACAGTGGGAGGTGTTCCTGCCATGGYAGGAACAAAATGGGCTTTAAGGTCCCTTCCCACCCAAACCTTCTGGGATTCTATGATAATATTTTGGGATTTTGAGCTTCAAATCACTTTTTTGTTGTGTGTGTGATCTCCTGTGTTGAGGCTTCACCTCTCCAAATCCCTGCACTGTGAACCCTTGGTGGCTCTTTGGGTGTGGTGGGGAGGGGTCTCCTTCTCTTCTGCCAAGGATGGGGAGGGCAGGATCCCTGAAAAGCCAATTCTTGGGAGCCCTGTGTGCCACATGTGCCATCAGAGCTGCTTGCCYGTGGCTGTGAGCTGGACTCAGCCTGGCACAAGCCCTGTGGTCCATCTGCTGGAAGGTGGGAGGAGAAGCTCTGTGGTGGCTCCAGCTGTGTCCCCGTGTGACACCTGAGCCCAGGTGAGGAGAATTGCTGATGCCTCAGCCTGCTCCAAGGATTCCACCACAGCCTGTCCTGGAAAATCAGCATCCTCAGCAGCTCAGCCTCCCTCCCAAGGCTTGTTTCAAAGTATTCATCTCTCTGAAATGTTTAATTATAATTACCTTAAATTTCAAAACAAGAGGTCATCTGAACTGGAAAATAGATTGGTTTTTTTTCTTCTCCTTTGAGAATGTCAAAACACTTCATTTTGACAAATTCAGAACCCATTCCAAATTCTTTTCTGACTCAATAAATTAATCAAAACCGACCTCCTCTTAAAAGAAGTGTCAGTTTTGGAAAAATCAGCATTTTTCAGTGGAAAAATACCACAATTCATCCAGAAATTACTTTGACTTCTTGTCTCTGTGTGTCTCCTGTGCTGCGTTCCCAGTAACTGTGATCCTGCTGGATTAATTACTCTGGGCAAGGAGACAAAATCAGGAACAGCACCTGAGTGGGAAACTTTTCTTTTTCAGATTCAGAGATAAGTTTAGAACATTTCTCTTTTTGTTTACTTCTGCAAGTCTGAGGCTGAGTAAACTTCATGGTGGGGTGGCCCTTGGGGGGTTTCTCTGCTGCAACCTGTGACCCTTGAAATTCCCACCCTCCCAGCCAGCCTGAGCTCTCTGCCCATCCCCATTTCCCCTAAAAACAGATGCCAGCTACCCTGCCTTTAAATATGGATTTATTGCTGGTGCAGTCCAGGAGCTGCCTTAAAAACATCCCTCACCTTGCTGAGGGATCCAGCTGGGACCAGACCCTGCWCCAAGATCCACAAATGAGTCTGGAATAACTTCACCAACTCCATTCCCAGCAGGAATGTGATGGGGGAGTGAAAGTGGAGTTTA
>JACDOX010000555.1:137697-148150 GCA_014549065.1 Cardinalis cardinalis
TGCACACTGATCCCATTGCACACACTGATCCTATTGAAAACTGATCTCACTGCACATTGATCCTATTGAAAACTGATCCCACTGCACAGTGATCTCACTGCTCACTGATCCCATTGCACACTGATCCCCCTGCACATTGATCCCACTAAACACTCTGCTCCCATTGAAAACTGATCCCACTGAACACACTGATCCCACTGAACACACTGATCCCATTGCACACTGATCCCATTGCACACTGATCCCACTGCACCCTGATCCCATTGCACACTGATCCCACTGAACACACTGATCCCACTGCACACTGATCCCATTGCACAGTGATCTCACTGCACAGATGGAATTGGTTGTTCCTCAGCCCCACAGGTGCTGCTCAGCCCAGCCCAGCCCAGCTGCAGGGCCAGGCTGGAGCAGCTGTGGCTGTCCCCAAGCAGCTGTGGTTGTCCCCAAGCAGCTGTGGTTGTCCCCAAGCAGCTGTGGCCATCCCCATGCTCAGGGGCAGGGATAGAAAGGGCCTCACAGCCCAGCCCCTGCTGCACTACACGGTAATTGCAGTATGGGAGCTGCCTTACATCCCTCTGAGCAGCCTGCTAGATTCCATTTCTTTCTCCAGCAGCAGCAGGATGAGGAGCAAGTGAGAAGATGTGGCTGCAGGCCTGGGAAGGCGTTAGCGAGGCCCTCACGGCCGGTAATTAGTGCTGGGAGCACCGAGCTGTCCAAGCTGTCCGTTCTCTCCTCTCACTGCCCTTGTTTTGCTACATGACTTTTTGGCAGAGGCCCAGGTGGCACAGGAGGGGTTAGCTGACCTTAGAGCCAGGCAGTGAAGCACCACAGGGCATCACCTCCCATCCCAGAACCCCCCAAAGGCAGGCACTGACTCCTGCCAGATCTGCTGACCCCCATGTGTGCCCAGAGCCTGGAGTGAGGGGGTCTGCAGGGCACAGCCCTTGGTGTTGGCTCTTTAGGGACTGGGTGGAAGGGATTTATGGACTGATGGGATTTAGAGATGTCTTAGTTTGAACAGCCAGCTGTCTGCTAAAGAAGGCAGGAGCCTCTCTTGAAATGGAAAATGCAAACCCCCTCCCTCTGAATTATTGTAATTTTGAAATTAAGGGGCTCTCAGGCYCCTTAATTTCAAAAGATATGGGAGCAGGAATGACAGTTCTTTATTAGGGAAATTAAAARTACAAATGCAATAGCACAAACAAACCCTGCCAGAGTGAGAGCAGGCCCTGGCACGCTGTGGGTCAGGCTGGGGGCACAGCCCCATCCCATGGGGGCTCAGCCCTCCTGCAGTGCCAGCTGTGGCTCTGCTGCAGCAGGGATCCTGCACAAGGGGGGAGTTTTCCTCTGCAGCTCCAGGGCTGCTGCAGATGGGCCTGGGCTCCCTCTGCCAATGCAGGGCAGCAGAAAGCTGCTCCTCTGGCAATGCAGGGGGCAAAGGCTGCTGGGCTGKGCCAGGCTCAGATTGGATCCAGGTAGGAATGCTTGGCTCCTCCCCTGGGCGCAGCATCTCCCCATGGGATGCTGGAATTGGATCAGCCCTGCAGGGACACTCAGTGGCCATGGAGAGCAGAGATCTCCTGGAGGGAGGATTGGCTGTGGGAGAGATCAAGCAAACTGCCCCAAGAACAGCAGAGAGCTGCCCAGCTCTGACAGATTGCAAATAGAACACACAGCCCCAGCCTCAGACAATGGAAGTTTTTGCTGCCTGGTCTCTGCTCATGAACCTGAAACATGACCAAGTTCACTGCCCCATCTCCAGCCCTGACTTTTTGTTTCTGTACAATTTRTAGTTGTGCCCCTACATTTATATTCAATATTAAATCAACACAGTCAATGTGCAGAGGGCACCATTCATTTCCCTCACTTGTTGAATCCAAGCGTTTGATTTTTAACTTCAGAAATTCTTCAGGAAAGCCAYCTTGCTTTTATTTATTTATTTTTAAATTTTAGTTTATGGATCAATTCACTGCAACTTCATTGGCAAAAAATAGCTGCTGCTCAGGTGTGGGCTGTGTGTGCCATTGTCCTTTTACAAAGCCACTGGCACATTGTTATTGTGATATTGTCACTCTGTAAAATGACTGAAAACATGAAGGTTTTGTGGGAAATGCTTAATCCCAGATATTTGGGATTATTAACTGAAAAGGACTCACAGCAGCATTTGATGTTATTTTTATTTATTCAGCCACCCAGCCCTTTCTTCCCTAAGCTCCCAGATAACATTTCCCAGCCTTATCTCAGCTGAGGACAGCGGGGGCTGCTCAGATGCTGCTTCTGTGCCATCCCTCTCTGCTTGCTTCACATTTATCCAAGAATGAATAAAAAATCTGCATTCTTGGCCCTTCCTGGTGGAGCAGGGGGGTCACAGCCCTGGTTCCACTGGCTCTGAGCTCTTCCTTTCTTCAAGGAAGCTGTGAAGCACTTGRGCATCACCCTGAGGACAGTGACAGGAATGATCAGAGGGCTGGGATGACATTCTCCAAAGGAAGAGAGGGAGGGGTGGCGTGTTTAACTCGGGCACAGCATGGATCTGAGGGGATGCACAGGATTGCTGCAGCAGGACAAAGGTGTGCTCTGAGTGCCTGGGGYGCTTCAGGCAGCAGGAAAGGAATTGAGGCTGCACAAGGGAGATTCCTGCAAAGAGCTTCTGGCGCGATGGATAAAAAAAGCACTGGGGAAAATGTGGAGCTTCCATCACTGGGAGCCTCAGAAATTAAGGAAATACCTCCCAGGTGTATCAGAGGCATCTCTGCTGCACTGCTGTGTTTATCAGAGCTGCCTGGCCCAGCACGGACCCACTGCCTTCCCTTGGAGTGCCCCAGGAGCAGCAGCATCCTCCAGCCAGGAGGTTCCTTCCTCTGTCCCTGAGCGAGCCAAGAGCAACACATGGAAAAATAGAAGGCTGGAGACACTTTGTGGGCAGAAGCACCGAGAAGAAAATCTCCAGAGTAAATCCCTGCCTCCAGCCTGGAGAAAATGAGAACTCAGTGAGCATCAGCAGGGCTGATTTGCACCCAAGACAGAGCCCTCCCTGTCCTGTCCCCTCACTGGGCACGGGTCACACAAAGGTGTGGACACAGGGTCCACATTTGCTGTCCCTTCCAGGGCCACCAGACCCATCCCAGCCACTGTGGGTGATGTTTTATTCCACATAACCAAGGGTAGAAGCGAATTTCCTGCAGCCCACGAGAGTCACAAAAACATCCAGATGTGTGCAGAGGAATGCTCCTGGCTCATGGCAGCCTGGAGAATTCCAGAGGGGCACATTCCTGCCGCCTTCCTGAGCCCCTGGGCCGGCTGGCAGGGACCCAGAGGGGCAGGCAGGGCTGGCAGGGCGGCGGGCGCTGCCTGCCCGGCTCTGTGGCAATGCCAGCTTGCCCTCTAGTGGCCCTGATCCCAAATGTCCCTCCAGGTGCAGGGCAAGGATGTCCCACAGCTGTTGGGGCCACGCAGTTGGGGCTGACAATAACAGGAGATGGATCTGTTTAACCCTTTCCTTCACAGATGGGCTWAACCCCCTAAACTGTGCAAAATTCACTGCCTTTGGTACCTGGCTGAGCTGCTCCTCCTTCTCCTTCTCGTCTCTCATGGTGGCTCTGAGGAGCTTCAATGTCCAAGCAGTGGCTTTGGGGAGCTGGAGCCTCTGGATCAGCAGGAAAAGGGATTTACTCTGCAGCCCAGGCAACCTTTGCTCTCCCTCCCAGCATTATGGAAGTTTGRCTCAAATTTGTCTGTTCCCACCTCTGTTATGTAATTCCATGTGATTTCAAAGGAGCTGCACCCAGACTAAAGGACAAATATCCAGCAGTGAGATTACACAGATTTGTGCTGAATTCACTGAATTTTGGATCTAAATGGAGGATGAGAAGACAAACCTYTGACACCAGGAGGAGAGGACACAGCTCTCCAAGGGCTCCTCTGTGCTGCACAGAGGATGCAGACCCAGGGGCAGGAAGGCTCCTGGTTTGCTGATGGATTTTCCCAACCCCAAGCACTCCAGCCTTGTCTTGGTTTGGAAAGACAGGAGTCTGCTAAGGAAGGCAGGAGCCTCCCCTGAAATGGAGAATGTAAACCTTTTCCACCGCTCTGCGAATTGCTATAAATTTTAAATTAAGGGGCTCTCAGACAAAAATATGAGAGCAGGAGATAACAGTTCTTTAATAGGGAAGAAAATAAAAGGATAAAATAAACAATGCAGTGAACTAAACCAACAGTGCCAGAGTCAGAACCCARCCTGACACCCTGTGGGTCAGGGTGCTGGCAGCAGTCCCATTGGAATTGTGGCTCAGCCCTCCTGCAGTGYCAGGGGTGGCTCTGCTGGAGCAGGGATCCTGKAGARARGKRYRGWYTCTTCCTCTGAAGMTCCAGGGGCAGAGGCAGCTGCTGTTCCTCTGGGCAATCCAGTGCAGAAGCCGTGCTGGTGTTCCAGAATCTCCAGATTATATCCGGGTAGGAATGCTTGGCTCCTCCCTCTGAGCTCCCATCTCCCAATGGGATGCTGCAGTTCTTATCAGCCATGCAGGGACATTCAATGGCTGTTACCAGCAGGTGTCCCATCCCGAGGGAGGAGTGAATGTGGTCACTCAAAGAGAGAGATAACGCAAACTGCCCACTTGACAAAGATAATCTGCCCTACAGATGGTAATTGAAAACATCTTGCATTGCAATCTTCAACAAGCCTCAATCCCCTCTGAGCCCTGGAGCAGCCCCTCCACAGGTGCCCTCCCCACAACACCTGCAGAGCATCCYTGGCTGTAACACTTGAATGCCCTGGGAGGAAAGGGTTAAACGATGCAATTCTCCTTTCCCTGCAGCAGATTCTGCTCTGCTCTGCCTGCAGCCCTGTTTATCAGCGATTGCAGGCTCTAAAATCCACACTTTACAAGTGCAGCATAACCTGCCAGTTATAATTGGTTGAATTATACCTCATCCCTGATGCAACTCTTGATGAGCCGCCGCCTCAGCCACACAACTGATAGCAGACAAGTTTATGGCTCTCCTGGAAAACACAATTATAAATTGCATCCCCACCACAAGCCCTGGGAAAGGTTAACCCTTTCACTGCAGCTCCCAAGGCTGGTGGGATTCACTGATAGCAGGAAGGGAAAAGAGGAGAGAGGAATCGCTGCTGGAGAGCTGAGAGGAAATACTGGAGAGGAAAAGAGGGATTTAGTGGCCTCATTCCTATTTACAGCAGAGCTTTCCAAGAAATGAAATCAAGTTTTGGCAGGGACCTGCAAGTCAAGGAAAAGCACCAGGGATCCATTAGATTTGTCCATCCTGTGCTCCATCCTGTCAGGTGATGCCACCATCCCAGAGCTGCTGAAGGTGCCCTGCACCCGAATCCTTCACTGGCATGTGTCAGCTGCTCAGAGCCGCTCTTCATRTTGTTCTTCTTTTCCTCTGCAGCTCTGCACAGCTGGAATGGGGAAATAAATGTCAGCAGGGCTGGACATGCAGTACCAGAATGACCCAGGGGTGCAGCACTGGACACCTTGGACTTTGGGGCATTGTGACAAGGACCATATGGCATGGTTCCCCACAGCAGAGCAGCCGAGCACAGAGAAACCACTTTCATCAATGAAACCACAACTAGGAATGGTCCCAGAGCCTTTCACTCTACCAGGGCTTGTCTTTGGGTGCAGCAGCCCCTGCCTCTGCAGCCCCCAAGGCGTCCTGAGCTGTCCAAGCCCTGCAAGGGGTTAAATCCTGCCCCGAGGGTGAGTCCAGCCTATCCCTGATCCTGGCATCAAAAGGCTGCCTGGGGTTTGTGCTGCTGCCCTGGAGCAGCACAGGGAACAGAGGGGAAAGCCTTGCTGCCAGGCATGGAGCCAGGGGCGATTCCAAACTGTCCCCAGAGAGCAACACCTTTCAAAAACAGAGGAGGAATAAATACATCTCTGTGATGGTGTTCACAGGGGTTTTCGGATTGGGGAAGAGACGAGGATCTTACTCCATTTTTCAGACAGCTTGATTTATTATTTTATTATATATATTACATTAAAACTATACTAAAAGAATAGAACAAAAGGTTTCATCAGAAGGCTGGCTAAGAATAGCATAGGAAACAATGATAACAAAGGTTTGTGGCTCGGCTCTCTGTCCAAGCCAGCTGGGCTGTGATTGGCCATTAATTAGAAACRACCACATGAGACCAATCCCAGATGCACCTGCTGCATTYCACAGCAGCAGATAACCAWTGGTTACATTTTGTTCCTGAGGCCTCTCAGCTTCTCAGGAGGAAACATCCTAAGGAAAGGGTTTTCCATAAAAGATGTCTGCAACACATCTTGACTTGACTTTAGCCATTGGAAACAGGCCTAGAAGCAGCTGCCCATGCTGGCCACCTCCTGTGTTCCAGGAGGGACATTTTTAATGCAGAAGKTTGTCCAGGGAAGCTGTGGCTGCCCCATCTCTGGAAGTGTCCAAGGCCAGGTTGGATGGGGCTTGGAGCATCCTGGGACACTGGAACCCAGGGCAGAGGAGTTGGGTTTACAGAATCTCTAAGGTCCCTTCCAMCCCCAAGTACTCTGTGACTCTGTGAAGACCACGGGAAAATCTGAGCAAAGGCACCAGGTCTAGTTAATGAAGTTAATTATGCGAAACCTTTAATAGATCACTTCAGTAATTAATGTRCCTTGATCTGGGCCCATCTCAGCCATAAACCTTTCCTATGACACCATTTAGAGTTTACTCTGCACATACTCCATGATCAGYTCTGGGATGGAGCTGCCCTTGCACCTGTGACAATCCTGCATCCTTCTCCCCCAAACTGAGCCCCAAACTGGGCTCACTGGGCCCACACTGGCACCTGCAATGCCTTGGGGGCTCCAACCAGGCTGAGAGAAAGTTCTGGAAAGCTTTTACTGGTCCCRTCCCTGCTGTTCTCAGGCTCCTGTGGCCGGTCACCCCTTCCAAGGTGCCAGCTCTGGGTCACAGCCCAGCTCAGGGGGAGCAGCCAGGGCTGCCAGGAGCCAGGGAGGGCTGGGGGACTGCCCAGGAGCCTTCCCTGGGGCAGGACAGAGTGAGCAGGGAGCATTTCTGGGCTTCCTGGGTCACCAAAGTGACCAAAGCAACCAAAGTGGTGCTCCTGCCCAAATCCCCAGGAGATGGAACAGCCAAAGAGGACCAGACCCAAAATTCCCCTCCCAGCAGAGCCGGCTCTGTCAGAGCCCTGCAGCCATGGCCACGGCTCCCTCTTTCCTCCTGCCCTTCAGGGAGCAGCTGCAGCCCAAGGAGAGGATTTGTGGTGCAGCCTGGCTCTGTCTGGTGCCCACCAAGGGGCAAAGCCAATGGCTCAGTCAAACCTCCAGCTCACCCCAGGGTTTTCACCTTGGTGCTTTTATCAGGAAAGATGGTGTTTAATTTTAATTTTAAATTGAAATTCAATTTTATTTTTAAATTCATTTAAATTTAAATTTTAACTTTAACTTTAACTTTAACTTTAACTTTAACTTTAACTTTAACTTTAACTTTAACTTTAACTTTAATTTTAACTTTAACTTTAATTTTAATTTTATTTAAAATTGCAATTTAATTTTATTTTTAATTTTATTTTTATTTATATTTTAAATTTAAATTTTATTTTTAATTTTATTTTAACTTTTATTTTAACTAATTTTAATTTTAATTTAATGTAATTTTATTTTAATTTTAACCTTATTTTTTAATATTTATTTTCATTTTAAATTTCCAATATTTATTTTCATTTTTAATTTTTAATATTTATTTTCATTTTTAATTTTCATCCCAGGGAGAAAAAACTTCAGGAATTTTCCTGAGCCTCTCTAACCCAGAGCATGGCCCCAGCAGGCTGGGATGGGATGAGTCTCAGAGGTCCAGAGCTGATCTCTCTGGACCATGAGCTTTGTGGCCATTTCCTTGCACCTTCTGCTGACTCAGGGCACAGAACCAGCTGGGAGCAAATCAACTCATCCCCTCTCTCTTGAAATCCTCTGAAATCTGGGCTCAGGAATATTTACAGCCTCTCTGTCTGTCCCTGACCTTCAGCTTTTATTTGCGTACGTAAATTTTGTTCTATTCTGGGGCTACAAGTTTCATATCAGGGCAGTTCAATCTTTATGAGGATAAAGTGTTTGCAGGGCTCTTAAGCAGCTTAACGTAAGCATGTGTGTGAAAGATTAACAGCTCTATGAGTCGCAGCAGTTAAGTGACAATATAAAGAGAAAGGAAAGGAGAAAACATCATCAATCTTAAGCAGCACCAAGAATATTGGAGATGAGTTATTGAGGGGAACAATGCCAAGCCCAGCAGGGCATTGATGACCAGAACAGGAAAGGCAGAGCAACTTGAAAGGATCATCTACAGCTCCCAAGCTTGGAAGAGAAAGGAAATGTTAATTATTCCCTGGTATTTATGTCCATCACTTGGTGCTGTGTTCAGAGCAGGCATTGGGGTGAAGCAAGGAAGAGGCAGACTCTGAGTGCAGCTCAGTCTGTGCTTCTCCAAGGCACTGTCACCCCAGAGAACAAACTCATCCCTCCCTCCCTGTAGTGGGACACTCCCCTTCTTGCTGCTGAGGCTCAGGAAAAGCTCCCAGCTGGTTTTTACAGCTCTGGKGGACACAGGGCCCATCTCACCATGCTCTCCTCAGAGCATGAGGTGTCAGAAAAGCCTCCAGAAATGCTGGAGGACCAACCAAACACCACAGGGTTTGGTTTTTATTTGGTTCTCAGTCACTGCACCTGCACAATGCTCCAAAATCCTGTGCCAGATATCACCTGCAGAGCACAGSGGCATGCAAGGACAAAGATTTTTACAACCTCTGGCAAACCAGCTGATGTCCCTGTCCTTGACTTCTCTGACAAGGGACAACTCTGCCCGTTTGCCAGGGCAGGTAATTGGTTTATTAAGGAATGGTTGGAAATGTTCTGAGATCCTCTGATGAGGCATCCTGGAAGAGAAAATATGGTGGTGCCCATGGGAATTGGCTGTTTGGCTCTTGATTTTCACTGCACACACAAAGAGAACCCCACAGCAGAAAGAATGAGGCCTCAGGAGGAACAGGGAATTGTTGGAGAGGAAAAGAGGGATTCAATGGCTTGGTTCCTGTTTACACCAGGGCTTTCCTAGAAATGGGATCACGTTTTGCCAGGGAGCTGCAAGTCAAGGAAAAGCACAAGGGGATCCACTGGATTTGTCCATCCTGTGCTGCACAGCCCTGCACAGGTCAGGTGATGCCAAAGAGAACCCCACAGCAGGARGAATGAGGCCTCAGGARGAACAGGGAATTGTTGGATGTCAGTGAGCCAATGCTGGAGCTGTTTCTGCTAAAATCAAATCAGACATCGTGGCTCTGTCAGTAGGAGGAGAAGACACCTGAAGGTTGCACTGGAGAGCTCCTGGACCAGCCCCTGGGATGAGATTCCCCATGAGATTATCCCCTGATTCCCCATGGATTACAAAATGGACCTGCTGAACAATTGACATTCCCATTTTCTCAGGGATTTTTTGCCTTTTTTAGAGCCTGGTAMGAGGCCTGACTCTCCTGGACCTTGTCCTGGTGCCTGGATTTTTAACCAGGCATCTGATCCTCTCCAAATGTGTTGTGCATGAGTCATTCCTGCCTTTCTGGGACCATCCATCCAGGTTATCAACAGGTTAGTGACACATCTGCTGCCTGGAAAGTTGGGCTTCAGTGAAAACATCCTGTGAAACACCACGATTAGGGCTGGGGAATGTTTGGGAATGCAGAATATCTCTCCTGGAAACTGCCTACACATCAAAGCAGAACTTTTCCTCCAGGGAATTGCTTTTGGCAAATTTCAGCATGGGATAAAAAGATTGAACCAAAATATCTGGGTGAGGTCAGAGAGCTCCACTCCAGAGCTGCTGGAATTTCCTTTTACAAGGAAGCCCAGAATTGCAGCAGCACCCAAACATCCAGATTATATCAAAATAGAGAATTTCATTTATCCTGATGGGGGACCTTTTCCTGTGTTTTTGTTTTCTTTTTAACTCAGACCCAAAGAGATCCCTGCCAGTGGAGTGGGAAATCTGACTTCAAAGCAAATCCCGACCAGATCCATGAAGAATTGCTCAGGTTCACAGTTCATGGGGGTCCCCAGCGATGACAGGGAGGTCACCAGGGYAGAGCAGGGGAGCTGGAGGTTAACAAGCTCCAGAAGTGCATTCCAGGGCCTGGTGTGCTCCCTTCCCCAAGTCCAGGCTGTTTTCCAGGGAGAATAAAACTCYTGCTCTGAGCACTGAGGGAAATCTGCACTGTGCAAACAATAAAGATAACAGGGGAAGATAACTGTGCAGGCTGTTGTTTTTACATCTTGGCAGGAATATAAATAAACCCAAAGAGTTTCCTTAAAGATGGGAGAAGCCCGAGGATGGGACTGGGAATGAATGTGGCAGGCAGTGGGCCCCACTCTGCTCCCTCTGCACAGGCAGGAATCCATCCATCCATCTGTCCATCCAT